>VWZZ01005944.1:0-14757 GCA_013399095.1 Psophia crepitans
AAATATTGATTATATTATTGTATTATTGTATTTTTTTATATTTGGGTGTGTTATGAATATTTGGACATGTTATTGGGTATCTTAGCAACAGATCCCTACGGGGATCTATTGATAAAATGTTTTTCCTCTGTCATTTTCGAGTTCTAACTGTATGTCAATAACCTGTTGCTCACAGAACAGAGCAACAAAATATCCCTGCCCCAAAATGTCACCATCGAAATTGAGGTATCTGTTAGGTAATAGATAAATAATATTTTTTTCTTACCTATGGGTGTTTTCTCACACCTTCCATTTTCATCCTTCGTAACTTCTTGTTTCCAGACATCATATTTCAACAACTCAAAAGAATGTAGGAACTAAATAAAGAGAGTACATATACATACTGAAAAATCCTGCTGTCTCACTCGTGTTCCAGTTGTTCTGATAAAAATTGCTTCAAATTAATGGATAGTACCCTATTGACTTTGGAAGATTTGGAACAGCCTGAAATATACTGACAGTATTCTGAGAAGCAATTGACAGAAAGCGTTCGTATTATGGTAA
This sequence comes from Psophia crepitans, assembly GCA_013399095.1. Lineage (NCBI taxonomy): Eukaryota > Metazoa > Chordata > Aves > Gruiformes > Psophiidae > Psophia > Psophia crepitans. Next base: position 544 of record VWZZ01005944.1, read on the forward strand.
GCAACACCGAGTATACATATACAGATTTGTTCAACTACCTTATCGATAAAAAGAAATGCATCATTTTAGAGTACAGTCAGATTCAGCTAATTTATATAAGGTGAAACAGTGCTTTTGATCAGCTTGGCAATTTTGCCTTAAAACTGCCATCCTTTTCTAAGTAGATGCTTAACATTACTGGAATGCAAACCAAGAAGCTTCTCTGACCAAAAAAAAGGCAAATTAGCATGTATCTTCCGATTTGTATCAAAAGTCAAATTGAAACTGATTTCTGCCTCATGACTTAGTATCTGTGGGTTTTCAGATGATAAGCAAACTTCATCAAAAACCAAATCATTAAGCAGTCCTGTGGATAGGCACAGTCAGATTTTTATTTTATTTTTTTTTTTATATTCTGCATAAAGGTTGGATACTTGAAGCAGTAGTTTCAGCTTCTGCGAACTTGTTCTGTGTATTTATTCTGGCTTCACAATATATGTACAAAGAATAGAGTCAAGGCCTAGTGTAAGATTTCTATTTCCATGAACCACCGCTTTTTGATATATCTGGACTGTAGTAAGCAGGTTCTTTGTTGTACACTTTCCTGCTTTTCATAATTTCCGCCTTTCATCTGCCTTTTTTTTTGGTTGGCTGGTTCATTCATTGGTTGACTTGATTGCATTTACCTTGGAGAAGATGCCAGCACGGCCCACAGCTCCTATTTTATTAGTGTAGTTCAAGAAACTAAGATTTCCTTCTGTGGATCCATAGAATTCGAATATTTTAATTGGGCCAAACCTCATCAGAAATTCTTTCCAGACAGCAGGTCTGATACCATTTCCTAGAGCAATGCGCACTTTGTGTATTCTGTCCTCTTCTTTCTGTGAACAGCCAAAGAGAAATGTTCTGTAGCTGAGAAAAATGGGTCTGGATATCCAGAGCTGATCTAGAATTTTTTAATAAAACAATTTTCCTTTCCTAAAGCAAAAGTGTCACTTCGATTAAAGTACTTCACAGAAGGGTATTCTTTTTGTTAAAAGTCAAACAGAAAATCATCAAAATTCTGTTTGGTCTGAGATTGAAGGATTTTTGTATGGTGAAAATTTTATTTCTGCAGTTCTTTTTATTTTCACTTACAAATTCTATAACTGAGATGTAAATTACAAAGTCTAAAAGAACTATTTTATCTTGAAAATGTAAATAAATAGGTTTCCGGTAAGTGCCATTTCCCGTAGAATGGAAATTACTTTCTGAACCAAAGAAATGAATTTTACTGCATAAATAAGATTGTGTCCTTTTCTAGGACAGGCTCTGGTTAGCTCTATGTGTAACGATATTTGGTAGAAAATTTTACACATCTACCATGTTACCTAAGGAACCTGGAAAAGCAGCAGACTGACTTAAACCTCTTTATCATATCTCATATGACTAAGTGCAAGTTTTAATCTTAAATCCAAATTCAGAAAAGATGGTAATCAAATCTGCAGTCAAAATGTAGTTGTTAATGTGTCGTTGATACGTATCAGTTATGTCATGATTTTGGCCAACTACTCAGAGGCTTAGTAATGTAACTGTTTTCTGCATTGGGCCAGACTGCTCAGCACCCTATGTATAGGACTATCGTCAAGAGTCTGCCTATGGAAAAGCCCCACTTTTTTTGGAGATGTACTTGGGATTGAGTGATTAAGTTACTGCCATGGCTGAACAACAGCAGAAAATAAAATTATTTCAGGTCTACAGGAACAGTTTCTTCAAACCAGATAAAAGCATTTTGTTTCCATTTCAGTTTTATTTAAAACTTTAAAAATTGTTAAAAGCATTTTTGATTTCTGAAAAATATTAAGGTGATTTCAAAATTGAACATTGTCTAAGAATTACATGGAAATATTTTGGCAGAATCAGTGTTTCAACTTTGTCTCTCTTAAAAATATTCCCATAGAATTGCTTTGTGAACTCTGGATGAACAGACAATTTTGTCTGATCTAGAACTGCATTTTATGGCAGATAAATTATTTGCCACAATAGGATCAGCTGTAATGCAGACTAAACTCCACTTGTTAAAAACATGATAGGAGACTTCCCTGCTGCTGCTTAATGAGCTCTGTTTTCTTGTGCAGTTTTAATGGTAAACTTAATGGAATAGCATGGTTTGCTCACATGTATCTGATCAGACCAAGTTAAGAACTAGTTGGCAGGCTGATTGGGAGAGTTACTTCATGCTTAATATTGTCCCTTCTTCAGCACTTGGTCTTCAGGATGAAAAAATGGATTTTAAAAAAAAATAAATTCAAAACAGCTGTTGAATCTCTCAGGAGCTTCAGAGATTCTAAGCATAGCAGAAACCATTACATTTACCTTGTTTCACCCCAGTATAACAACCTGCAGGACTTCTTTGCGTTACCTTGAATTTTAAAATACCTTTATTTTAAATTTTATGATTCTCTTTAGAAACATTCTTTGACATCCATTATGTTTTGTTTGTTACCTTCTATGGCTTATTGTGTTTAGAATTTAATTCCAATAGGTGCATGGATGCTGGGTAAACCTTTTAGAGACATGTTTAGTCAGAGAGTAGTGTCTAGAGACACTGCCTACATCAAGAAATCCAGGAGTGCCTCCTAGTTCCCAAATCCATGCTCTTTCTCAGTTTCAGTGTGTGGCCTGACATGCTCTGTGAAAGAAGGCAAGGACAGACATCCTGGGTATGACCTAGAGTGTACTAAAACAGGTTCCTCATCTAGGTAGCCTTAGTCCTGGGCTACATGAGGACTACTTTGCTCTGGCATGCCACAGCACAAGGAGTCTAGGCATGAAATGTAGCTGGCTGACTTAGCCTACACGGGTTTCTACACTGTGGAAGAACCTGTGTGGTACATCAGAGGTTATATGTATTATATTTGGGTAAGATACCTGATAATGGCAGGATTCTGCGTTTACCCTGATCCACTTCTGATTGCCATCCTCTGCTTCCTTAATTCAGCTAGGCTATCTTTCTGTTTTTCCCTGTTCTTACCAGGTGCCAGTTAAATATCAGTGTATTCTCTGTTAAATTCTTCTAACTGAGCCAAGTAAAGAAAGTTCTTCCTGCCTTTTCGTGCAGGAGAGACCTTTACACTAGTTTGGCTTAGCTAATAATTCCTTTGGATTTTTGATCCATGGACTACTGACATAATGTTTATTCAGACTTGCGTTCTGTCCAACAGCTTTCCTGGCTTGTTCCCTCTAATACTTTGACCCCTCTCATACATTCGGACCACACAAGAAGTCTGTTCAAACCAGCTGATCGGTTCTCTCACATGTGCCCTTGTTGCTGCTTCTTGCACCAATCTCTGACCAATGCAGTTGGAGATCATTTGAACCTTGTGCTTGTACATGATGTTTTCTGTGGTAGGTAGGAATACTTCTTGTCAGCTCACTCAGTAACTTCCTAACTCCCAAGTATAAAATTAAGAAAATTAACCAATCTTTTCTACCATCATCAAGAAACAAGTGTTGCAATATAATCAGTATTTTCAGACTTCCTTTTCTACTGCTGCTGTGTTTAATGACACTTTACTTTTGTCCTAAATCTGATCATGATTTAGCTCCCATGTTCTTCAGGACTGTTATCCTGGGGGTGAACAAGATTTTGCACCACACTATTAGTACTGTGGCTTTATACAGATAAGTTTATCATCATATACACAGCCATGGAATAAAACGTGTCTTTGGAACACCTCTTCAGAAAAAAAAGTAAACAAACAAAATTCATTCAGCAGTTTCAAAGCCCTACAAAAAATAATTATCAGCCATTAAATACTAAGTAGACTAGCCTTTTCTTAGTATGTAACTACTTTGGAACAGTGCAGTGCAAGTGGTTAACCATTTAATCTAGTTCATGCTCTCATTTGATCACGGAGTCCAAAATAGTCATAAAGGTGTTACTGTTTATACCTTTTCCTTACTGACCTGTCACTTGCCTATCACTCAGATGAAAAGCTAATGAGCTTGGCTTTACAGAGGGATTTATGTTAGTGTTTGGGCATAACTGTCCTATCCTTCCAGGCTTGATTCTGTGAAAGCACTATATTTGTTGATACAAATTTGACTACTGTCATAGAACTACAAGGAATACAAGACCTACATTTTTATACACTGAAAAAAGCCTATCAAACATTAAAAATACTAGGCCACTGAGGAGTGGGTGACTTGTAAAATATAGCTTTGCTATGTTTCAAAGATCTGTTTGCAAACAAGAACTTACACTGGGCTGGTTACAGAGGTAGCGACAGAGTTCTCCTATGTACAAAAACACCGTAACGTTGTATTTTCTACAGTCATTCCAAAACTGACTTGCAGAAAATTTCTTCTTCAAAACACAAGTTGCTCCTAGGTGATGAAAACAGACAAGAAAATTCAAAATAACCTTTAAATATATGTTATATTCTATCACTAGTATTAAAAAAAGTTGTTTTCGTTCTCTTAATTCAGCTAATGATAAATTCAGCTATTTAAATAAATTTTAAGCTACTTTCAGCAAGATGTTTCTGTTAAATGTCATTAGCACAATAAAGCCTTGCTTCTTTTTCTGAGTAGTACCTACAAAATTACAGTATCAGAAGCAGAAGAAGCAAACCTTTTAGTCATCTCCAGTTGTTAGGAATAGGTCAAAGCCTAATCATTTTGTTTCTGTCAAGATTGGTGCTGGTGCAACTCTGAAAAAAGAGAGCTTGGGATGGGGGAGAAAGTAGCTCACAGCTTCTCAATTTGTGTGAGAACTGGTGGAAGGGAAACCTCCTCAGAGTCCCCATTGTTTCTGTCTCATTCCCCTTTTCCTGTTTCTTATCCACTCGTCATCCTCAATTTCTTGTTTCTGTGGCCCTGAACTTCCTTCAGACCTTCCTTCCAAAACCCACCTCATACTAGACCTCCCATGTCTGCCATCCCATCCCTTTCTCACAGTTTTTCCTAAGTGTTGTCAGCCAAGAAATTGCAAGTTTTCCTATTTCTGTCCTTCCCAAATTCCTTTTTGCCTGAGTCCTGTTTGTCCCACATAAAGCTTCCCATGCCTTCCAAGTTCTGAATCCCTTCTAGTCCATTTGCTTCTTGCTTGCTAGTTCCTCCCTGACCCACATATGGTCTCGTGCAAGACTTGAAGCCCTGTCAAAACTCTTCAGCCTCAAAGCCTTGTCATTTGATTCCCAAGCCCCCCAGAGTCACCATCTGAATGGCCCAAATAAGAAAGCTGTTGCCCGGTTTTCTTCTGTTCCAAGACAAATCATAGCTTCAAACATTCTTATACGCTGCTTTTCCCATCCCTTTTGTGGTTTGCTTTGTTAGGCAGCAGCAGTCTTCTTATCAGTTGCTGTAGCCCAGCATGCCTACCCACGTTATTCCTGAAGAAACAAAGCACTGAAATGGCTTTTAAAATAGTCCAGGTATATATTTACCCAGCATCTGGGCAAGACTTTAAGGACAGGAAAGGAGAATGTATTTGAAAAAATATCTGATTGCTAGCCCCGTACAAATAAACTCCCATTATCAAAATCAAAAGGGGAGGCTCCATTGTTCTTTCTTCCCTTCACATTAATATAATGAATCTAATTCTGTAGGTTTTACTTAAATATCTCCAAAATGCATTTGTAGACCTTATTCTGAAAATTAGTTAAAGCTTCTACAATTCATTTCTCCCTTCTGATACTGAAAATCAAACCTGACTTCTCAGATGCACTTTTAGACTTTTGGTGTAGGATACAAATTTGATTTAATATTAAATCTACAGAACATATGCAGTGGTATTAACAATACACAGACCTCAAGTAATGTTATGTTGGATCTATGCAACAATTGGTGTCTGTTCTAAGCTTCAAAACCTGTGCTTACATCTTAGATATTGTCTGCAGACTGGAGGAGATAAAAATGAGAAAATGACAAAAGTGTGTTGGTAGACAGAATATTTGAGTTACTCACCAAATAATGAAATGTTACAGCATTCTCTAGTTAATGAAACTTCCCTAGAAGTTAAATATTACCTAATTCAATGCATCCGCAGATGCCAAGAATAGAAGCACTGATGTGGTACAAGGGAAGAGTGAGGTACATGATATCCTGAGAAACTGCACCACACTGAATAAATGCTAGGCAGGCAGATAGAGCTCGTAGATGAGTGATGATAGCAGCTTTTGGTAAACCTGTGAAGGGGAGAAGAGCAAACAATTGTGAAAGTACTGCTTGCATTAATAATTTTGCTGCAAACAGAATTATGTTTGGAATCTACAGGGAGAATCGTCTTCTGAGTTTTGGTCTGTCCTGTCTTTCAGTCTTTTCCCCATGAATATATGTCCTAGTATCTCTGCTTCTTCAATGTTTTTGCCTCTAAGGCTAATTAATCCTCTCGTCTGCTTTGTCTGGGGCAGAAAGTCAGTACTCTTTGAAGGCAAGTGCAGACCAACTGTGTACACAGTGTCCCCTTGCCACAGAGTGAGAATGGAAAAGTTTCTGCAAAGTTGCTGTGCCACTCAGCTGCTATTTGCAATAGGAATAACTTTGTAAAAGTTGTTTGGCTTGACTAGAGGAGGGATTCCCCTTTCCTTCCCAGTGGGATAAGGTGAAGCTTCATTCAGGCCAGTCTCAGAGGAAAAGTTTTCTCCCGAGGCCCAAGCACTACTGCTGAACATATTTCTTTTTAGTATAAACCCGTGAAATTCTGTCACTATGGAATCTGAGCAGCAGTTAGAGACTGACTTACTGGCCTTATATTGAAGAAATATTTATGTGAAAGTTCACTAACTGGAATTATGCTCTTGTTATGCCAAGGCAAAAATGGTTTAAAGTGTACTACGCATTTAACTAAATTAATTTCTCCATATCTTGACTGCAAAAGTCAAGTTCTGTCTTCTTGGGTGCCTGTGCTGTTGCTAAACGTTTATCACCTGAATTTTTAGACAGCTACAGTTGTACTTTGTTCGTACACATTCTTACCTGTACTTCCTGATGTGAAGATATACATAGCTGTGTTTCTTGTATTAGTGACAACTTTAAGGTGAGATGGAACAGGGTGATCTGGCACCTTGTGTAGTTTGTCTGGTATAGTGTGAACATGCTGGAAAGGAGAACTGGTACTCATCAGCCAGACAGCAACATTATTTTTCAAGAGATGAAAAATAAATTCTTTGTCTGTTGATCCCAAACAATCTGCCAAGTTAAAAAGTTAAATGTTTATTATTAGAATAATTACAACTAGAGACCTGATTACCTCTCTTGAAATTATACACCCTACGACTGTGTGCAGAGAACATACTACAGCCCTCAGCAGGACTAACCCACCCATTGGACAATGGAGAAAAAAAAAATTAATTTCCCTAGACGTCTCAGATGGCTTAATTGTAACAGGTTAAACTCACTCCCTGATATTACCTGGTTATGCAAATATATAGAATCATAGAATCCCTAAGGTTGGAAAGGACCTCTAGGATCATCAAGTCCAACCGTCAACCTAACACCACCATGCCTACTAGATCATGTCCTGGAGTGCCACGTCTACCTGGTTTTTTGAATGTCTCCAGGGATGGCGATTCAACCACCTCTCTGGGGAGCCTGTTCCAACACCTCACTACTCTTTCTGTGAAAAAGTTTTTCCTAATATCCAACCTAAACCTCCCCTTATGCAACTTGAGGCCATTCCCTCTCGTCCTGTTGCTTGTTACCTGGGAGAAGAGACCGGCACCCTCCTCACTACAACTTCCTTTCAGGTAGTTGTAGAGAGCGATCAGGTCTCCCTTCAGCCTCCTCTTCTCCGGTTCCCTCAGCCACTCCTCATAAGATTTGTTTTCAAGTCCCTTCACCGGTTTTGTTGCCCTTCTCTGGACATGCTCCAGCAGCTCAATGTCCTTCTTGTATTGAGGGGCCCAAAACTGGGCACAGTACGCCAGGTGCGGCCTCACCAGAGCCAAGTACAGGGGGACAATCACTTCCCTACTCCTGCTGGCCATACCATTCCTCATGCAGGCCAGGTATCGGTATGTTAATCTAATTGGTATGTTATACCAACTAATGAGCCCTCATGGGTTCATACGGAATTCTGGAATTATTGCCAACCTGTATTGAAGGTGGGAAAAGAGGAGTAGAAAGGTTAAATAAATTGCCCGGTATTACATAATGTGCCAGGAAGAGGGCCAAAATTACAGCTCAACATGCTGTATTCTTTGCTGCAAGCAGTGCTACCTTGGGAACCAGTAGTTCTAAAGTAATCATAACTTTGTATGTGAACATTTTGAGCGAAAGGAAATCACCATTAACAAAGGGAATGAGTCTTCCTGTAGTGGGTGGTGTTGTGTCTCCATAAACCAATAAACAAAAATGGAAATGAGATGATGCTAAAGTATCTGCCCAGGCTGTTTGTTTACTGATGTATGATTGTTTTTGCTAGTTCATTGTCTAGCACCTGGAACATGTCAGATTTAAGCCTTTTATTATACTAATTAATTCCACATGTTTTTGGTGCTTATACACTTGAAAGTTGAACAGGACTATCCTTCCCCTCTTTTTTAGCCAACACATATATGTATATATAAAATGCTTACAGCTTTGAATGACTCTTTGTATTTTTGGTAAAAAGCATAAAGCAGTAGAAAGTCAGTAGTAAGTCAAACGAAATATAGAACTTACCTTCTCCTATCACCAGTGCTTTTGCTGCACATGTATTAATGCAGTGCAGGAGAGATCTAGACTGAATATTGAAGTTGAGAAAAGCCACCACGCAGCCCAGCTTGGCCAGCCCAAACCAGACGTGGATGAAGTCAATTCCATTCCCCATCAGCAGGGCCACAGTGTCGCCTTTTTTCAGATTCCCATAGTGTAGGAAGACCTGCGCTACCCTGTTACTCCTCCTGTCCACATCCTGATAGGTGTGCACTTTCCCTTCATAGATGAGGAATGGTTTGTGGGGAATCTTTCCTGCTCTCTGCATGAAAAGGTCTATTATGGAGAGGATTCCGTTGCTTGCCCATTTCTTTACCATTGCTTTTAACCTCTTCCGCCTCAAGAAGTAGAACAGATCTTCCCAGAAATACGGGAAAAAGATCTTCAGAGACACACACAGCAGTCCTATTCCTCCAGCAATTGTTGAAAGCCACACACATAGCATGCTTGAGGGGGGAAATAACAGATTAACTATTTCAGACACATAAAATACAATCCATTAATATAACTAATAATGAGTTTAAGATAGAGACTGGAAGTTAACGAACTAATTACAATTCCACCAATTAATGAGAACTTTTAAAAACACCATATTGCAATTTACTAGAATACAAAGGCCCAGAACAATATAAAAAACAAAAAGGGAGTAAGGATTAAAAAACATTGTGCAGTTTCTAAGGACAGAGGAGTTCATTCAGAGTAAAGAATATGGCCAGGGTGACAGTAGAATGAAAAAGACATTGACAACTAACTACAAGATGGAAATGTAGAAATTTAAAAGTATCCAAAGAACAAATAAAAGAAGAAATAAACTCAGGAAACAATTTGACTTTTTTTTTTTAACTTGGAGTCAAATTTTGTCTAGAATGTTTATTATACCATGGCAAATCCTAAAGAAGATGGAAACAAACAGTTAATCATATCATATCATGTGTATCTTACAGAAGTATGTTAAGTATCATGTGTCTGCAAGATGCACCACATATGTTCTTTTTAGTCCAGTAGAATTTGAGACCATCACCTAATCCTCCACAGATTTCAACAGTCTAATAAACACACACAAATTTCAGGCAACATAATGTGAACCTTCTTCATGTTCTGAAATAGCCACTTTTCACCTTAGGATCTTCTGGCATTTGCAACAAATGGTGATCAATAACTTTGCATTATTTATATTATTTTCAATATTTACAATAGTACCCTGAAGTCTCAAACAAAATCCTGCACAAGAACAAACAAAGATTGGGAAAAAAACCCCTTCTATCATACCAGTGATTAGCTTTGTCAATGTATTTCAGACAACCAATAATTGCCATATTTTCAGATGGTCATAGAGGAGGACTTGTGAAGGTCATACAACATCCATACAACTCGATATGTGTAACATTGACCAGTCTCTTTTTTAAAGTTTCAGCCACGAACACTGTAAATACTGGGATACAGAGACACTTGGGCAGTCTGGCAGGCTTTTCTAAATGATGTGGCCTCCATGCTGTAGTTGAGAAATATTATACTGACAAGCTGTGCTTTTGGTAGGTTCATCAAGCTTGTTTACACTTTTAACAATATTCAGTGAATATACTAACTTGTGGATGTTTTGCACCAGCCAGGATCTTGTATGTACCACAAAGCACATGTAACGTTGTATGAGTAAAAGAGCAGCTCAAAAAAGAAAACATTGTGGCATCAATTGCAGTTAACAACAAGGGGTTGGTGGGCCTTTCCACACACATTCAAGTGTGATGAGATAAGACTAGGCTCAGCCCTAGTTTTCTTTTACGCAAGGTCAGAAGTAAACTCAAGTAATTCTTAAATTGCTGCTATTGGTAAATATAGCTATTGTGTAAGGGAGAACTCACAGCAGAATAAAATAGACCAAAGACTAAAGCAGGCTACATGAAACAATTTTGGTCTTCAGAGCTGTTGCAGAGTTAATTTAGATTCACTTTTTTCACACTTGAATGTGCATGGGAAGGCCCACCAATCCCTTGTTTTAGAACTATTTGAGCAAAATATGCTCAGTATGCTTGGGATATTCTCCCTGAAGTCTTGGAAAGGATATTTGAACAATTACCTTGAAATAACTGAATAATTCCTTCAACTTTGTTTTAATTAATAGACAATCTGCTATTTCCAGTCCTTAGTCTTCATTTATTTATCTGATGAGAGTCATTCTATGCCAAAAAGTATTACCTCATTATTATGAAAACGGACTGCTAGCTCTTCTTGGTCTGAATTCCCTTTCTCTTGGCCTGGCTTTGGTTGGGTTATTCTCACAGAAAAAAGGAAATAAAACAACAGAGCTGCCACCTTAGACACAGAGCTACCACATGTCCACAGCTTCATGGACACATGCAGAGTAGCTCTGAGTTGTATTGGAGAGAGAAAGAAAAGAGGAAGGAGGTAAGACTATCCAGAAATGCTCTCCAGTCCCAGGCCCTGTGTGTTGGCCCTGATGTCAAGTGCATGTTGTGATTCTCTGTGGTAACTGAGATGTCTCTGCAACACCTGAGGTACACAGCCTTTATGTAATTGCCCCTATAGTTAATATGGCAATGATCCTAGAAATGTGGACAAGTATCTCTCACACAAATTAGTGATCCATGTAGTTGCTCAAATTTCTACTCTGGAAAAAATATATTTTCAAGATAAAAATGGCCTTGTAATAGCCTTAGTTTTTGAAACTGGAAATACCATTTCAGCATTGAAATTTGGAAATACAAAATTGCAGTTCAATTCAAGAAAATTGGTCACCAAACACACTGGTTTTGGTTTCTCAGGGTTTTTTTTTTTGCTATAGAGTTAGAAAGCAAAGAAACTTCAAGTTTTGTTTACTTACTCTCTCTGCTTTGTTCCTCTTTGTTTCTTTTCAGCTTTTCCGCTGCAATCACAAGAATTGAAAACATTTCCTTTTAATGAAAACTAAGATTCTTAAGTATCTTTAGGTTTAGAGCTGGAGCTTGAACTAAAGTACACAAGACTAAGAAAGTAGTCAATGGTATTGAAATGCAAAGTTAACTATTTTTCAGTGTTCAAGAAGCCACATGAATAATGACAGAGAGGAAATATTTCCAAATAAAGTGAGCCCAAAGATTCAGTAAGAATTCAAGTGAGTATTCTGTTTACCAAGTAAGCTGCCAGCTTTTTCAGTAAAACAACATGCTATCTCTGCTAAAATCAGTCTAATCAATAGGCAGCAAAAGCTCAGGTTCGAACGTCACTGTATTGTTTACTTAATAGGAAAAGATTAAGCTGTTTGTTTGATCAAGTCAGAGAAACAGAGAAGACAACTTCAGACCAGTGTAATGCAAGCAAATAAAATAATGAATCTAATCTGATTTCAGATCCATACAGTCAACATTTTTGTTTAAATAATAAGAAAGTACCTATAAAGGAAATACAAACATTATAATTTAGCTAAGTTTACCACCAGTGCTTTTTCTAGCATCTGAATGATAAGTAAAAAAATATTTTCTTACCAACTTTTTGATTTTGTGTTTTGATTAATATCCTATAGATCCTTTCTGCCTCAGTGTATCACTCATAGGAAGGTTGCATGGGTAATCTGCACATGTTCATTTTACCCAAGAAGATGTTCTCTTGAAGCTCCACACCTCTAGTGTTTCACTGGTGACCGCATGCCTAGACATACGACTCCTTTCTGTCTCCTGGATGTGCCAGGTCTCCTGTTCTGTAGTTCCTCAGCTTTGCAGCTATCGCCAAGCATGTGAGTGAAAGGGAATTGGACATTGTATCTTGGAACACAGTGTGTTTGCTGATGGTATTGAGAGTTAATTGTTAAAAGAGAAAGAAGTCCATTATGCTTCCATTTATGGAAGGATTGGATTGTGATCCTGAGTGGAGGCAAAGATTAAAGATTCTGTAAAGGAGAGAGTATGACTATTGAGTAGATTACTATTATTACTATAGAGAGTATGATTATTGAGTACTGTGTCCAGTTTTGGGGCCCTCACCACAAGAAAGACATCGAAGCCCTGGAGCATGTCCAGAGAAGGACAACAAAACTGGTGAAGGGGCTGGAGCACAGGTCTTATGAGGAGCGGCTGAAGGAACTGGGCTTGTTTAGTCTGGAGAAGAGGAGGCTCAGGGGAGACCTTGTTGCCCTCTACAACTACCTGAAAGGGAGTTGTGGTGAGCTAGGGGTCAGCCTCTTCTCGCAGTAACTAGTGACAGGATAAGGGAGAACAGCTGCAGGTTGCGCCAGGGGAGGTTTAGGTTGGAGATTAGGAGAAATTTCTTCACTGAAAGGGTGGTCGGGCATTGGAACAGGTTGCCCAGGGAGGTGGTGGAGACACCGTCCCTGGGGGTATTTAAGGAAAGGTTAGACGCAGTACTGAAGGACATGGTTTAGTGGTTAATAGGTGTGGGGGGGGTCGGTTGGACTGGATCATCTTTGAGGTCTCTTCCAACCTTAATGATTCTATTCTATTCTATTCTATTATCTGAAAATGTGAATGATCAGTTAGAGAGCAAGAAGCAGCAAATGGTTAGGAGGGAGTGTCAGGCAGAGGAACAATCTGGTTTATTTGTAATAATGGAAGAAGCGATACGATTTATGTGTGTCTTAATAAGGGTTCGACTGCATGCATGCATGCTAGAGAGTTATCAAAAATAATCCATATAAAAACACACAGCATGGTGCTACAAATACATAAGGGATTAGAATTAAGTAATATATGCAGTCACAATTTTACAACTTATTTTGAATCCCAGCCTTTGCATCCCTAACTGAACCACTGAACATCATTTGGGTTTGGATGGGAGGAAGTATGTGAGAAACATTTTTCCAGAAGTATATTGTCAATAACATATACTAGAAAAAATAAACATTGCCTGTACCAAAAGCATTCCTACCAGCTCATACAACTGGCCACGATATGTTATTATTTCTAATGATGAAAGTAGAGATGCATGATTTTTTTGTTGTTGTTCTCTTGTGAATAATTTATTTTTCAGGGTGGTGGTTGTTGATTTTGTTTTTTCTTTACCCTGGCAAGGGTAAGGCAAGGACAACACTGGGAGGTACTCACAAAGCGAGGTCAAGAATGACTGAACAGTTTCAGCTGAAATAAGAATTACAAAATCATCAGAAAAGAAAGAAAATATTTACTCTGTAGCATAATGGTTATGGGTCTCCCCTAGCTGGGTGAGATTTCAGTCCATTTTCTTAGTAGCAGAAACTGCACTGGTGTCACACATCCTGGTATGTGTGGATGAGGATGGCGAGTAAGGACAAGCACAGCAAAACTGCACCACTTTCTTTGCTTGATAGACCCAAAATGAAGTTGTTAGAGTAGGATCTTGACACAATTCAAATACTTTGACAGAATCACAGAAAGGCTGAGGCTGGAAGGGACCTCTGGATGTCATGTTGTCAAGGCCGCCTGCTCCAGCAGAGACAGCTCGAGACGCTTACCCAGTATCATGCCCAGACTGCTCTCCAGTATCCCTTCTCCTGTCACTGGTCACCACTGGAAACAGCCTGGCTCTGTCTTCTCTGTGGCCTCTGTTCAGGCCTTTTTATACCTTGATGAG
>VWZZ01005944.1:14817-26660 GCA_013399095.1 Psophia crepitans
CACCCTCCTCGACCTGCTGGGAAAAGTCCTCCTAATGCAGCCCAGGACACCGTTAGCGTTCCTTGTGGCAAGGGCACGTTGTTGGCTCATGATCAGCTTGGTGGGCACCAGGATCTCCAAGGCTTTTTCTGCCAAGCAGCTTTCCAGAGGGGCAGCCCGCCGCATGTGCTGGTGCCTGGGGTGTCCCCCTCCCATGTGCAGGACTTTGTGCTTCCCCTTGTTGAAGTTCTTGGGGCACCTGCTGTGGTAGGGTGCAACCCCAGGGTGACCCAGAGAGCAGCACCACGTCGTGACTCTGCGCAGGGGGAGGGATTTGGGTGGCTGCTGCCGTAGCGAGGCTGCACCAGGCAGTGCAGGCTGGTAGGAGAGCAGAGCCCCGGGATGTGGGGGCAGAGGGTGAGGTGAGGGGATGGAGAGATCTGGGGTGATGAGGGGTGGGGCATGTGCCCCGGCTGCTGGTCTGGCCTTGGTGCTGGCAGCTCCCGGGGCCTGGATCTAGTTCTGCCACTGGGGTGGCCTCTTGGGGGCCTGGGAAGAGTCCTGGCACTCTTTGGGGTTGCTGTAGCCTGCCAGGGGAGCGGTCCCTGCCCTGACTGGCAGTGGAGGGACTTGCTGCAGCCTGCCCCAGATCTGCATGAGGCTCTTCCTGCTCCCTGTGGGTGGAAATGGGGGTGTCCACAGAATGAGTGAAGGCATGGCATCATGTATGTGGGATCGTCCCAGCTGTCCAGGCATACTGGACAGTGGTTGCCCACCTCCGTGGCAATGCTGTCTACTCCCTGTGGTGGGCTGGGGGGAGCTGAGGATGATGAGCTGCTCCCTCTCTTTGGCACTGCAGCAGCAGCTGTTGTGCTAGAAAGGGAAGAGAGGGCACGGTCGTTGCCTGGCCCGGGGAGGGGGGGAAGAAATGCCGAGGTCCCTCAAGAAGAAAGGCCTGCCAGCTGCCCAGGGTGCGGTTTCCCCTCCCAGCTCACCTCTGCTGCTGCGAGCACACGTCCCCGGCTGCCCCGGCTGCCTGAACCTGGCAGGGCTGGGACACATCCTCTAATGGCTCTGGGGCTGACCACAGGAACAGCTTCCTGGGCACACCACCAGCACCAAGGCTTCGCTCAGCACTCCAGCCTTGCAACCTGCTCAGCCAAAGTCTGGATGAGCCACCTAGGGGGCACTCAGTGCATGGATGTAAGCAGCCAAGGTCCTTCTAGTCACAATCGTCACTGCACAGGTGACTTCACAGCTATCCCTCAGCAACATGAGAACCCACCACTTAGGAGGTCACAGCAGGTCACCCTCTCCCAAGCCGTTTGCTTTGGCAATGCTGTGACCCCAGCACACAACCCGGGGTTACCACCACGCCACTTCCCACTACATGGCCCATCTCTCGACTTGTGCTCAGCATCAGTGCTTCACGGCACTCACGAAGGCCTCGGTCGTGTCTTCTCAGGGCCCCATCAGGTCACTCTGTCTGGGGCAGGCCTCTCCGGGCACGTGCAGCAAGAGGGTTCCCTCGGTGACACCTGGAAGCTCCCTGGGAGGCTGCAGGACAAAGTCCCACAGGCTCTCCCCACAGCCCAGCACTGCTGGCCAGCCCTCTGCGCTCCCCCGATTCCTCCCACGGGGCGTCACAGGCAGCACTTGGCTCAGTCTCGTGGGTTTCTCCTGTCTTTCTCCCCTAACCGCAGGGCACCAGGGTGATCTGACGGCCTCTGCTCAGCACCATCAGGCCTCATGTCCCTATGTCCCATTTTGGGCTGCCAGAGACAGCAGGGAGGCCAACAAAGCAGAGGGGCTGAAGGGAGGCAAGGAGGGTCTGTGGGGCCAGGGCTGGTTCAGCACGGAGCAGACACAGGCCAGTGCCTGTGAGGAAGGCAGCAGGGGGATGAGGACAGGCTCTTCTCAGCCTGATGGGAGGGTGAGAGATGATGGCGTCTCCTGAAACTAGAGAGGTTCAGGCTGGAGATAAGGAATCAAATCCAAAATTCCTGTGAGNCTGCCTGGAGAGGAGGTGGGATTGATACCAGTGAATATTGAAATGCTAAGATCAATTCAAGCAGTTAAAGCCACTGCTCAATAGATGTAACCAAACAAGAAACTATTTTAACTTAGAAAATAGAATAGTTGTAAGATAAGAAGCTTGGGAATTATTTAATTTTAGATGGCTTGGCCTTTGAAGAACAGATGCACAGAACCATGAAAATAAGAAAGTTACAAGATGAGCACAAAATCAGCCTTGAAGGGCATGGTAGGCGTGACTCCAGGTCTGAGTTTGTGCAGAAGTAAAGGTCAGTGAATGAACACAGTGAAGAAGAGTACAAGCCTTCATCTGAAGAACCCCGACAACCACCAAGAGGCGTCAAGAAGCATGCACGAAGGACATTAACATATGATCGTGAGTTCCCAAAAAATCCATGAGTATAAGCATTACTCAGTAATATAGTGAATATGTATGTTAATATAGTACAAATACATAGTAGTTCTTGCTTTTGGTTCGCACATTAGGTGGAGCTTTCCCCTGTGCACCCAATGGTGTCATAAAGAATGCCCATTTTCTAAAACTTTAAAATTAAGCCTTAGAGAGTTATTTTGCCACTTTCCGGTAACAGGATCCCTGAGCCTGCAGGCCTTTGAGACCTGAGTGGCCACAATGCAGTCTTTATTCATTGCTGACCCTGCCCTGAGCCAGTGCAATTCTATTCTCAGTGGTGTCAGATGAAAAGCCAAGAGTCCAAGTATTGGTTTTTAATACTGTTCCTCTCTGGTTTCAGGGGAGCTGCCACAAAGCTCCATATGTGCCAGCAACTTATCTGGGCCCCATGAAACTGGCATTTTGGCCTCTGAGTTTCTTAAAATATCCAATAGTGGTCAGAACTTCAAAAGTTCTGAAGTTCAAAAATGAAAAATCAGGCAGCTGACATGTCCTTAAATAAGATTCAGTTAAATTGCATGGCATATATTTCAGGAATGGCGTTGGGAAACACTGACATATTCTTCCCACCTCCTCTGGCAGCTAGTGCTGGAATATTTTGTGGAATATTTTAGGCAGCCACATGTATTCTACATACACGTTTCATAATTTAAGGTCTCAATATGCCAGTGTGGACTATAAGCATAGTGGCTTATGCCGAGATACAAAAGCAGAACTGAACGGATTAATACTTTTTTTACCCTCGCAACATTTGGCCACAAAACATCTTTTTCACAGTTTTGCAGCTAATGATTCTAACATGACACACGAGACCTTCTTGAGTGCCCACTTCATGAAGAAATGCAGCTAAGTGCAAGGTGATATTTCTTCCTTGTAGGTCTCATAATTGAGTGCAGCAGTTACTGTAAGTGATCCAAAACATGCCACTTTATGTTGGTTTCTTTGCAAGTAAGCTTTTATAACAAATCTACTCTAAAAATTCTGTGATGTGGATTCTGCTTTCACAACAGGGTACCTAAGGACAGAACGTAGCATGCAGCTACTTGTCAAAATGTTACTTGTCAAAAACCTTCTTTCTTTCTTTTTTTTTTTTTTAGTATGAAGAATTTTGTGTACACTTAAATGTATAACACACAATTAAGAAAAATGTACATTAATAAGAGATCATCTTGTTTTATATATTCTGGACAAAATAGCCCTGAATTTGACAGGTATTAACATGTCACATAATTTATATAATTTTAAAAAATTATTATATAAATATATTTTTCCAATTCAACAGTAAAGACATACAAATAAAATATTTCAGTACCAAAAAAATTGTGTTGCTTATACACTGATTTTATTTTAAAATGTTCTGTAACAGAAATATTTTACAATTCATTTGAAGAAATTTCAATGTTTTAAAGCATTCTTTCACTTCTAACATTGTGTCAAAATGGAAGTGGCATCCATGTCAGTTCGCCATAGCAGAGAGAAAGCAGCAGTTTCTCTGTATGGTAATTTCTATTTTTTTTGACACATGTAAAGGCTGAATGGAGTTGTGGGTTTTACCAGGATGGGAACATAAGGATTACTTCCCCAGTTCTCTCCACAGGATTCCCAATGAGTCAAAAAAGAGAAAAGAATAAACAGAAGCACTTTTCATCCATGCAGCAGAAGTTGCAGGACATGCAAGAGGCGCTAGGCCTCATCTTGTGAAAGGGTAGAGCTATTGCCTAGACTGTTAACTATGCAGATGCTTAATGAAGGTTAAGATCCTTCTGTGCCAATGTTTTTTGTCTGAAAAGCAATCAGATTTTCAGAGTGTGTGGTGATCTACAGCTGGAACAATGTTACATGTCAGCCTGGTGTGAAATTCTGTGTAAGGAAGTTCTCATAAAGACAGTTGAACTAATCAGACAAACGGTTTGGTGTGTACAGATTTCTGTATGACCACATCTGGTTTTGAACCTTTTTCACCTGATCTGCAAGATGCCTTACCTAGTGGCTAACGTGTAAATCGTTTTTTGCAGTTGAAGAAGGAGTACAGCAATAAAGATAGTAGAAATGAATCAGTTGCCAGTAGAGAATACCTAGGAAAGGGCATAAGACAAAGGCAAGCAAATGGTGTTACTTTTGCAGCAGTCTCACTCAGCAGTTTGCAGCTCAGAGACTTCCTGACTGTTTCTTTCTGTTTAATAGCTCTCCAGTATGCTTTCTTTCAGGTGCTTGGACTCCTTGTTTTTTAAGCTTTGAAACGCTTAGTATGCACGAAACTGAGCAGCAAGAAGTTCCATTACTTAAATGCACAAGAACCACCTCCTGTTCACTTTAAATTATCCATCTGCTCCTTGCATTTCATGCCACCTTTCTTTTCATTACACTGTTATCCTAAAGCGTACAGACACATTGTATGTCGCTTTTTTCCAGTCTCTCACTTTGCTGCGGGTCACTGTATTTGCCACTCAGAAGTTATGGATGTTCCCCAGTGAACAACTGATGTAGAAGGTTCATCCAGTTGCCAAGCCACATCTTTAGTCCATTTATTCTTTTTTCAAGATCTTTTCTTTCATTGTGAGTACAGCTACCTCCAGATCAAATTTAATCAGAAGAGGGCAGTATTTCATTGATTTTGAGAAATAGTTTCCCAATTTTTGGTAAAGACAGTGATGTGGTTTGTGGGGCCCTCAGAATGTTCTCTGATGAGGGTTTGTTTTTCAGCTCTGCATACTGTTCAGCTTCCAGAGAATCACAGAAGCAGTTTTACAAGTAACGAACACATTTTTCCTTAAGCTAATTAAAACCAGTAACCTCAGCCACACCACCTCAAATTCAGAAAGATAATATCCTGGAAGATTTTTATTAGACCCTGGGGCAATTTTACAAGAGCACTCACTATGTGCAGTTAAAATTACCTAACGCGGCACAGTTTTATGCAATTGCATACATCTCATTTATAAACCTTCAATTTTTAGGCCTGTAAAATGTCTCACCTGGTGGCTGATGACCTACTGGGTTTTGGTTTTTTTTGCAAGTACCAGAGCTTTACTTCAGCAAGGGTAAGTAAGGGAGAATGACAAATATTGCAATGCTCTGGAACTGCCTCTTCCAATACACTTACAGTTAGAATTACTCTGAGTGGGAAAATGGCATTTGACCATGGACCCCAAAATAATGCATATATGTTCTATGCACACATCTCTGAAAATAAGTACATGGTCCTGTGTCCATTTGGAGCTACACTGGTTTCAAGGGTCGATGAGTCACATATGTATGTCTGCTTGCAGGGAAGAAGAGACAATTACTCAAAGTATAACTTCAGATGTTACGGTGAAGTAGTGGGATTTTGTCCATGGTTTTTTTCATCATTATCATTGTCATTTCTATAT
This sequence comes from Psophia crepitans, assembly GCA_013399095.1. Taxonomy (NCBI): domain Eukaryota; kingdom Metazoa; phylum Chordata; class Aves; order Gruiformes; family Psophiidae; genus Psophia; species Psophia crepitans. The sequence goes on from VWZZ01005944.1 coordinate 20,614, forward strand.
CAAACTACATACCTGGAATTTATGTGTCACTACAAGAAATGTCTCTGCTTGGGTGGATATTTTTGCTAACCTTTTAAGTCTTGTTAGCTGTAAATCAGAAACATGCATATATGTAATGGATCTGTATTCACAGGATCAAAACTTATTTGAACGTTGATGTAGAGATGTAAGATGCCTGCGGAAAGCAGCTGATCACAGTGCCAATCTGTAGCAGGGAATGGTATTCTGACGCCCATTCTAAGTCTCACATACAAAGAAAAATCAGGCAGGAAATTTCTTAAAAGTACATGAAGTAAGGAATTTATGTGGTACCTATTTCCAGATTCTGGATGGTACTGCTTTTTTAAAGTTGCAGAGCCTTTTCAAGGGACTAGCAAGAGAAGATCTGTATTCAGTATTCATTTATTTTATCTTTATCTTAATAATAACTCCAGCTGAGAAAAATGGTGCACAATTGAAAGTGAAAATATTTACAGAGTTTGGTGAAAGCAAGTTAAAAGAATAAGTATTCCAAAGTTATGGAGGCATCACAATTACCATTGAGTGCATAACCTTGGTGCTAAAAAATGTGTATATTAAATGTATTTTCATGTGCATATATGTCCATGTACCTCTTAATATGTGTTTGATTGCATGCATGCCAGAGAGTTATCAAAAGTAATGAAAATGTGTTATGACCCATTCTTGAATGTCTTATTAAAAATTAATCCTGACAGAGTAAAATGCTTACAAATGTTAGAATATAGATCCACTGTGTATGAATCTAGCTTCTTGGACTGAGTCACACTGGTGATTAGAAGATGTGAATTATTATATATGAAGTCTGCGAAAAAAAACCACCACCAAAAGTCAATGCCAGGCATTGCTTTTTGTTTTCCCTGCTCACTGTACTGCTGTACTGCTTATCGTCTTACTGTGCTGTGCCTGGGAACATTTTGGTAACAGCAACAGCAATGCACCTTGGCTGGCAGGTTGGAACTCCTGCGTGAACTCAAATTGACAATGGAACACATCACTCCTTCCATTTATAAGTAAGCACAGTGTACTATATGGAGTCTGAAAGAAGAGCATGGACTCAATTTATACGTCCTCTTGTGCTTTATTTTCATCAGACATTTCAGTATAATTTGCCTCATGTCATCAACAAGCATTTAGAAAAAAGACTCCTGAATGCATTACATTATCAAAAGGCATCCTCTACTTTGATCATATTATCTATAACCTGTTGTGCCACATGGCCACAAAGCAACAAAGACAAGAAAAACAAGCAAGCAAACAAAGGACAGTCCAAAGAAGTACCACACAGTTTCAATGGCCACTGTTTTTTCACCCCCCTCTACTCAGGAATATAAGCAAAAAAACCCCAGCAAGAAATGCATTCTTGCCAAAATCAAAGGAATGCCTTAGACTGCATGAAAGAAGGGCAGCTCAGAAAAGATGCCAAAACACCCTGAAGCAGTGTTGTCATTGGAACTGGGCTTACAGTTTGTTCCCAGAAGAGTTAGGAACTCCTTTCCCATGCCTCCTTAATCCTTCATTTCGTCGGAAGCACACATTTCTCTGCAGGGTGTGGGCTTCCATCTCAAATCACGGCTGCTTGGGCATGCCTTGTGGCAGCTCCCCTGAAACCAGAGAGGAGCGGTATTAAAAACCAATACTTGGTCGCTTGGCATTTCATCTGATGCCATGTTGAGAGCAGAACTGCATTCTAGTTTTGCCCTTACCCTTCCCTGAAGACAGATGTTTTTTTCTTGGCACAGTACAAACATATAAAATAAAGCACAGTAGAAATGTCAAAGTCAAATTTATTCTTGGTCTTGATACTTCTGAGTACGTATATTCAATGGATAGGCAAGCCATGACCAACAGCATTTTGTCATTTAACGAAGGAGAGGATGTTGAGGAGTTCCCCTTGAAGTCAGTTCTTATTCAATACAGAGTCTATTCAGATTCAAGTCAGTGCCGACAGAGGCAGCAAATGCATACCCCAGAATGTGTTTTGCCATTAGTGATAAAATATTTAATGACACAATTTAGCTCTTCTTTTCTCTAGTTGGTCTAACTGACCCCATATTTCACTGTAGCAAATACTTCAAAATAGAGTAATATAATTTATGAGGAACATAAAATGACCAGAGGTTTGAAAAAAACCCTTAACCACCCCCTCCCAAGTGCCTTTCAGTAGGCTAATATACCATTTTGCTGTAAAGTCTATGCCACCTTTCACCATGGGCAAGGAAAAGACTTCTCTTTTGAAGTTGTTGAAGATTTCAGGGGTGAGAGGAAGGAGAGAAGGAGCTCCACCTTCCCCTGAGGCCTTACTCCTTGGCATCTCTTAGAAACAGGTTTCTGGAAAAGGTATGACATGGTTCTGATCTGGCAGGACAGTTTTCCCCATACAAGCTCACACCACAGCCATCTTCCAGGTACTCTTGAGGCAGATTTACTAGTAGACACTGGTACTGCACATTTCTTCAAAGGTGTATAGGGCTTTGCCCATATTCTCCAAATTTCCCCGTTTCAAATTCATAAGTTATTCTTTACGTGTTTTGGTACAGCCCTATTTAATTGATGTCACTGCTTCTGTTAAATTTAACGAGAAAGCTGGACTGGCTTGACCAAGTAAGCTTGAGCATGGCTGCCTCATGATAGCATAGTTATTGCCAACTTTCATTCTTTAAATTGCATTATTTTTCCTATAGAAAAACAGCTTAGTTTGATAATTATGCTTCTAATTGTAGCATCATTATTTTAACAATCTTTCAAAGAAAAACACCCACATTTAGCAGAGTGCTTTGAAAGTGCTTTTTCCCACAATGTCGTGGTTCAGCCTCAGCCCCAGCCGAGCCCTCCGCAGCCGCTCGCTCACCGCCCCGGCACCAAAACACGGGGCAGAATGAGGCAACAAAAGGGCAAATGGCTTCGAGTTGAGATAACGGCCGTTTAATGGGCCGACAAAGGGAGAGGGGAAATGACAATAGGGCTGCAATAATTATCCCGGGATGTAAACAACCGCGGTAACAAACGCAGTACTTTACCGACCGACGACCCGACAGACCAGACGGACCAGAGGCGCAGCCCGCAGCGAGACCGTCCCGGAGCAGCCCCGGGCCCCTCCCGGCCAGTCCCTTTATAGGGGTGTGACGTCACGTGGTGTGGAATAGCGGCCGGCCCGGCCCGGCTCACCTGGCCCGGGCCTGAGCATTAACCCCGGCCTGGCCAGAGCCAGGACACACAAGAACTTGCATTTTCACATATTTAGTACTAATAACATGAAAGTAACATCTTGCCTATGTTTTAGCTACTGCCTTCATGGCACTAATATCATGACAAAGAGATAGCTGCATCTCGATTACACCGATGCCAGAGTGTCTGTACAGGAAAGTCAACACACTCCTCTCCTCCTTGCGGACAAGCTCATACCAGAGTGCACAGGTACTACTTGGAAGAGGCCGCTTTTCAGAAGGGTTGTCAGTCCAACAACTATACAGGCATCCTGCTTATGACAAAAAATGTAAAGGTTTATGGAAAGCATCTGCATGGAAGGCAAGGGGGACTGGCAAGGTACGGCGTCACAACATGCCGTATCCACAGGTTCTCCTGCATGAACTTGGGAAGCTGTTAGATGTGCTTACTGAAGGCACACAAGAAGTGAATTTCTCCCTATGTTTTATGTTCTTGATTTTGTAAAGCTTGAATGGCAGCTCTTTGGACCCGGAAGGACAACCTAAAAATCTCATACATGATGTATTCATTTCTGAGAGAAAAGAAAAGTACAATGTCCATTGCTTTTCTGGAAACTTTGATGAAAAGTTCCCTCTGACAATCAGCTGCATTACCAAACAAAATTTATTTTTTTAATTTTTAAAAAAAAAAGCATGACAGGAATGTTATTTTCCATATTTCATATCAGATCGTTATTTATTCTAAAAGCAGAAACTGAAAGATGCCACCTTCCCAGGCAACTATTCCCTTGGGTATCCTGTGTCTTAAAACAGTCCTGTACCAGTCTGTAACAGTTCTGTAACAGACATGAAAATATGGTTTTGCCAATTTCTTCCTTGAGATTTGGTTTTTGAAGTGGAATAAGAGAGGCTAAGACTGTAGTCATGAAGAAGGGGAGTTCAGGAGAAAATAATTCCTGCTCCGGTTCCTCTCTTTTCTACCAGGAAGGGCTCACAGCAATGGAGAAGTCCTTGCAACCCACAGGTGCCTGACCCAGCATGGGGCATGCTCTGTACAGGGAGGTGCCTCCAAAGTGTGGTGGGCCCCAGAGCTATCCCAGGCTCAGCTCTCACTGAAGTGATATTTCTCTTAGAGGAATTTTTTTGCATCAGTCATTTTCATTGTGCCAAAAAGCACAGGTTACTACCTGCGTTCCCTGGCACAGTGGTCAGAGGATGCTGATTAACCTCAAGTGTTTAGTGAGTTCACAAGAAACTACTATCAGCAGTGGAAGCTGCATCCAAAATGATCTAGCTAATGCCAGGATAGGGGATTAGGCCAAGGCAAAGAAAGTGAGGGGAAAAGGACAGATGTCCTCCGTCTTGCCTGTAAGCAAGAAATATTGGTCATTGCAGAGACTCTCACAGACAGATTTCCTAGGGCATACCTGTGTATGCAGGAGCTCAGATAACTTTTTTTTCTTTTTAACAAACTTTTTTTTATTTAGTTTCCTGAAAAATACATCCATTGCAACCAAGAAAAGTTTTTCATCCATCACCAATTTTGTTTTTAAGGAAAAACATTTCTTTGTTTTACTTTTCTGTAGGTAAAAATCTTTTTTTTTCTACCTGAGTGCAAATCAATGTCTCCATAATGAAGGAAACAGAAAGAGACAATAAAAATAATCTTAAGAATCAGAACTTATGTAAAACCTCCTAGAAACTGACAAAAATTTAGGGAGAAAAGCAACTTCAAATACCCCTTTTTCCTCAGAAATTTACCTTTACTAGAAGTTTAGTTGTGCTCTGTGTTTAATAATATCAAGCCTAAGCATTCAAGCCTGAATCTAAGCTCCCATTACATGGAAAATTTTTGAATATCTGTTTTCTAAATATCTTATGGTTATTTTCAAGTTTATTTCTGTAAGGGGGAAAAAAAAATGACAAACCAAACAGAAACTTGTTAGATTAAGGGAAGGCCTGACCGATATTCATTGGTACTGACCTTTAACTTTCAGGACATTGAATTTTATGAGGGCTGTGATAAAATTTTGATTCTTTTCAAAACCATTGTAATTTGTGCATGGTTGTTCATGGTGGATACAATCTTATATAACAATTTTCTCTCTCTTAATGACCTAAACTCTCTTTCAGTGGAAAGAAATGTAGGTCCCTGAGCAGCCAAAATATATTAAAACAAACATCTGAAGTCACTGTGATTGTGTCAAAGAAATCCTATTTCTGCCCTCTAATTAGGAGGGGAAGCAGATAATTAACTCAGAGGTCAGGGTTTGCAGTGCACCCATCTAAACAAGGCTTCAGATCACCTCAGTGTTTTATGTAATTGATATTCCAAAGAGAAACAATCATGTGCTAATAACAAATAAGCATTTATACTAGCACAGATAGCCCCAGCTGTCCTGAGTGGGCCTTGTCCTTTAAAAACCTTGGCATAATCATAGGCTATATTGTAAAATAAATTACTATAAATATCCTGATAGCAAGAAACAATCATCTGTGTCTCTTCAGCTGTTTCCAGTGGCTTCTGTGTGCCCTGGAGAAGAGCAGACAAGAGCTTAGGACAATACCTTTGCTTTCAAAATCTGATAGCTTTCTTAATGACTACGCTTAATGACTATAAAACTATGCGTGTGTTTTTTTGTGAACTCAATGAGCACGTGCAAAACTGAGGGCTTATGTGATGTGGGTCTGCCAAGCCTGAGGGCCCTGCCCTTTAAAATGTAGTCATTTTACATGAAGTTACATAAAGAGAATAATACATCTCTCCTTTGCTGCAAAATTATGTCACAGTGTCTAGCCATTGCAATCCCAAAATCCTTATTTTTCCCTTTGTAAATTGAAAATAAATAATAATAATAAATA
>VWZZ01005946.1:1762-69715 GCA_013399095.1 Psophia crepitans
AGCCCGGACGGGACCTACCGACCACCCGGTCTCAGCTCCGGCCCCCGTCGCTGCTTTCCCGATTCAAAATCCACAGCACCATCTCCTGGGCAGCGGGAGAAATGCACGGCCCGCCTCGGCGGCAGGTGGTTTGGTGTCGGCGGTGGAAGAACCGACGTCGGGCTGGAAAGATGGAAAATTACATGGAAATGTAAAAAAAAACCCCAAAACAACATAAGCAAACCCCAAAAAACCCTAGCCAAAAAAAAAAAACCACCGCAAACCTACCCAATTACATGGATGTGTAAAATAACCCTGCAAAGTGTTTTGGCATGGGGAAAGAAATAACTATTCCTCTGGTCTGCTTTTGAAGCTGAAGCCTGTGGGCTGAGGGCTCTGCTCGGGCAGGAGTCAAGAGGCTCTCAGGAGGAATTATGTATTTATATACACACACACCAGGAAATATCTGTATTTTAAACAGATTATGGCTCAAAGCGGCTGTTGACCTCCCAGTTTCAGGGACAACACTGGGTCTATATGCAGAGAAAGCCACTGAAGTGTTACACTGAGGTTTGTGAAGAATGACTGGAAGATCCTACTTCAATTCAGGGTGCTAGGTTTTGGTTTTGGGAGGTTTCAGACCCCTTCCTTCCTTCCTTCCTTCCTTCCTTCCTTCCTTCCTTCCTTCCTTCCTTCCTTCCTTCCTTCCTTCNTTTTGGTAACTATCTTTGAAAGTAGGCAAAGTTTTAGTGTTTTGAAATTGGCCTGATATTTTGATTGCTGGGCTGTCAAACTGTTTAATCACCTACCCTTCCTTCTTCTGACTTTCCTTCCTTCAGTCTCTACCTCCCTCCCTCTTTCCTTGCACCCTTCTTCCATGCTTTGTTTGTCTTCCTTCCTTCCTTCCTTCCTTCCTTCCTTCCTTCCTTCCTTCCTTCCTTCCTCTCACTCTCACTCTTTTCTCTCCTTCCTTTCTTTTCTTTCCCCAGAGAAGGCCCTCTAGGCCCTCCAAGCCATTCCCCTCCTCATGCACATGGTTCCCCATGTGTATGCACTTCTGCTTTGGCCAAAACTCGGTCACTGGCACAGCTCCCCTTAGGAAACCACTCCCTGGATCGACAGAGCTACCTGTTATTTATCTACTTCAGCCTGAATTCTGCCTCACACAGCTCTGTTTGCTTGCTCCCCTCTGGTTTCTAGCTCTCAGAGTGGGTCCTCGTTCTTCCTGCTCTTTTCAAAGACCTCCCAGCAAATGCCTGAGTGGGTCTCAGCAGGAGCAGAGGTCAGAGCTCTGGCCAAGTACAATTAATATTTACTCCCTGCTGAGCTTTACTCTCACACTTGACCCTATTTTGTTTATACTTGAAACTTCCCACTGAAAGGAATGTGACACTGAGCTTACTCTTCCCGGTTTTGTTTGATCAGGCTATAGACGTTTATGTTCAGTTAATATTTCATTGCCAAAGAGTTTCTATTGCCCTTTCCTTTTCCTTCCATACTTCTTGAACTCCTTCCAGTTCACCTTTATTGGTACTGAAAGTACTTAAATCTGAAAGCAGTAGTGGAGGTGCTATCTCATCAGTATTGTATGCTGAGAGAGACATCTATCACTACCTGGGTACGTGACACAATGCCTCTGTGTTAGAAACCCAAAAATTACATTGGATTTTTTTTTTCCCTTTGGTCACACTGCTAGATCCTGTTTAATTTACAGAAGCCCATACATCCAAATCTATATGTTAGTAGGCACGTATTTTACACCTACTGTACTCCCTTCAGTCACCACTTTGCAATTATAGGAAGGAAAAAAAATGCTTGCGCGTGCCTTTCTTCCCTTCTGTATAAATCCATGCTTTTTATTGGTTGTGGATCCATTCTCCCCTAAGTGCTTAGGACTTTTACCTTTTAAATATTTTTTCCTCTATATTACTGCAGACTGAAGTTAGGCTTACCAGATGGTAGATGACAGGTTCACTCTTTCTCTTCCTCTTCCCCTGCCATTTTTAAAAACCAGTAAGGTGCCCCCCTTTCTTTTCAGACCTCTTAGAGCTCTATAATTCCCTAGAACACTTTAAAATTATTGTCAGTAGTTTGGCTAAGTTCATTAGTTAATTCCCTTTCCTCCCCATGCTGCACATCACAGAGAGACGCTCAGTTTCGCATCCTTAGTTTTCTCAGCCTTCCTTATGATATTATCCCAACAGTTCTAAATATAAGGTCGTTTTTCCTAACTGTACTTTATTTTTCTTTAAAGATGCAATTCAATACTTTTGTCAGTTTAGAATCATCACTCCTTTTGTTCCCTTCTTTGCAGAATATCAAACCATTCTTATTCCTAGCAGTTCCCTTCTTCCCCTTGTAATTAAAAGATCATCCAGAATCTATGCACATCTAAGTAGTGCTACACTGAAAAATGGAAGTGCTATCATTAAGAAATGCTGTTATACTCTATAAATAAGGCAATTTTATATGTTTAATAACTTACCATGGGCATAAAATATAAAAATGTGTTGAAATGCAGTTCTGTAAGAGTAAAAATCCATATATTCAATAGCGAAAAATAATTTTATTCTCAGATTCTTCCTATATTTCAACTATTTTTGAATTAAAGTATAAGCTCATTTCCCATTACAACCCTTTGGATGCCATGATAAGTAACAAGAAAGAACAAAGAATTTCCTTCCTGGATTACTTTGCCAAATTCATACTTTAATCTTTTCGTAGACGATGTTTTTCAAACACACTCAGATGTCTGATTGTCAGCTTTATGTCTCAGGAAGTATTCCCAGCAATTCAAGTACAGTAAAGTATCTACCTCTAGCAAGACTCTGTGTACTATATAACTTTTATAGTCATTATAAAAAGTAATTTATTGAAAAAACTTAAACCTTTTCCAACTCAACTGACTTTTGATTTAGAGGTGTGTGCTCCTGGTTATGGTAATCAGGTGTGGTAGGTGCTTTTTTCAGAATTAGGTTTGCTGTTTATGTCACAAAGTTTAGAAGCTCTGAGTGTAACATCCTCTAAAACATAGCGCCTTCACAGAAACAGAGATATCAGCTCATGTTTCACTGTTACGCTGCCTGGAATTACACATAATACAAGGTAGAAAAACTTTTCCCTTTTTCAGATCACATTTTTTCTCCTGGGTCTTATTTCTATTTGCCTCCACTGGAGTACAATACAGTGATTCTGGCTGCAACCTGGGTCTGAGGAAATGGCATTTAACAAAAAAGGGGAAGCAACACTGGTATTTCACTGGTTCTTTCTTTCTTTCTTTGTTTCTTTCTTTCTGGCTCTCTGGCTTTCTTGCTGTCTGTTTCCTTTCCTGTCTTTCTCTTTTTTCTTTTTTTCTTTTTTTTTTAACCTCTTTCTTTCTTTTGCTTGGTTACTTTTGCTTTCTTTCTTTCTTGCTTGCTTCATATACCATATGGTCTTGCTTCATTTTAAAAGTGACAGGTCCCTTTAATGACAGCAGAGATCATGACCAAGAGGAAAGCTCCTTGTAACAGTGCCTAGCTCTGATTAGCGCTGTGACACTTGCTCACAATATTTTTGAGCCAAACCATTGCAATGGGATTTGAACTTGCTTTTTGATCCAGAGAGAAGGATGCTGCCAGCTACAGTCCCAGTCCTGCCATCGATTTTACGTGGGCAGAGGCCTGCCTGTGCAAACTAAGGGACTCCACCTCACTGCAGCCGTGCCAGCAAGGGAAGGACAAGCAGTGAGGCATGAGCAGGTGAGGCATGAGCAGGTGAGGCAGAGACTCCACCATGCTCCTGAGAGGTCCAGCTACTGAGCTCTGACATCTGGGCCTGCCTTACATCAGCCTTAGTGTTGCTCTGCATTCTGCCGTTTGCTCAGCTAGACCTTGGTTCAAACCTAGGACTAGCACACCCACAGCCAGAGCTCAGCCAGAGACCAGCGTAGGGTAAGGACAGAGGCCAAATGCTGTCTGTGGAAAAAAACCCAAAATGCTACAGTTCAGTTTTGTGAGGAACTTTGGTTTTCGGGGTATTTTGCACCACAGCCGCAGTTACCAAGTCACCAAGAACAGTTCAAGTACCACAAAGCTTACACACAACTTCCTTTTTGAGGGTAAGACTGAGTGACCAGAGAATGCTTGAGGACTGACAAAAGCTTTTAGCATCCTTAGTCCCGTCTTAAGCTGTCACAGAGACTTACAGATGTTTGCTTTGCAGAATTATTTAATTATTCCAGGAGAGGACTGCTGGAGGCAAGGGGCTCCATGCACCTGCAGGCTGAATCCACAAAGGTGACAGTCACTTTTGAAGAGGAAAGTTTGCACAGAGATCTGAGTATATTTCAAACTGATTTACTTCATTATTGTCCCATTTCTCTCCCTGACCATCCACTTGGACAACAGTTTGATTTATTTGAGTTTAAACGAGCATGAAAACAAATGGCATGGCTTGAGGCAAAACTAGGTGCATTCGATCTACAAAACATGTAAGATTGCATCTGGGGACTTGTGAGTTGAGGCATTGTCAGGGAAAGGCAGCCTTTTCACATCCCTGCCCCTATATATACCTACGTATAGCATCAGACCCGGATAATTCAGGAAAGAAGCCCTGTTTAACGTACTGCTAGGTTACCTACTTCTTGTCAATAGTCCTGAATTAAGAGTTTAGTGAAGAATAACATCCAGTTTTTCTGAGAGGTAAGTTCACTGAGGTCAACTGTTTACTAGTCTAGCCATTGGACTTGGAGGGATGTTTGCTTGAATTGCCAGATGCTCCCTGAGACACAAATTTTAGACTTACTAAACAGGGCATAGGGTCTTCCCTGACTGCCTCTCTTAACTGTGGCCACAAGAAATTGTGCAGAAATTTCCCAGTGTAATGGCAGAAGGACAGGTCATGGAGGCTCAAACACTGACATTGTCTCTGGTAAACCCAAATCGTCCTGGAGACATGGTCTGTGTTATATGACACACACGGGATTTGATCTGGGGATCTAATCTCTTGGTCCAAGTTTTGCTTTTCTAAATTTAGCCTCCTTTCTTTGTACCATACCATATAATTTCCTTCAGGATTCCCTTACTTCTTAGGGTAGGTTCTCTGTATCGCTCACCTAAAGTAAAAAAACCAAAATAAAACAGCTCCACCCGAGGATAGAACAAAAACTCAAACACTTTCAGTAGTCATAATGATTCCTGTGTATCAGAGAAGCCCACAGTGCAGAGGAGCGTAGCTTCAATGTGCTCACTAACCTTCTGCTCACGCATGGGATGAATCTGGACCCAAGTGCCCACACATCACAAGATTTGGGCACCATTTTTAGTGATAACGTCAGGATTATACCAGTGGTGTGAGACCAGGCACTGTGTGAAGCATGGAGCCTGCAACACGTTATCATATTCACGTCGTTGATTCTGATTCTCTGATAAAGTTAATTGACTGAGTCAGGGCAAATTTGCTCCACACCTGCTCTGGACAGAGCAAGCTCAACCAGCTATAATCAATCATTCCCACCAGGAAACTGGCACAAACGGAGCTTGTTCAGCTAATGCCAGCGGCTGATCTCGGTGGCACTGGTGCAATCCCAGGGTAAGGCTGAGGGATGCGTGATTCACCCTGGGGGAACCGCAAGAGAATCTGTCCTTAAGCCACTTTATTTTTAACTCTTAAAACAGTTATGTTCCCTGAGTCTTTCTATTAAGCTTTGCTGGTCACAGTGCCATTCAGTTAATGCTCTGGCAGCATTTCCTTCAGAAAAAGTGTACTTTATAGCATTTGAGCCCTGTCCATTATCAAACTGGTTCTATGATGGACCAAGGAAGGATCTTTGCCTCTGGTGTCCAAACTGTCCATCCGAGGGCCTTTGGCAAGGAGGGATGGCTGCATGTTGCTCTGTGGGTAGGGCGTGTGGTCCAGGAGTCTGAGAAACGTCGCACTGTGCCCTGCATTTCCTGGATTTACTCAACAGGAGATTCACAGGAGATTCACCCTGGTTAGGGCATGCTTAGAAATGGCTATTAGACAAACCCAGAACCTACCTCCTCATCCTTTATTTCTGAATATTTCGGAGACCTTTTGAGCTGTTTTGCCCTCCTGCCTGCACAGAAATCACTCCATCCAAAATCTATGCCTCTTCCCAGAGGGAACCTGTATCTAAAGGCTCTGGAACAAGATCATGGGAGCCCATGGGTCTCCTGCACAGCAGTTTCTGATGTAGTACGTGGAGCAGTTGGACCTGAGCCCCAAGAGCAGCAGGGATCTGCCAGGCCCCTACAGCAGTTTACAACACGGGATACAGCTGCTCGGAAAACCCAGGACCTTGAGTCAGATAGAAGACTGGTCAAAACCCCCAGCAGAGCTGAAACTCTTCCCAAAACAGCAACATAAGATTACATCATAGGGAAAGACCACGTACATATTTGGATCCTGTCAACTCTGTGTTTACATGCTGTGGCTGTAGACCCTCATCCTAAATGTGAGTTTGGGTAAAATACTCCCTATGCATTGTGGAATCAGGAGCTTCAACCAGGGCCAAGTGGGCACTCAAGGAGTTGCTGTGTTTTTTGGTCTGCCTCATGATAACTTGTTTGTGTGTCCAAATGCTCAATCAGAAAGCAAGGGGTTAATTTAAGGTTTTAAACTGAACACTAACTAACAAACCAGGGCATGGGCAGAAACAGTGCTATCAGCACTACTGTCGCCACCCCAGCGTTGATGGGCACAGTAGTGGTGTGCTTCTCTCTGTGCCGGGTTCTGAAGGCACGCAAAGTTGTTCAGCTGTCCCAGTGAATTTAATTCCTTGAACATCTGGTCTCCATCTGCTGTAGAAAAGATGGCAGGCCAGATGGGAACATCCTAGTGGCTGTAGTCAGCCTGGGGTGCACCTACTGCATCGTGCTCGAAGATATTTTGAAAATGATAGATCACAAGAGCTGAAGCACTTTCACATAAAAGACCTAAGGGTACTGTAAAGTTAAATAAGGTGCTTTTAACATTATTATTATGTAAGGGAAAGATGTTGATATAGTAAGAGGCAAAAGTAAAAAAATATATTCACTACAGATTCAGCAGGTAGACCATTTTTCTAAGTAAAGGAAAACAAAAGGCTGAGAGCGAGCCAGAGTATGGGTGGTGCACACTGTTTAGTTGCTAGCACACACCCTGCCTCTGCTTCCCACCATTCCAACTGGCCACTTGCAAAATAGAGTTTGGGAAGAGACAGGCTGGAGTCGTGAGCCCATGCAAACCTCATGATGTTCAACAAGGCCAAGCACAAGGTCCTGAACCTGGGTCCGAGCAATCCCCAGTACCAGTACAGACTGGAATGAATGGATTGAGAGCAGCCCTGCAGAGAGGACTTGACGATCCTGCTGGATGAAAAATTGGACATCAGCCAGCAATGTACACTTGCCAGCTTCGGGGTTACTTCAGCACAAGAAAGACCTGTTAGAGAAGGTCCAGAGGAGGGCCAAGAAGACTATCAGAGGCCTGCAGCACCTCTTCTGTGAAGAAAGTCCAAGACAGTGGAGTTGTTTAGTCTGGAGAAGAGAAGACTCCAGGGAGACCTTATTGCAGCCCTCCAGTACTTAATAGGGGCTTATAAGAAAGACAGAGAGAGACTTTTTAGCAAGGCCCGAAGGAGGGTGGATTTAGATTGGACATAAAAAAGACAGTTTTTACGATGAGCGTGGTGAGACGCTGGACTGGGTAGCTCAGAGTTGGGGATGCCCCATTGTTGAATGTGTTCAAAGTCAAGTTTGATGGGGCTTTGAGAAACTTGATCTAGCAAAAGATACACATGGGAGGGAAGGTTGAACTAGATGATCTTCAAAAGTCCCTTCTGACCCAAATCTTTCTGTGGTTGTAAGAGTCTGGAAGAAGTTCATGCCAGTTCATGCCCAAAGGGCAACAGGGACTGCACCAGGTTTGGCTCCTTCCATGGTACATAGTCCTCTCAGACGATCCTGGAAGGCTTTGTGTTTCCAGTTGCCTGATCTGTCAGCACGCTTTTTTTTTCTTAGTTTGATGGTGCACGCAGTATGGGCTGCCTATATCACGTCTCATATTATTTTAGGTATTGTAAACTGACAAAAGAAACACAAACTAATCATGACATCTTAGGGCCACCAGGGGCTTGAGGAGGCACAGTCCAAATGCTCTGGGCTCTGGGTGAAGCCAGTCTGCTGAAGAGAGGTCTGGCCTTAGTGATGGGGGTATCCATCAGTCTGTGCCACTTTGCCTTGCGTCTAGGGACTGTTCCTCACCCCCTTTACTTAGCAGTGCAAATGTAGGCTAAAAGCCGGAACCTTCCTCACTGGGACCGTTTCAGCTGACAACTGAAGGTTGCACAATTTCTCTGGGATGTCATATGATGAAGGAAATTTTGTCTTACTGAACTGGTCGAACCAGAGGGTCAGCAAATCTTAGGGACAAACAGAAACACATTATCACTGATTTCAACCCTTGGTTTTATATTTTTTTTAACCTTAACAATCAATGGTAAAGACATTTGTGTTAAGAGACTGACCATACATCACTTACTGCCATTCCGAAGGACGCCCTGGCAGCTTCTATCTTGAGGTTATAGAAAATTCTCTTTCAGCTCTGAATCAGTGATGCTGCAGATTGAATACTAACCTTACTGAGGTTTGGTAGTTGATAGAAAGGCAGTGTAACAAAGTCTAGTGCTAGATCATGTTTATGCTATGTTGTAAGAAAAACAGAAATCCATCCAATTTCAAATGAAAGGTGGACAACAGATGCCAAAACTGCTGCTGGAATTAAACCCTAGAAGAAAAATAAGAAGGGTATTAGCATAGGGTAGACAGAAAAGCTTCTTTCAAAAAATTATTGTCATTTGAAGAAAGGGACCAGAACAAGCAGGACTTTATTTCACAATATTCACAGTGTTTATTTTGTAATTTCACAGGATTTTATTTCTACCTGTATTGTGATTCTTAAGCAGTTACAGGAAAAGGTTTATCCAAAAAAAAAATTAAGGAAAAAGAGCTGGGAACTTGAAAATCCAGGAGAAATGTGAAAGGGGTTTTATAGTGGCTGCAAAGAAACTGAGTATTCAAAGACTGTTAAGGATCATCACTTATACAAAACATACAGATCAATTAAAGCAAAAGGACATAAAGACTTAGTATCCCCATAGGTGACACAGCTGGTGCAGGGAAGATTTATCCCTTTAGATCAAACCTGACATAGATTATTCTCTGCAGTGTTTGAGAAACCTCACTGTCCTCTCACCCTGAGACAACCTTGCTACAACTAAACAGAAGATTTTGGTATTTCAGGTAATTTCTGCTGCTCTATCTGAAACAGCAGGTACAGTTTTGAGTCACAGCATCTCAGCTAAGTGTACATGGGTTTAGCAGTTCGCAGTAAGGTGCAGGCTTCAGTAAGCACCCTTTAGTTCCCATTTTCTTCAGTCTGTTTGTTGGGAACTAGCACTGAAATAATCAAGTACCTGTTGAAAAAAAAAAAGGGCTACAGAGTCAACTCCTGGCTATGTTTAGTACTTCTATTACAGAATGGTGCCAATGAGGCAGGGTTAACGCGACCTTAGATTTTTACTTGTGAGAACAACACAGAAAATCTTTTATAAACCGAGAGAGATTGATACTTGCAAAAATAGAAGAGGAAGATAAGGCAAAACCAGAATGTCCTAGGAGCAGCCCACCACTTGATAGAAACAGTCTGCATATCTGTGAGGATATCGGTTGTGTCATGAGAGGTAGCCTGGTGGTCATAGGAGGTTGTAACTCCAGATGGACACATGCTCTGCCAAGAGGAGAGCAGACAAGAGGCATTAAGTCAATTGTTTTGCACAAGACATTTTCAGGCAACAACCAGCAGGTAGAATTGACTGAGTCCCAGAATGTGGCACAGTCAGGAAAAGGCTGTGTCAGGGTAGACCCAGAGGTCCAAATGACAAATCATGCAACTCTAATTCAGCATCCATTCTGTAAATTAAGTTAATAGTTTGTTTACAAGTATTTGAAGGTTTTTGCTGTGTTAACCCTAGGAAAGTGATGATGATGTCGATGGTGTGTGCCTGCTAAGGGAAGGTGTGGGGAAGCGTGTTGTGAGATGGTGCTGGCACACACCTTTTGGAAAGGACTGTTGGGTTGTGCTCCCGTAGCGCCGCGCCGATCCGCTTGTGCGCAGGCAATGCATAGAGCAGTCCTCTGTCAGGCTCCTTGGCTCTTAATGAACCTAAACAACAGCTGTTCTCCCTTTCTTTGGGCCAAAGTCAAATGCTGCAGCATAAAACATGTGGGTTACAGTGCCATGGAGGGAGTGTGCAATTCATCCTCCTGTAACTGTTGCAGGCATGGGCACTTGTGTGAGCAGCATTTACAAGCACATGACAGTCTAGAGGAGGGAGGGAGCGTCGTAAAGTGCAGGTTACAGTTAAAGGGCCCAAAGTAGCCACGGCGAGTATCTAGCTGGACCTCTCTGCAATGCAGAAGACTGCACTGAATTAACTCGTTTCAACTAGAACATGTCTATAGGAAAGAAAATCTTAATATTTCAGTTTCCTATGTTAATGCACCACGACCTTATAGAAATTGTTCCAGTGATAGCTGTTCTCACTGTTTAAAAGGTGTAACTTTCCCCTGGCTTGAACCTGGCTAGTTTCAGCTCCTTGCCATTGCACTGTTACACCTTTCTTGGCTAGATTGGAGATCCCTTTTACTGCTGTAACTGAGCTGTCAGCTTCACACTTGTTAAAGTCGGTTCCTTATATCATGATAAAACACCCCTCAGTGACTCTTCTTGGCTCATTTCTGAACCCTTTCCGTATTAGTTGCCTTCCTGAGGAATGGGCAGAAGAACTGGACACCATGCTCCAACTGCAGTCGTTCAGGGAGTCAGTGCCTGACTGTCTGGCCACTTGAACACTAAGCCTGAGTATCAGGCTCTTTTCCCCTACTTTATAGTCCCTGTTTATGTATCCAAATATTTCAGTAGCCCTGGAATTTCACTTGGAATGGTGTTCAGCTCATTGGCCATTTTTTCCCTTAGTAAAACCAACTTTCTTTGTCAAGGTGACAGATTTACAGTCAACTCAGTAATTTTGTTTGAGATCTGGATATGATATTACCTTTACTTTTAGTTGTCTTGAACTTTTCCAGTGTTTCACAGATTATAGGAAATAGTGAGTTTCTTTGTTAACTCTTCTGAAGTTCCTGTATACAAAATCTCTTATAACACAGCCCTCACCAGCATTTTGAAAGGGGATTCACATTCATTTATATGCACCTGCTATATCTACAAGAATTTGCATGTGCACTTCAAATATGCTAAAACTTATATTTAAATATGCATTGCAGACCAGAGAACTGGTGTTCAGTTACTCACAGATTTTAAAATGAGGAAACACCATTATAATAATTTAATCTATGTCTGTCTGTGAGGATGCTGGAGCCGGTTCAGTGCAAGAGCAAAGAGAAGCAGCTTGGCATTGATAACTAAAGTTGTACATTTTGATCTAACTTTTGCCTTACTTAGACTGCAGATGTTTTTTTCCTTCTGTTTCTTAGAAATAAATTCTAATTCCTGGGTGAGATGGACCAACCCTTTCAAGCAGACATTTTCTCTTGATTCAGAGACTTCATCTGATGGGAAGCTATCAGTGACTGAAAAATTTCGTCGAAGTCTAATTAATCTCACCATTAATGTTTTACACAAGTTCTAAATGCAATGCATACAATGTCAGGTGCCAGTTATTGGAACTTCACAGAATCACAGAATGGTGGAAGTTGGAAGAGACCTCTGGAGGTCATCAGATCCAAACCTGCTGCTCAAACAGTGTTTGTTATAGCAGGTTGCCCAGAACCATTTCCCACTGCCTTCTGAATATCTCCACAGACGGAGACTCCATAATCTCCCTGAGCAAACTATTCCACTGCTGATCATCCTCACAGTAAAAAAAAAATGTTTTTTTTGTATTCAGGTGGAATTTTCTGGTTTTATGTCTGTTGTCTCTTGTCCTGTCTGTGAGCACTACTGAAGTAGAGTCTGGCTCCCTCTTCTTAATTTCTTTCCGTCAGATATTTATACATGTTCATAAGATCCCTCTGAGCCTTCCCTTTTCTATGCTGAACAGTCCCAACTCTTTCAGCCTTTCCTCACACAAAAGGTGCTTCAGTCCCTTAACCATCTTTGTGTCCCTGCACTGGCCTCAATCCAGTAAGACTATGTGTCTCTTATACTGGGAAGCCCAGAACTGGACATGTTACCACACGTGTGTCACATCAGTGCTGAGTAGAGAGGAAAGCTCATCTCTCTTGACCTGCTGGTAGCCCTCTTCCTAATGCAACGCAAGATACCGCTGGCCTTTTTTCGCTGCACTGTGGGCTCAAGGTCAGCTGCTTCTCCACCAGTACCCCAAGGTCTTTCTTGACAGAGCTGCTTTCCTGTTGGTCAGCCCTGAGCATATATTGGTCCTTGGGGTTATTGCTTCCTAGGTGCAAGACTTGACATTTCCCCTTCTTGAACTTCATGAGGTTCCCTCTTCCCAATTCTCCAGCTTGTCCAGGTCGCTCTGAATGGTAACACAGCCATATGAAGTATCAGACACTCCTCTGTTTTGTCTCATCTGCAAACCTGCTGAGGTGCACTCTGCCCCAGCATCCAGGTCATTAAGGAAGATATTACACGGTATTGGCACCAGTGTTGAACCCTGTGGTACACCACTAATGATCTGACTCCAAATGAACTTTGTGCTGCTGATCACAACTCTCTGGGTCCAGTTATTCAGCCAGTTTTGAATCCATCTCACTGTCTACTTACCTGACTTGCATTTTGTCAGTTTATCTATGCTGATGTTACGGGATACAGTGTCAAAAGCCTTAGTAAAGTCAAGGTAAACAAAATCAACTGCTCTCCCCTCACCCATGAAGGCAGTTGTCCCTTCATAGAAGGCTATGAGACTGGCTAAGCATGATTTTCCCTTCATAAACCCATGCTTGCTACTCCCAATCACTTTCTTGTTTGGAAATATTTTCCAGAAGGATTTTGGAATCATCATCTTCCCAGGGACTGAGGTGAGGTTGAGTGGCCTTTAGTTCTCCAGCTCTTCATTCTTGCTCTTCTTCAAGATAGGAGTGACATTTTCTTGCTTCCATTTTTCAGGAACTTCCCCCAGTTGCCAAAACTTTTCAAAGATAATCAAGAGTGACCTCTTGATGGCACTAGCCAGTCTCCCAGGCCTCATTGTCTATGTTCAGTTTGTTTAAGTGCTGCTCCTTGACCTGGTTCTCCTCTACCAAGAGTAAGTCGTCCTTTCTGTGGACTTTTACTCTGGTAGCAGGGACCTGAAGACTGGTCTTACTGACAAAGACCCAGCCAAAGATGGCACTGAGTACCTTGGTCTTTGGTGTGTCCTTTATCATTAGGTGCCCTGTAGAAGATACCAACTACAGTGGCACCCATGTTGATCTGCCCATTAATGTTGACCCATAAGCTCTCAGCTGGCTCTGATCTATGCCAAGGCTGAGCTCTGTGCACTCCAGATGCTCCCCTTCCCCAGCTGCCTGGCCTGTCCCATCTGAAGAGCCTGTCTCACTCCTATGCAGCGCTCTAGCCATGAGAACCGTCCCAAAATGTCCTCATGATACTGGAGGTCATAGCCCCATGACTGCACACAGACTTCCAACTCCTCCCATTTGTTATGCCTTTTTCTACTGGACAGAACAGATTGCTTGCTAACAGAAATCTTAGGCTCTTAGAGCTGTAGTATCTTCTTAGAGAAACAGTACTGAGCTGTGCTATCTTCTCACTGTAAGCCAGATTTTCCAGAACATAAACTGTAACTATTTTCTGAACCTTTTTCAATCTGTATCCTAATCAACATCCTTTTCCAAGTACAGATCTCAGTGCTGCCTTCTAGATGTGATCTCCCTAGTCCTGTGTACTGCGTGAATAGTAACCTATGCTTACTATTCCATACTTCTTTGTATATTATTCCAAGGACTTACACTTTATGAGTGAGAAAGATGGAACACAATGCAAAACAGAGAGAAAGACATGCTTTGTTTGTGTTCAGTGATCCCTCTCTGTCCCTAACCCCTCTAAAGCTCCAAAGATTTAAAAAATTGAGAGTAATCTGGGGGGGACTGCTGGAACAGTCCCTCATTTGCTTCGTACACTCTGGAGAGCCATCAGCCAACCTGAAATGACAGTGTGGAAAACACACACCTGTGTATAAACTTCTGAAGCCTAGTCTATGAAGGCTGTTGTAAGAAAGGGATGGAGAAGCTGGGAAATACTTCTAGCCAAGGAGAAGTGAGAAGGAAGCCCACTGTATTCTGTGAGGACAAGTCCTTCTCTGGAAATAAATTATGAGATACAAAGTCAAAGGGTTGCTAAGTTTTCTGTCAACTTTGCAGAAATAATTTTGCCCTACACATACATACATTAAAATTAAATAATAATGGCTAGATCTTAAATCAATATTGATGGCAAAATAGAATCACAGAATAACTCAGTTTTACAGTCCAAGCTCCTCTTCAAGTTCTGAAGACACATGTATGTAAAGGCCTGGATCTCTCTTCTTGAACCTCCTTGGAGGTACTGGAAGGTTGTTATGAAATGTTCTCTTCTCTAGGCTGAACAAGCACAGTTCCCCTGGCTTCTCTGCACAGAACAATCACTCCAGCTACTGATCATATTTCTGGCCTTCTGCTGAACTTGCTCTATTTGATCAATGTCTTCCCTGGACCTGGAGGGGCAAAACCGGAGACAGTATTCTACATGCCATCTAAGGAGTGCTGAATGAAGGGGAATAATCTCTCCCCTTGATGTATTAGCCTTGTTGCTGTTGATAGAGTCCTGGATTCTGTTGGCCTTTTTGTCTGCCAGAGCACACTGCAGGCTATTGTTCAGCTTGCTATCTACCAAAATCCCAGTGTCCTTTCCAGCAGAGCTGCTCCACAGCCAGTGCATCTCCAACCTGTATCACTACGATGGATTCTTTCTTCCCAGGTGCAGGACTTGGCATTTGTCCTTATTAATTTTCATGAATTTCTCATTGGCCTATTCCTCCAGCCTTTTTAGGTCCTTTAGGATGCTGGCCTTGCTCTCAGGCATATGGACAGGTACCAGTTTAGTATCATCTGCAAGCAAGATGAGAGCGCATTAAATCACTGGAAAAGTTGTTAAACAGGACAGGTCTTGGTAGAGATCCTGCAGTATACAACTTGTAACTGGCCTCCAGGTAGAGTTCAACCTGTTAAGCAGCCCAGCTACTGACTAGTTTTTCACGCATCTGCTTGTCCACTGTCCAGGCCAAAACATCCTAACATGGATATAAGAATATTGCAGAAGTCAGTTCAAAAGCCTTGCTAAAATAGAGGTAAATGACATCCACTGCTCTCACATTGATTACCACACCTCTCATTTCATCATAAAAGATGATCAGGTCTGTTGGATGTAAGGACTTTAGTAAATCCATGCTGACTGTTCCCAGTCATCTTCTGCATGTTCCCAGACATGTCTTCCAGGATAACTTGCTCCATGATTTTCCCAAGGATCAAAGTGGAGCTGACTGGCCTGTAGTTTTCTGAATGACTATTTCAATCATTTTTGAACATGGATGCAACACTTGCCTTTCTCTAGAAATCATGGATCTCTTCCAGTCTCCACAACTTAAAAAAAAAAAAAAAAGAGTCACCTTGCAAGGCCATTCACCAGGTCTCCTAGCACACTTGATCAGTCCCATGGGCTTGTATGAGTCAAGTAGTTTTAAATAATCCCTGACTGGATCCTCAACCACTGCTGACAGTTCTTCACCTCAAACTTTCTAAGCAAAGGGACTGAGAAGACTTTGTTACTTTGTTGAGGAAGGCTGAAAGAGAAAAGGTATTGAGTGTCTCAGTCTTCTCTGCATCCACTGTCCCCAGATTACCATTCAGAAACTGACCCACATTTTCCTTGTTCAGCCTTTTACTACTACTCACACAGTGGTAGGAACTCCCCTTGTCACCCTCGACATCCCTTGCAAAGGTCAAATTCAGGTGAGTTTTGGTTTTCCTAACATCATCCCTACATGCTCAGGCAATATTTATACACTTCTTTCTAGACTGTCCCTGACTCTACCTCTCGTATACTGCCTTCTTGCATTGGAGCCCCGTTGTATGCCCTCGGTTTAGCCAAGCCTGTATCCTAATACATGTACTTTTTCCCCCTGAGTATTGGCATGAACCATTCTTGGAAGATGTTGTCCTTAAAGACCTGTCAGCTTTCATGAGCTCCTTCACTCTTCAGAGCTGCCTCCCACAGGACCTACCTGTAAGATACCTGAATAAGCTGAAGTCTGCTCTCCTGAAGAGCAGTCTTTACTCTGGTACTCATCTTCCCCAGGGAGTGTGAATTCCTGTGGAGATTTGCCAAATCAATATACACTTCTTAGAATATTTGAGGGGGAAGAAAGGCCAAGATTCAATAATTGCTAAAGGAAGTAATTTCAGTTTCTGGGCTACAAATGCATATTTTTGGGGTTTATGCCAAAATAGAATTTCCTTAAAACCAACTTAAAACTTTTTTACTTTCCAGATCATAAAATGCTTTTTGCAAATGAGGGACAAAAAAGATCCATTTTGCCATCTAGGCTATTTTAGACATAAAATGGATCATTTTAGAATTATCTTCCAAGCAGAACAGGGGTGTTTGACAGCTAAAGTGTAGTTGAGCACCTTGTTACTCCAACTTAAATTAGTCCCATACCTTTGTTACTTTACTGAATATCCTCTGTCAGTGGTGATGGAAAAGATGTTCGCTTCCTAGAATATCATGGGACAATGGAGGGATCATACTGGCTTCAGAGATCCTTCTCACACTGTGATCACTACGTGGAATACAATTTCTTGGAGAGTGTCTAGCATCATTTGGCAGGTGGCAAGGACTCTCCACAGGGAGTATGGATGGGTCACCTCATTTTGGATGGACAAGAGTTTGGGCACATAGATGCAAACTGTGCTATTCCATTTGTTCTCAGGATCATCAAATGGTCATGATTTATTTTATTCATTGGCACGGATGTGGCACATCTGACACTAGTAAAATTTATTGTTGCATAACTCTGTACTGTTATTATTGTTAAGCTCTGTATACATTTCTAAAGGAGGTCATACATTGTCCTTTAGATTAATGAGAGGCCTTTCCACATACTTTTGTTACTATCCGTATCGCTACTTTCAGTAGTCGCGACCCTGATATTGGCTCTGCATAGGGCTAAATTTCATTTTTACTTGTAGAGAAGGTAAAAGGGAAAGATATCAGAGGAAGGAAAGGTTCAAGTTTTATTTGTGTCTTTTTTTTTTTGAAAGTGAAAGTGAAATGCATGAATTCTTCTGAGGTCATTCTGAGCTAGCTTGTAAAATACTGGGGTGAAGTTTTCTGTGGTGTTAATTCACATCAAATGAACATGAATTAAAGTTTGCCTTACCTGCACAGAGGTCCTGTGTTTTGCTTATTTATTAAGGCAGTGTCAGAGTACTTGCTGTGCAAGGGTTTGTACTGCATGTGTTGTATGAATAAAAAATGTTTCTCTCCTAAAAATCTGGCAATCTCACACTTTTAAAAAGCACTAAAATTATTTCAGATATAAATGATTTGTATTAAAATATTAAAAGCAGAAAAAATCCAAGGAAAATATATTCACTAAGCGAGGGTCATTCCTATGCCTCAGAGAGATATGAATTTTATAACCCCGCATAAACAATTACACAGTGTTTTAGAGAAATACACCAACTAAGTGAAAGGTTGTGTTAAACTGAAAAAAGCCTGGAAAATTAAAACTAGGTACAGACCTTATTCTGACCATTGTTCTTGTTTCGAAAACTTGAGGTGCCTAGGGTTTGTAGGTTTAATTTTTGTATCTTTTATTTCCTTTTTTGGAAGTGAACAGTTGACAGTCTGCTTTATATGCAGCATGCATAGCACATAAATAGCATTCAAATTAAATTCTACACCAGCTGTACATACCCCATACATGTGGTTCGCGAATGTTGCTGACTGCAAATGGTGCATATTTTGATTTTCAGTTGATATCTAAAACTGTGAATTATCTTCTGAATATGTAGTGTTTTGCTTTCAATCCCTAGATTACATTTATATCAAGCAAAATAAATACAACTGTCTGATAATCACAACCTGGCTTTCTTTGACTTAGGTAAAGATTAGTTTCTGGCAATGTGACCCCAAATCTTGTCTTCTTCAAGGCCAGAGTCCCATTGTGGATCTGAAAGAGAAGTTTGAAATGAAAAGCATGTTTCTACACTCTGTGCCCTGTTAACCTGAATTGTCTTGAATGTGGGGCTGCTTTTACTTCTGTGAAGTCCCGATGTGCCTTTAAGATAGTAAGATTTGGTATTCAGCGATTAACCTTCTCAGGCATGTTCACACTGCATGACATTTATATAACATTGACTCCCAGCAACCTGTTCCAGCATCCACTGGGCCCAGTATAAAACCGGGGAGGATTTTTTTGGATGTGGCCTATATCTGGTTCTTCCAACATCCTGGTCAGGAATATGGCAGGGAGCCATCGGAGGGAGGAGAAGTAGCCAGATGGCACCAGTACACTGTTGCTTTGGCATTTTTTTCTGGCCAGCTGACTAGTGCGATCTCTAAGGATGATTTTTGTTTGTTTGTTCATTTGTTTTGTATCTTTTCTTTGAGGTGGCCTGTGGACCTGAGTTAAGCTCGCTGGTAGCTCGATCACCTTACAGATTTTCCAGGTTTTCTTTTCTCTTTTTACTTGTTGTACATAGTGTTGGAGGAAATTTACTTTGATATACTAAAAATCTTGCCCTGATTTCATATTCATTTTTCATACAAAAGCCTTGTTGGCTCTAAGGAGAGCCATATGCTTGAAAGACATGCAACACTGATATTTTTTTTTCTATCAGCATGTCTATGAACATTGTAAAAATTCAAGACAAACCTCAAAGGGACGTAAGACCCATATAGATATTTCTGCCCGCAAATGTCAGAGGGACATAAGACCCATACAGATACTTACTCCCACAGCAAAGATTTTATTTTAAATTTATTTTATATTAAATTCTGAGTTTGAAAATGCCCCTTCTCACTGGTTGTATCGCAGGTGTTGGCATCTTCCTTAACGAGTCGGGGGACTTGAGGGGAATCTATAGATGTACCCTTGTGAGGGCAGGCGTAGCTGTGAGATTTGTCTCCCCATCCTCCGAGCTGGGCAGACACGAGCCATTTCTGGTCTATATAACTGTGTTAACATTGCACTGTGCTCAAGTCAATAAGGCCTGGTGACAGGCTGTGTATATTACCGGTTTGTGTCTAAACAGCTTCAAGACTAGAGCTGGCTTGTATCCAGCCATCTGAGAGCACCGACCAAGCAGTCTGCATGTATCTGCACCTGTCCACGTGGATGTATTATAAATGTGTATGATGCAATATAATTCACGGTTTATAAATGACATATTGTGACACCTCCTCCTCGAAACACACTTCCCCCCCCTCCCTCCAAGCCTTTCAGCAATAATCCAACACAGAAACAACACGGCTAAGAGAATAAGTGCATCACCGGGAGTTACCACTTCTCCTTTGTGTTTGAACCCTGTGATCTGCCTAATTGAGAGATTGATCTTGATTGGTCGTGAGCACCCACGGTTCCTTCTGATGGGAGCATATGGTATTGCACTGTGCATGCTTTGAGCCAGGGAACAGATCTCTCACTACCCGCTTTACACATAGGACTGACGTTACCACAAAGACAGGCGGCAGTAACATAATACCTTCCAGCAACTGTGAAAACTGTCTGCGTGACTCAGATGCTTTTCTACTTACTGATAATTTAGTTCCAATAGTGCCTTAGAAAGTGGTTTGTCAGCCTCCCAAAAGCACAACACTCCTGGGTCATCTGTCTGCTTGCACCTTTACAGGTGATGATGTTCCTTCTGGTTGAGTACATCAACGGTGAATGAGCGACTTCAATACAAAATGTAAACGTCAAAACATTCCGTTTAAAAGCTACTTTTGGCAAATATCTTTTCAACACACAGGTTACTGATTCTTAAAATCTCTATTCTGGCTAAGGTCGTTAACACTACACTGATTTTGGTAACTGATTTTTGTATGAGACGGCGTCAGCAGCTCAGTTGTTCTAAGGGAAGGAGAAAATAGGAGCAACTGCATTTGTGGTCTGCAGATGTTCAAGACAACACCAGTCAGGAATCTGCTAACTACCTTTAATTGATCAGCACACCAAAGTGCGGGAGTGAGCGTTCACATCTGTGGCCCATTCTTATAACATGTTTCCTCCTCACTAATTCTTGCTACTGTCTGGAAGCTTTCCAGGCTGCTGCTAGTGATCAGAAGACAATTCTTCCATAAAGAGGCTAGCATTTCCAGCTCTCAAAGGTCTTTAAATAACTAAGGAGAGGAGTTTTCTGTTATAATAAGTCATTAAACTAAACAAACTGTACTTAGAGAGGATTTTAGCTTCATTTTAAGGTTCGCTACTGCTGTAGGTTCACTAGGCCTTGTTGCTTTCATAGCTATGCTGAAAATCAAAAGGGGTTAAAAGGTTTGCAAAAACTTAGATAAAATTATGTAACAGGGCATTGTAAAGCCACAGGAAGAAGAAGCAGAAAAGTCTTGTTTAGTTTGCAGGATCATATAGAAAATATATTTTTCCATCTCTCTATTCAGCTTTAAAACTGTGGACGCTTTCCTAAACCTGTGTGGCACTGTGCATTACCTCTGCCTCCAGATAGCATGATGAGAAAAGCCCTGACTTGTAAAAATTAAGCCTGGTTCAGATGCTAACGCCTCCTTGGGGCTTCCTCAGGGTCCTGTTCAGATTCGAATCTCTCTTGCTCTTCCCCTAGGGTTTCCTAATCCTTAACTCTACCAGGGAGGAGTGCTGACCTTCCTCCCAGGAGCCCAGGGCTGCCTCTGCCTTGGAAACGTGAATGTCCCCTAGGCAAGGCTGGTGGTGATTAGGACTAGTTCAGCTGCTAAACTGGAGATTGGCTAATCCCTAAACAGATTGTCAGCCCATGGCTTAGTCTGAGCAAGGTTCAAATCCCAGACTCATCCCATATTCTACACCTCTAAACTTGCTTTAAATCTACATATAACTTGGGAGATGGCACATAAAACATGACCGCCTTGGGGGCGATAATGTGACTGCTCTCAACCTTGATATTGACAGTTTCCATGACAAATGTGCTGGCAATTGGTTTAGAAAGGTAAAAATGGATTTACAAATCAGATTCTGTTCTGTGGATCTGTTCAACTGTAATAAAAGGTACAAGATGGTAGAATTCCTTGTAATGCGATGTTGTTGAGACCAGAAACTTAGCTAGGACTGGATGTTTATAGAAGTAACAGTATCCGGACTTATAAATAGTTAAAAATACAAATTTTTAGGGGCAGATATTGCTTTTTCTTTAAACTTTTTGTCACTTGGTGAAGTTAAAAGTATAGTCTGTTTCTTTATATTGCATACATGTCCGGAAACAAAGTTTTATCCATATCTGAAATTTAGCAGCCTTCCAAGACCTCTGACCAATGTAATTGCGTCAAAGAACATGGACTAGAATCAACATGGAAAAAGTTTACTGTTGTATTATTCCAATATGTTTGTGTTCTTTATTTGGATGTCAAGATAATGAATCAAGTGTACAACACAGAAAAAAGATTACCTGAGTTACATAAAAAAATAAAATCACGTAATCTATGATGCAAAGTAAGAGTCTTGTTTATTTTTATGAAATATGAATATTTTTCAGTTTGGAGCACAAATTTCTATATAATTTTGAATTATGAGAAAAAGAGGAAATACTGTATTCATCGTTTTCTCTCAGAAGTGTAGAAGATATGAAACTAGCACCTGAACAAGAAAAGGGAGAAGAGTTTCTTGCTTCAAAAATGTGAAACTGCTAAACATGAAATCTGGGTCTAAAGACTCACCTGTCGGAGAGGAGTTAATGAGAAATTGCTAGAACCTGAGGATGCAGTTGCAACCTGAGGATGAAGATTCTGTCTAAAGGATGGATGTCAAGATGATGGGGCCACTCTTTCCAGTGATGCCTGGTGACAGGACGAGGGACAACGGGCACAAACTGGAACACAGGAAGCTCCATCTGAATATGAGGAAAAACTTCCTTCTGTGAGGCTGACAGAGCACTGGCACAGGCTGCCCAGAGAGCTTGCAGAGTCTCCTTCTCTGGAGAGATTCCAAACCTGCCCTCGTGCAATCCTGTGCAACACGCTCAAGGTGATCCTGCTTTAGGAAAGGGGTTGGACTAGATGCTCTCCAGAGGTCCCTTCCAACCTCTACCATTCTGTGATTCTGTGATTCTGCTGGGGCTCCAGATTAGGTGTGGAGTGGTCTCTGAGGATACAGCTGACTTGTCAATGCACATAGAGCTGCTTCAGAGCATGGGAGTTCATGCCAATTTGACATGCAAAGGCAAACAGAAGGATGTGGGGAAAAAAAACACATCTTTTGGCAAAAGCTTGACTAAGCCATGCCTTTGCTACTACTGAAAAATAGTCCATGACAGGCTCCTGACAGTGAGGCCAAGTAACATGATAGATTCACTTCCACGTGCCTAAACACTTCTCCCCCTTGCAACAGGGGGTGGCAGTACCCAGCCTCACCTTTCGTGTCTTCCTTATGTTTCTCCTCAACTTTTAGTTAAACGTTGAACCAAAATAAATTGTGCTGACGATATTTTGGGGGGCAATTGTAGTCCACATTGTGGAAGAGGGGCATTGGACAGCAAATATCAGCAGTTACTTCTCCATGCCTTGTTTGGCCTCGAATGATTTCATTGAGCTTTCTGCCTGGGAGCCTCCAATTTTGCAGTTCAGGGTCTGACGCTGCTCCTGTCTATATATATAAATAGGTTGTATATGTGATTGACTGGCTGGCTGACTGTTTGGCTGACCAACTGTGTCTGTTCACAGCAAAAGGAGTTTTGGTATCCATGGTGCTGCTTGAATCCTCTGTCACTTGCCGCTTCAATAAAAATAAGGGGTAAATTCTGTTGAATTGGCCCAGCTAATCAACTGAAAATGTTGTGCTGAGAAACATCTTAGAATTTGGATATTCTGAATGTTCTCCATATTTCTATATTCCAAATGATTCTGTGTTGAGGTAATTATTCATTCTTTTTGTTAATACTGATGTGTACTGCAAATACTTCCATGTGTATGCTAAGTGCTGTTCACGAGAAAATGTCTTTCCGTTGAATGCAATGTGTACAACAGAGGTGCCTAAATGCACTGCCAGCGTAAACTGCACACATTGAAGAGTAAATGAAAATTCAAAAAGTTTCTTGCAGCACTTGACATCCTTGTGATGTGACTTTTTTTCTCCTCCTGAAAAAGGACTTCATATGTATGGTTCCTTTTGTCAACAGTCCTGCCTCATTATTTCTTGATTTCAGGCTGGACATATCCAGATTGACTGCCCACTGTCTGCAACTGTGTAATTCCATGGAATCTTCTGGTTTTAGAGCTCTAAGTTGAAGGGTTGATCTATAAGTCTGACAAAGAAGTCTCCAGAAGGCCAGCATGGAATAAATAGCAACAATTTAATGTTCCTATTTTGTTTCATTATTAGTAGATGGTCTGATTCTGCACTTTCAGTGAAACTAATTCGGCATTGACATAATTCAGTAGCTCAGTTTTTATGGACTGATGATAAAGTTCTACTTGTGCCAATGTCAGAGTGACATCATAGGTTTAAAGACGGACATAAGAGGCATAAAGCAAGAGTTATATACTGGTTTGTGATTTCCCCCATAAGGTCTATCTATATGTGACCTCACTCTGCCCTTGCTCTGAGTCAACTATAATCCACCTGACTGAATTAGCCAGAGCCTGTATATTATCTCACGTCTCTGGCTTGGTAGCTGGGGCTCAGTGTTGTGTCATCTCCAGTCACAAGGTTTGGCATCACCTGGGAGAGCAGAGGGCAAAAAATGTGCTTCTTTTTGTGCCTGCAAGGCCACCCCCGTGGCACTGGGCTACTTTGGCAGGGGAGGGTTCGGTGCAGCAGGGGACTGCAGTCACTAAAAATAGTCAGGAAGGTTAAAAAAAGCAGGATTGAAAAAAGCATTTAATGTGTGATAAAGTAAGTGATTTTATAACTGATTTTATTACTTAAAGTTCAAACATCATTTTCACTCGTCTTTGTCTGGTGTAAATGAAGATGAAAGAAGTTAGACAAGGGGAGACTTGAGTACTGCAGGATGCTTCAGGGACCACGTCTTTAAGGGTTATTAAACACAATTTGTTTTTGTCAGATTCCAATTTGTCTGTGTTTTAGCAAATCCTAGAAACTTGAGCTCTGACATTTTGTATATCCCTATTAATTATTCATTCCTGAGAATCTGTACGTGTTTGACCTTAAGAATTATTGCCTGTTTACATTGAAGAAGACTCAGTAAGACTTGTCATACATTGTCCTTCACAAAAAATAAAAAAATGTCAGAGTCTTTCTCCCTGGGTAAATGAGGAAATAAAACAACCTGGGCTGGGTCAATGGTTTTAATACTGGTGGGAAACTCTTAACGTGCTGCAGAGCCAGCACCTAAGGAATCTGCTGAGGTAGCTGGATCTGCAGTTCTAGGTTAAACTTAGGGATATAGGCCCATGCTTTATCAACGTTATGTGGGATGAACTGACCTTTGTGCAGAGTGCCACCAGAGGACTCATGCATCTCTTCTGTCTGACAAAGCGTCCAAAGTGGGACTTTGTTGGTGCATGAGGCTAATGTGGATGCTCTTTGCAGGAGATAAGTTTTACTCACTATGAGCAAGGTTAATACAATCTCTCTCTTTGTATACACTTTGTTTTGATTGAGACAAATTTCCACTGAACTCTACGTGATACTGAGTGTGTTGCACAAACCCCACCGACTTCAGCAGTTCCAGAGCAGAGCTGGAACTGCAGATTTCCAACTAGAACAAGATTTTGCTGAAAAATCCCACTTCCATGAAGCCTTTCATGGAAACAGTTTGCTTGTGGTGATGTCAGTGGTTTTTGCTCAGACTGCGTGGAAGCCTGGCCTTCTCAGGAACGGAATTTTTGCGGCAGCCTTACTGCTCAGATTACTGTGGAGTTAACAAGCCCAGGGCTTCCAGGGTTTGCAGCACTAGGGCAGCCCAATCACCTAACCTTTCTACAGCTGAAGGAGCAAGCATAGCACTGAGCGGTCCTGGGATCTGCACCTCTAGCCAGGGCTCACATCTTCTCTCTGCAGCAGGATTCTGGAACACAATTCTCAGATAAACCAGGGCTTCAGGGATTCTGGTGTTTCTGTCATGGGACTGAGAGCAAATTATGGTCTTCACAGCTCCAACTGTCCTGTGATGCAGTGGTGCGGAATGCCTGTAAGCACGCTGGTTCTTAATGCTCTCTGGTTTGGGTCTGGGTATGACTTGAACACTGAAGAACTCATTGGGGTTTGCGTTTCCTAGAAATAGCCAAGAGTTCAGCTGATTAAAAAGTGCTATATCTTTATCTCAAAGAAAGTATATGTATTTTTCTGAAATTAATTATTTTTACAATTTTTCCCTCACAGTATCAACATTCACCATTTTAATTTCAGATCAGGAAAAACCTCCTCAGTTTGATCGTAGAGATTTTTTCTCATAGAAAAGCTTGTGATGGTATTTAGGACTCAGCACTGAGGTTCATAATGACTTGTCACCCTCTCTTTGAATGGCCAATGAGCCATTCAAACTCAGGACTGCACTGCAAATATGAATGACCTCAACTTCCCAAAGAGGAATGGGAGACAAGGGCTAATCAGTGACCTCAGGGGTGTAAAGTTCCCACCACGAGGCCTAATCACATATTTATTCCTCTGTAAATTTTAGTAGGCATGGTGGTGTTAGGTTGACGGTTGGACTTGATGATCTTGGAGGTCCTTTCCAACCTCAGGGATTCTATGATTCTATGACTGCATGTTCTATGACAATAATTTTAGTTTGAACTAATTCAGAACCCATACAGGTGAAAAAAAATATTTTTTTCTTGGGGTCAAAAAGCTCAGTTGTTGATATTCCATTACTTGCTGATGATCAAATATCTACGTCATAGCAAACTTTTTTTTTTTTGGCCTGCCTTGGAAATAGGAGCTGGACTAGAGCATGGGCTTGGCTATTGTCTTTCCTAAAATGGAGTTAAGACACGAGAAGAAAGTTGTGTTGACGACGTTGTCAGACTGTACTTGTTCTTTGGATTTGTTTATTATTTCTCAATCTGTGAAGTGTATGTGTTTGGAGAGACACTATGAACTTCCCAAAGTGAGCAGAGAGCGGTACTGCTGTAGAGATTGTAATTCAGGAAAAGCATTGAAACAGGGCCTGGGCTAAAAGGACTGAGAGGCAGAAAGTAGCAGATTTTGTTACCTTGTTAGCTGTCAGCAGGGAATCTTGCACAGCTCTAAATTAAATATGAACATCTGGACTTCTGTAAGATCTTGACGTGCATACATAAGGCCCCATATTACATACTTGTTGCTAAATTTGAGAGAAATGGTTTTGGTGGATGGACTATTCAATGGATAAGGAATTGGCTGGATGGCCAAGTCCAAAGAGTTACAGTCAATGGCTCAATGTCCAAATGGGGGTCAGTTACAAATGTTGTCCCTCAGGGGTCCGTACTGGGGTGAGGACTGCTCAACAGCTTTATTAATGATATAGTG
The DNA here is from genome assembly GCA_013399095.1 of Psophia crepitans. Classification (NCBI taxonomy): domain Eukaryota; kingdom Metazoa; phylum Chordata; class Aves; order Gruiformes; family Psophiidae; genus Psophia; species Psophia crepitans. The sequence continues at coordinate 28,449 of VWZZ01005946.1, forward strand.
GGATTGAGTGCACCCTCAGCAAATTTGCTGATGACATCAAACTGGGTGGTGAAGTTGATATGCTTGAGGGAAGGGATGACATCCAGAGGGACCTTGACAGGCTGGAGGAGTGGACCCTTGTAAATCTCATGAAGTTAAATAAGACCAAGTGCAAGACGGGTAATCCACGGTCTCAATACAGGCTGGGGGATGAATGGGTTAAAAGCAGCCCTGTGGAGCAGGACTTGGGGATACTGGTAGATGAAAAAGTAGACATGAGCAGGGAATGTGCACTTCCAGCCCAGAAAGCCAACTTTATCCTGGGCTGCATCAAAACCAGTGTGGCCAGCAGGTTGAGGGAGGGGATTCTCCCCCTCTACTCCACTCTGGTGAGACCCCAGCTGGAGTACTGCGTCCAGCTCTGGGGTCCTCCGTACAGGAAAGACAGGGAGCTGCTGGATCAAGTCCAGAGGAGGGCCACAAAGATGATCAGAGGGCTGGAGCACCTCTCCTATGAAGAAAGGCTGAGAAAGTTGGGGTTGTTCAGCCTGGAGAAGAGAAGGCTCCGGGAAGACCTTATTGCAGCCTTCCAGTACTTAATGGGGGCTTATAAGAAAGATGGAGAAAAACTTTTTATTAAGACCTGTGGTGATAGGACAATAGGCAAAGTTTTAAACTGAAAGAGGGTGGATTTAGACTAGATATAAGGAAGAAATCTTTTACAATGAGGATGGTGAGACACTGGACTGGGTTTCTCAGAGAAGTTGTGAATGACTCAGCATTGGAAGTATTCATGGTAAGGTTGGATGGGGTTTTGAACAACCTGATCTAGCAAAAGATGTCCTTGTCCATGGCAGGGGGTCTGGAACTAGATGATCTCTAAAGGTCCCTTCTAACACAAACCATTCTGTGATTCCTTGATTGCATTATTCTTGTCTGTGTTCTGTAATGAAAGAAATGTGAAATCTCAGTGATTCAGAAAACAGAATTCCCATTTAAACATACTCTTAAGTGATTATGAACATTCTGAAATTTTTTCATCAGGAGAAATATTTTCATTATCCTGCCTATGGAAGGCATTATCCTACCTAAGGAAGGCAGTGGGTGCAGGCTGGAAGGCTGCAGACCAAAATCTAAAGGCCCCATCCTACACCTTGATATTTGGGAAGAAGGTCCTGGAAAACTGGTAAAACCTCCTGCCTGAATTGGTCTACCATAGTCATCCTCATAGCAGCTGCAGGCTTGGGATCCATTTCACGGGATATTGTTTCCTTTGCTCAAAATGAAGATCATAGTTTATAAGGCCAAACAGTCTGAAATCTCAAGGTTTCATCTTTGTTTCAGCATCTAACATGCTGGTTTGTTGTGTTTTTTTTTAAAATTTTTTTACTTCATTTACTCTAAATCTTCCTTTGTATTTTTCCATGACTGCTCTTCAGCCAAACTGCAGCTATTAAAGCACCCTTCTTTGGCTGTCATCCTGAGTTTCTTTTTGTCCCTGACAAATTCCTGTTCCTAATATGTCACCTATTACTTTTTTAATATGTTCTGGTTACATCCTGGTTCCTTCTCTCAGCCTTTGGGTCTCCTCAAGGATCACCATCCCACATAATCTCAGTAAAGTACTAGATGCATTGGTCCCTCTTGTGGCTGTCACATGTCAGCGAGGTACATATTTTGATCAAGTTCAGAAGAAGAAAAAATCTTCACACTGAGACTTGGCTGCTGTGTAGACTGATGGGAAACTTGTGCTAACAGACTGCCTAAGGCACTGCCAAGCAGTAAGTAGCTGACTTTGTTTACCTAGTGGCATAAAACCCCACCAAAACCACATGCCCATGGTACCAGCTTTCCAAGATAAGAAAGAGTATGTGACAATCTGCTGTGAGCAAGAGTGAAACTCCTTCCTGACTGAGAAATCCTTCTGAGTTGAAGGATGTGGGAAAGAGGAAGGCTGGAAACTAGTTAGTCTCCAAAGGAGGTGGACTACAGAAGAAAGGAAGGTCCCTAGGATCCATGGAAAGAACACAGAGGAAGGTGGATCATCTTCCAGGAGATTGTGAGTATATTGGACCCTGTCAGCTGTATCATAAAGGTCACCTTTGGAGCTAAGATAAACGTAGAGATATATGTAGCTTTCTTTTCATTGCTTGCTTATCAGCTGCTATAAACTATATATTGTGAGGGGCTGAGCCTGAGATTCAGTGCTAGTGCTCTGGCTCTTTGGTCATCTTCAGCCTACCAGTGGATTGAAGCTTAGTGAAACCTGTCAATGAACACAATGAGCTGCTTTTCCTGGTGAAATGAAAGGCTGACAGTTTTCCTCTGCTACAATTCATTTGTTTGCTGAACATTCATGTATAATAATCTTTATCTTTTTGGGATTAAGTGATGATAATAGTAAGTTCTCTGATGAACTTAAAACCTTCTCATTTAGATATTAAAAGCTGTACAAAAAAGCACAAGGCAAAAAAATTTCTTAAATATGTTAGTGTCCCTGTGAATATGTAATGGACACTTACATATTTTCAGTCCAAGATAGGAGGAAGTGTTCCGTGTCACAGATAGACACTCTGCGCTCTGTGGCACCAGTGCATCCAGTGCTAGTAAGAGGCATCCTCCAGCTAGCAAGAGGCATTAAAGGGTGGACCAGAGAATGGGGATGTCAGGACACATGCTGCCCCTAGATGGACCATGTTCCAGGGAATGCCACCTTGCAGATAAGAAAGTTATTCTGTCAAAATGTGGCTGGGGCTTCAGTTGCAAAGGCTGATCCTGATCCTCATTGTGCTAAAGTGAATTGGGAGAGATTTCCAGACAGAAAGGTAGAGGTATGACAAAAAGCTACAGCCTGTATATAGAGAACCAAGAGACTCAGCTGCTATAGGCACCTCTGTACTGGTAAATAAAATAGAACCTCATTTAGAGAGCATTGGTGCAGCTACAGGGCGGCAAGGGAGGAAACTTGGATTTCTGTGGGGTAATTTGGGAGGGTGTCCTCAGCTGCCTTTAAACAGGCTTTTGAATTGAGCAGAAAGAGAGCGTGAAAGATCCCTGTTGGGTGGTGGTAGGAAATGCTCTGAGCCTGGAGGCAGGATTGTGAGCTGTGGAGAGGATCAGAAGCAAACCAAGGGCGTCCTAATAGAAAAGATGGATATGTGGGTTTGTACCTGAGCATGGGGTTGTGGCTGTGTACTGGATTTGGCTGGAATAGAGTTAGCTTTCTTTATAGTAGCTAGTAAGTCTAGTGTTTTGGATTTGTGCTGAAAACAGCGTTGATAACACAAGGATGTTTTCATTACCGCTGAGCTGTGCTGACACAGAGCCAAGGGCTTTGCTGCTTCTCTCACCACTCTACCAGTGAGCAGGCTGGGGGTGCACAAGGAGTTGGAAGGGGTCACAGCCAGGACAGCTGACCCCACCTGACCAAGGGGATATGCCACACCGTATAGTGTCATGCTGGGCATATAAAGCTGGGGGAAGAAGGAAGGGTAGGATGTGTGGAGTGATGGTGTTTGTCTTGCCAAGTCACTGTTACACGTGATGGAGCCCTGCTTTCCTGGAGATGGCTGAACACCTGCGTGCCCATGGGTAATTGGTGAATGAATTCCTTGCTTTGCTTTGCTTGTGTGCATGGCTTTTGATTTACCCATTGAACAGTCTTTATCTCAACCCACAAGTTTTCACACTTTTACCCTTCTGATTGTCTCCCCCGTTCTGCCATGGGGGAGTGAGTGAGAGGCTGTGTGGTGCTTAGCTGTCGTTAAACTATGACAGGCTGTTAGAGGGGTCAAAATAAAACAACCAAGACTGATTAGATTATGAATCTAGGAGTTCACAGGTCTAATTTTTATTTCTAACTTGCTGTGTGATTAGTGCCAACTCATCTAATTTCTCAGGGCATCAGTTTTTCCATCTGTGAAATGTGGATGATGTGACCACCATCAATAAATTGTACAATTTAAGTGCAACGTGATACCTAACCCCAGTGCCTCATGAGCAGATTTTTATTTAGATACTCCACCACCTTTGAAATCACATTAAGTAGGTGATTTGAAAGCTTTGTCATAAATCTGAGTATCGCTGACACATTAAGAAGAATGAGGCGATCAGAGGATGAACTGCATTAGCAGAAGAAGTATGTTTAAATATGGTATAAATGAGTTTGAACTGCAGTGGTATGAAGGTGTTTTTGTTTAGGCATTCTGCCAAAATGTGAGGCATTCACATTTTTATCTTTTCATGGATTTTCTTGGAACATAAATAACACATACATTATTTTTACAACTTTGCAGAAGTAAGTGACTCAAATACAGTTTGACTGTTGTTGATGAACTTTGTAGATAAGATTTGTGATAGAGGAAGTAATTTTGTGAAAGTAAGATGGAAAAAAGGAGAGCTGTATCAGACATGCATCATAGCCTCCAGTATTTGCTTTCTCACAATAAATGGATTGTAGGGGAAGCATTTATTTTACTGAAGACACTGCACTGATTTGAGGATAGTCTTTGCACCAGCAATGGATGTCACCCTCCAGAATTTCCCAAACTCTTCCACCAACTTCATAATTTCAGGAGTTCAGTATGCCTTTGTAACACAGGGTGAAAGATTCAGAGGAGTGCAGCTTAGCCTTTTCCAAATAAGCCATTCACGAATTTTATGGAAAAAAGGCTATGGGATTGGCCCTAAAAGAATTGCAACTTCAGTTTCAGTGCTGTAATATAGACCGTGCATTTTAATGTGTACATCGTGCTTGCAGCAGTACGGTAATACAGAAGCATAACAATTACATCAGTAGAATGAACATATTTCTAATGGTATTTGTGTTATATGGATATATGGCTGTTGGCCTGTATGCTGATACTTTCATTGCTGCCATATACATGCAATCTACTTATGGTTAAGGTTGCCAGGCAAGTAATTACCAGAATGGAGTGCTAAGCAAGCAGTCCCGGTGTCAAAGAATCTGACCTTGTGAAGATAATGAGACAAGGAGAATTCAGAACAGATGAAAGCCAAGAGCACCTACTTTATCTACTGACAGCCAGAGAACACCTTCATGCTCAATCAGTTCCTGCTAATGAGACAAGATGGGGCAAGATGGTAAAACAGCAGTAACGGGCAAACTTTTTTTCAGCTTAATGATCTATAACTTAGTTAGATAAAATTGTCTTTTAAACCAGGCAGTAGCATAAGTATGAACAGAGAAATACAAATAATGTATTTAATACCTTTTGGTTTTGTTTACGTTATAATGGGGAATGATTAATGGGTGGGGAAATATATCCCGTAGTGTGGCTAGGGGAAACTTAATCCATTTAACTTATCAAAGGGAAGGCAAAAGGGCAACGCGATCACTGACTCAGAGTCCGCATCAGGAGGAGAGCACAGTAATGAAGGGCTTTTCAGTCTAGCTGGCAAACAGATACAGCACACACTGTCTGGAAGCTGAAACTAGAGAAATTCAGGTGAGAAATGGTGACCTTTTATTCAGGAGAGTAATTTATAGGTCAGCGTCAGGGGAGGGGAGGGCTTTTTCTTCCTCAATTTCAAAATTTAATTTATTTAAAATTCAGACTGGGTGCTTATATGTGGTATATGTACTTTTTTAATGTGTTTGTGAACACCTGGTGGTCCAAGGGTCACTCTGAAGGGATCTAAGAAAGGTAACTAAGAAGATGATTGTCGGTGGGCCTGAAATCCCCATACAATACCTTCAAACCTATTGGAAAGTTTAAGGGTATGCAAATTGTAAAAGGTTGAAAACTAATGGACTGGCTAAATTGGCTCTGGACTTGGATCAAGAATTAATGTAGGGGAATGTTAAAGTCTCTTTTGTACAGAATATCAGACTAAACAATCACTCTAGTCTATTCTCATTTTGCAGTCTATAAAAAGGACTAATATTGTGGAGCCAGACCGAGATTAAGAAATTCTGGCATATGCTGTAGATTACCTCTTCCAGTGCATGTTGTCTAGGCAGACTTGTGAGGTGTTTGCAGGATAGCTTGCTGGTTTTCTAAATTATCTTATTGCAATCTCTTTTTCCTGCTGTTTTAAAGCTACACAGCAATTACAAAGTGTTCTTAATGCTTTCACAAAATTGTAGCCTCATTCTTTTCATTCTCTGTTGAAAACCTCTATGTTTGTTCTCTAAAGAGAAAATAGCTTGATGAGAAAGTAGAATGGGGAGGGAATGGACTCTGGAAAAGAGTGGCCTGTAGTTTGAATCTTACTTGAAACTGCAGCCCAAACTATAACAAAGGTCCTTGGCAGGTTGATGGTAGAGAAGAAATATAAACTTGATACCTGAGTTGCTGTTTGAAATCCTTTTCCTTTCCTGTTTATAGCAAAGAATTTAAACCACCCAGCATGAAGCAGATCCACTGAAAAGCACAGATCAGAGTTTCTGAGAGGTGTTTTCCTGCCCCAGTCCTCTGGGAGGAAAGGGAAAGGCACTGTCCTCTTCTCTGGCTCTGGCGGGGGGNNNGGGGGTGGGGGGGGGGGGGGGGGGGAATGAGACGTTACAAAGCCTTGCTTCTCCCACCCGCATTTCCCTTCAGACCTGTCTCTGCTCCGTACACAAAGGCCTTTTGGTGACCGGTCCTGAAGTTCAGATCCATTTCTTCAGTTGTAGGAGAGGACAAGTCCTTGCGTCTGGAAGCTGCTAGACAGAAGTCTTACTCTTCGTGTACTGGGAGAGAACTGGAGCGTAAGTCCAGAGGCCAGGGTCAGGAGGGAGTGGACCAGGGGAACCAGGGGATCTTTGGGATCAGTTTCTCTGGCCAGCCCAGAATTTCACCTAGGAGTTTCTGTGTTGACCCGCAATGAAGCTGGTTGACCTTTATAAAAGAAAAAATTACCTAGTCTTGATTTAGTGCCTCAGAGCAATGAGACCACTCTGGGGACATGGCTTGGTCTTAATTGAGGCAAAAAGCTGGTGGAGTTCCCAAATGCAAGTCACTCCTGGAGCTCGAATGAACTGTCACTCCTGCTGGAATGCTCCCCGCCTTTTCTTACTTTCTTCAATAAGCAAAGAAATACCTAGCAAATTTGAGACCTCACGCAGATGGTGAGCTGTGCTGATTAATTTACAGACCTGTCAGCTCTTGCACATTGCCACCGAGACACAAATTCCTAGCTCCTGTTTTGTTTTCTTCAGGCTTGCCCTATCCTTCAGTGGCTCGTGATGGTGCATGGTGGTTCTGCACCAGCTGTGGCTCAGGGTGCCTGGTGCCCCAGCTTCCTGGGACGGTGGGTTAGTCGCTCCACAGGGCATGGTGGACAGTCTTACCGAGTGGGAGGGCAGCTGCAGAGCCCCAGGGACTCTGGGGCTGTTGTAGGTTTGCCCTCAGAAGATCTTAATCATAAGTCACATCTTTTGGCCGCAGCATCTTGATGTGGACTCTTTCACCCCCATTTTGCATGAAGCCTTCCCGTGTCCAGAGAGGAGATGCGAGAGAGATCTGGAGGTAGTGCTTTTCTTCCTAAAATGTCAAAACTGAGGACTGCAGCTCTTGGTGCTATAATTTTATCCTAGAAATGTTCAATAAGCTTTTAATTTTTTCTTTTTTTTTAATTGGGCAGCTTAAAAGTAGGGTCATGCAAGTTTGTGTGATGGTTTTTTCAGAAAAATCTACCCTTTGCTCTATTCAGTTTGTTCTGTAATTTTTTCTGTTCTGTTCAGTTCTGCTCTGAATCCACCTGACACAGGTGCTGTGGGCACCACTGCCTCAGAGCTTCAGAGGGTTTTTTTGTTTTTTAAAGTGGTAAGAGTGGAAAAGTGAGCTGTAAGGGCCCAGGTTAGCGTAGCTATAAAAAACAGACAAGGGTTTTGGTCTCACAAGCCTGTCTGCACATGAGCAAACCAGACTCCATCCATGGAAAGCATTAGGAACTATTTATCATTCCTGCTACTTTTCTCCACATCCTCTGCTTTTTTTTCCTTTTTTTTTTCTTTTTTTTCTTTTTTTTTTTTTTTCCCATTCTTACCACCACCTCTATTATTCTGGTGCACAGAGGCTATGGAGACAGATTTGCACAGACAGCCTGACTCAGCCCCAGGGAAGCTACTAGTGGAAGCAACAAGATACTCTAGGTTGGCTACTGTGCACTGGCTTTTGGTCCTTTGGATTTACCCAGTTAAGAGAATCTTAGCAGTAGCACGGCCCAGCAGACTAAGCAGTGTTAGACCTGTTTCTTCCCACTGTGCACACTAGGTTGGCCAGAGCTATGTTGGTTCTCTGCTTCTCTCCCTTCTGCACCTGGGATCCAGGAGCCCTCTCTCCAGGCCTGCACACAGTATTGTTGCACTCCTTCATTATTCCCACCTGCACATCCAAATGTGATTATTTTCTCTAATATTAAGCTGAACTCCTTCAACATGTTATCTTCTATCATCTTTCTTCAGGGTCCGTTTTCTGTAATCTGGGCCTTAGGCCTTAACTTAGCCTAAGTTTTGTGTTCTGGGATAGATGGTTTTGCACTTGACCATCTTAAAAGCACTGCTAGCTGCGCTCAGACACCCTGATAGCTGTGTTTTGCCTCTTTGCGTGTTCATAGTTTAGTGGCAGAATAAACCTCTAACAATTGTTTAAACTTTTTTTTAACCTAGGACACTGATGAACATATTTAACCTTTTATATTATAAACATGATGCATATCTATAGTGCAGTATCATGTAATATATTATATATATATGCATGTGTGTGTGTGTATCTTTCTCTCCCTCTTAAAATATTCCTTCTATTTCAATCTAATTTGGGATTTGCCTTGGTTGGGACAGTACAATTCTGGATCATGTTTTTCATTCCTTTTCAGAACTATGAGCAATGGGTCCAGCAAACCCCAATCCTTCCCTTCAAAATGATGTGTAAGATCTAATTCCTTTGAGGCAGTGTGATGCTGTAGACAGAACTGCTTTTAGAGTCTGTTCCCATCTTACTGCAGCTGCACAGTGATCATGGGGAAGGCCCATTGCTGACCCATGCCTTGGTTTCCCCATCTCCAGCAATGAGATAACTGCTTACCTCCCATGCACAGAACTGTAAAAGCCTGATATTAAGATGAGCAAGAGCTGGGAAAGTGGCATGGACTGAGAACCACTTCAACCTCACTGTCAGCAGTAGCTCTGCTGCCCAGACAAGCACCAGGTCACACTGAGAATTTTTGTTCATCAAAGGGCTGCTGTGAACCGATTGCATGATTCTTTGTTTTGTGGGGGGGGGGGTTGGGTTTTTTGGTTTTTTTGTTTTTTTTTTTCCCCAAAAACCTGGAGGGTCCAGAGCATTTTCGATTGCAACTGCTTTCTTTTAAGGTAAAAATAATCAAATAGCCCTTCACTTGTGGATCAAGTATGGATTTCTCAGCAGCTTTAGATCCTTCTAAAACAGCTTTGGGGCCCCAGTACAAGACAGACATGGAGCTGCTNTCCCACCAGAGCACCATTGTGACTTCACTGCTTTTCACCCTCTTGTGCCAGGGTCAGAGTACTGAAGCTGGCAAGTCTTGGCCTTTTCTTCTGGTTGTGATTCTGCACGGTGGGCCTGTTCCCAGGCGGTGTTGTGACCCAGAGTGGCAAAGTCATTCTGTTTTAGGTGATCTGATCACACCTGCCCAGCCCTGACTTGTCCCACTCCTGTCCCATGTGTGAACTGTCCCCATCCCTACTGCATTGTAGAATTTGTAATATGAAATGAAATGTGAATCTTGTTCAACTTTGAAAAAAATGTAGTTTTCTGTTTCCCCTTCCAACACTTGTTTTAATGTTTTTTCCCATTGCATTTAAAGGAGAGGAAAAATGTGATTTAAGGAAGAGTGAGAGGTAATTTGCACACCCACTTGCACACACCAGAAAAAGAAACTAAGAGAAAACATCTTGCTTTCTTCAATGTTTTTCCCAACTTTAGCCTTACTTTTCTCAGTTGAAAGGGATAAAAAGTCCAAACAATGAAAGCATTTAACACCAGTATGATATTTTATTGCTGCTGTCATTCTTTTCTTAGGAAAATCATGAGCAAATGTAACTAAGTTTTGAAAATGGGCCTTTTCCTGTTATTTCAAACAACTACAGAAATAATTACATCAAAATTACATCTGAAAACACTGAATTATTACTTTTCTTCTAATAGGTGGGTTGCTTTTGTGAAACAATAATTCCAAGCTTAGTGTAGAATAAGACAAGGAGGTTTAGGGGGTTAGAGAGGGACCTGCCCATGTCTTTTAATTCAACTGTGCAGTGGAAGACAAATTTAGTCTCTAATTTTTTTCTTTTGAAGTACTTAATGACCAGCTTTCAGAAATCATCTGATATTTTACAATCTTTGAAGAATTCGGAGTCTGTATATATGTGTATGTGTGTATATATAAATTTATACTAAAAAAAAGGAAGAAGAACCTTTTTTGCACCTTGGCTTCAGTTTATAATGGCTATAAACAAAGAAGAAGAAGAAGCTGACAGCATTGTTAGGTCAATTTGTACAGCTTTTTATTTTAATATTTCACTTTGTGAAATGCTGCCAAATGAAACCTGCTTGTGAAAAATAGACTCATTTCTTTAGACAGTCAGGAGTCACTTGAGTCACTCAGGTAGCATGGCTCAGCAGGGTCATTTTGGTCTGTCATCTGCATGAAAAACCAATAATGTGTGGTATTTTTAATACGTGTAGCTGGACTTGATAGGGAAGGTTTCATGTGCAAAGAAGTACTTAGAGTTCACAGGTATTTTCTGTAGAGTTGCAAAAGAATGTTCTTTAATCTCAAAGACCAAAGTAGTGAGTGCTTTGCAAAGAACTGGACTATATGGTTACTGGGAAATATTTAATTCTGATGTTAACAATGTACATTTATTTAGAGTATTGTCTTCATTGCATGTTTAATACTGGATTTTTTTAAAAGCTGAAATGATTTCTTAAAAAATAAACTCTATCATGTCACTAAGATATACAGCTTCAAGCTAACATGGAGAGGAAGGGACGGCCAGTGCTCTGTCCTCGCAGCATTAGGTTGCCAGTGTGAGGGAGGAAAAGGCAAACACTGTGCACCTCTGTTTGGACCTGTGGCATCTCTCCCGTGGGCTGCATGCACTCCCTTGGGTGCAAGAGCTGTTCAGGCAGGGAAGCAGCAGCTCTGAGCGGGACGAGGCTTCTTTCTCCTTTCCCTGAGAAAGCAGCTGGGGTGTGGGTATGGCCCATGCAGCGGGTGCTGTGCACATCTGGGTGGTGTCCATCACCCACAGGCTCGGGGAGGGGCAAGCTTTCCATTTACTCCTTTCTGCAGCTTGAGCTGTGGATGTGAAGTGCCCGGACATTGCTGTGCATCAGCACGTGTCCCTGAGGTGACAAAGCAAGGGGGAACAAATGCAGGTGAGAGCAAGCCAACGCTGAGAGCTGTGGAAAGGAGCAGCGATTCAGAGCCTAACTGGTAAAGGAAGATGTGATGAATGAAATGACTGTTTCTGCTCTGAAGTTTTGGGCTCCCTGTGCCTCAGACGCCTGGCGCTCCCCTAGTTGCAGTAACAGCATTTCAGTTCATTGACCTGTGCTGAAGTGAAGAAGACCCTCTGTGTCCGGGGGCAAGGTTGCTTTTGGGGCAAGCATTGCCATTATAAAATGCTGCTGATCAGCACAGCTGACGTAGCAAGCGGGTTTAATCCTGGGAAGAAGTCACATGGAGAGGATAGGAGAGCTGGTACCGAAGGGTCTAGCAGTGGTAGAAGATCCTCTGTTGGTGCCTTGGGCTGCTCTGTCCTTCTCTGCACTGCTGACCCTCACTGTAGCCTGCCTTTTTCCTTTACCTGGCAGTCCGGGGAGGGAACACAGCTTAACTCCCCCAGGGTGCAAGCCTGATTCAGGGGGAGAAGTGGGCTGGCATCGCACTGGGGCAGTCAGATGCACACACCGCAGGATGCCTGTCAGTCAGAGCCGTGGGGATAAGGCACAGACGGAGTGAAATTCAGCCTCCTGACAGCTGATGCGGGGCTGACAGTTCTGCAACAGACACCAAAAGTAATTGTTAGGTGCAGCTTTGTGGAAGAAAATTATCTAAGGCTGAAGGAGACACAGACTGTCACACAGAGAATAATGACGGCAGCATCAGCTGTCCCGCCGTACAGCTCCCTTCTGAAAACTTTACCTCAAATTCTGTCATTTTTTTAAAAAAAACATAGCAGGTAGTATAAATTGGGAGGCAGGTTCCAGGCAAATCTAAGTTCATCTGCTGGAGGCTGAATCGTAGCTGAAAGATTGTCAGGTGGAGAAACTGGTGGAAGAAAACTTGACAGCCCAAGTTTTGTACCCGCTTAGAGAGGCAGAACCACCTGCTTGTGTGGAGAGAGGTCCTGGGTGGTGGTGGGAAGGAAAAAGCAACCCTCAGGCCTGCTAGGTGTGAGAGATGTGAAAACCAGGGGAAGCTCCTATTTGCTGCTGTTTCACTGAAAAAATGGGGTGTGTAAATGTTCAGTAACAACAGAAAAGGTCGCATGATTATAGATCGGCATAATTTAAATACACTTTTCATAGGGGAACTTGGATTAGTGTGTTGTTCCGTTCAATTTCTCTTTCTTCTTATACGCTGACCTCCTTTTGTATCACTTTGTGGTACATTTCACCTTGGTAAGACTGATTTCAAACAAATTGAATAAAATACTCCAATTTACTTTAACTGAGCAAACAGTGTAAGTCCAGGGTTCTGCCATGATCTCTAAAGGGATGGGAGCTAACTGACTTAAGGATCAACATTTTAGGCTGAAGATCCTTCACAGCCAAAATCTTCACACTTTTCTAAGTCCACATTTTCTAGGTACAAATTTCTGATGTTACACAAAGAGGAATTGAATTATGATATTGGATGTAAATTCCATACTTTCCCTGCTGACAGCTTAGATTTGGAATTACTGTTTGACTGCCTCAGAACAGGAAGAAAGAAAAGAACATGACAAGATCTGAGTAGTGAATATAGCGTGATGATCTAATTTTAGATAATGTTCAGGTCTGCAATTCTGGTTCAGGAAACTTGGTTGATGTGCATCTTTTCTGGATGTACTGAGACTGGGGTTTTGGATAAAAATACAGAATGTGTAACCTTGTTAGGAATCAGTTAAACCTTATGGCTATTCACCCATTGCAGTTTTTAAAATAGAAGTTTACATAAAGGCAACAGTTATTTAAAAAAAAGTTTGTTTTTTTTTCAAAACAATTACTCTGAATTGAATTTAAAAATATCCATGAACAAGTTAACATGATTTTCAGAGAAGTCTCCCATGTTCTCTGAATGTTTATCCTTTCTCTAATCCCTGGAAGAGTGGCTGCAGACTGTATGTAATTTATTTTCAAAATGTGATGAGACCAAGAAGTTTAGAAGCAGAACAGCTATTTAGAATAGCTTTCAAATTCAACACATTCGTATGCTTCATACAAAACAGAGAGTCTTTGGATCAGTAAGAGGGAGCTAAAACAGGAGAAAGGGATAGCTTATGTTTTTGGTGAAGAACTGAAGCTGAGCAGTACTGTTCACCCTGTAATTTTCGAGTTTATCACATCTTCCTGTCTGTTGTCTGCCTTGATAGATAGCAGGATGACAGATGACATCTGCCTGCATCTGAACACAATGTTAAAACACGCAGATGCACGCAGGAAGGATCCATTGTCCCAGTGATGTGCCGGCCCTAGAAAACCTAAAAAAAACCCCAAACCCAAACCTAGGACTGAAACCAAAGCTTTAAAAAAAATTTACAGAAATATCTTATATTATAGAAAAAATATATCTGCATAAGACAATTTATGACTTTTTTTGTCTGATGATTAGGTATGCTGGAATGACTGGATGCCTTGACAAAGATTTAGCACACTCTTTTTTACATCTATTGGTTTAAGTGTTTCACAACCCTTTTTTATCTGAACCTCATTTACTGCTTGTTTTCTCTTAGCACTTCTCTCCCCTGAACCATTGCAATTGTTTTCTTCTCCATTTCTTGCACTCCAGACTTACATATTCTTGCTCTCTTGCCTCATTATTTATCATGACATATATTTTCTGTCCTCTGTTATGACTACATTCTCAAACCCGAAACCAGCCAACAAACCAAACCCACCCAAACCAGAAATCTCTATCCACTCAATGAAAATAGCTGCAGTGTTATTGCTCATGAATGATGATAGGACAGTTCCTGGGAGTAATCTTCAGTGAACAAATGAAGCTTGTATCACCCTGAGCTTTTCATAATCCAGATGTATACTGCCAAATGTATGACATTAAAAAGATATATTTTCTACATGGAATAAACTTTCTCTTTAATTGCCCATTTGGAGTCTTATGGCACTAACAGAACTTGCATTATTGAATTATTATAGATGCCAGCCTCATAATGAAATTATTATCATGGACTAAATGGACCCAGACAAGGGACACAGACTACGTGCACCTTCTTCTTTTAGCCCTATTTTCTATGATTATACAACCTGTGAAAACCAGGTAGAACATCACTAAACCTAGGGAAGAACACGTAAGATTTCTATGCAAATAGTGATTCAGGTGCACGGTTTATGCTATTACATACCTCATGATTTCTCTGGAAATAGAATCAAAATATCATACAGGTTGGAAAGGACACCTAGAGATCATCTAGTCCAACCTTTTACAAGAAGTAAGTAAAATAACTTGTTGCTGTTTTCCTGGTGATCCAGGCAAATACCAAAAAATACTAGATAGTTACATAGTTCTTTCTATTAATCTCTTATAGTTATGATACAAACCCTAATTAAAGCATCATTCCGTTAGATTTGGACACACCTCAAGCAGACTGAGAAAACTTTCTCGGATTTGATAGACATTCAAACGGTTAAATGAATGCCAAAGTTAAAACTGAATAAATATTACCCAATAAAATTTGTCAAAATCTTAGCCCCTTTCTCAACCATGATTGGTTTGTGATCTGATTTTCCTCTGCACAACTGTATTTGTTTTTCAGGAATATTCATCAAATAGTTCATACAAACAATTCTTTTAAAGTACCTTTTGCTGTGTGGTTGATTTGTATCACCTGATATTGCAAACACTCTTCTTTGCATGACTGAAAACCAAGGTAGAAAAATACAACATAGCAAAGAAAACTTAATGCCACATGGTAGAGTCAATTAACAAAGTCAGGGATTCTGAGACAAGACTGCAACACACAACATTTATTCAAATATCTAAGGCTTCCAAAGATCTCTTGATCTAATCTTTGTAGAATAGCTTTGCCATGCCTGAGGACAGAAATTTTTTCAGTTACCTAACCCAAATCTCAGGTTTGCTACTCTCCAGGTTGCATGTGATGGGTTTTTTTAAGATATTTTAAATTTCTTTTATAGGGTTGATTAAATCAAGATCAGAAGGAAAAACCTACTCCTAATTTTGAAATAGATGTCCCAATGAATTTTACAGTAAGTATCCCAAAGGCTTTGGCTCGGTGCTGAGTGAAGACTCTGATGGACATTAACAGAGTTGCTCATATTTCTATGAAATAATCCAATGACTTAAGCCCCATATATTGTCATGAAAGCAGAAGCACATTATTAATGGGTCTAAACTGACCTAAAGTAATTTTAAAATTTTCCAGTTACCTAGCCATTCTCTTTTTTTTTTTAATAATGAAAAAAATCCATGTACCATGGTTGTTTAATAATAAAAGACTCCTGATTGAGCTATTAGAAGTCAGTAACAATTCATAGTGAACTTGGAAAAAAAAATCTGTAGAGGTTTTGTTTTACAAATTCTTCAGAACATTAATTTCACATCCTGTTCTTTAAAGTGTGTTCCCTTTTGTGGCAATAATTATTGAGGATGTGAGTGAATCAGAGTTTGAATCATTTAAGACCTCTACATCCATGAATAATGTTCACAAGTGACTATTTCTCAGCTTCATATTTATGCAGTAATTCCAACAATGAAGTCTTGTTGTGCTTCAAGAAAATAAACATTAAAGTAAACATCTTGTTCTGTATTGAGATGATTAGAGGAGGTATTCAACAAAGACTAGACTTCTGCCAGTCCAGTTAGGAGTTTATTATCCAGAGCTGTTGCAATAGCAGTGCTATTTCAGTGGATACAGGCTGATCAAGTTTCCTGGGATTTAAAGGTGGATTCAGGTCATTCACTACTTTTGTTGGCACTGTAAATCTGTAAATCTGCAGCATTAAGGAGGGGAGGAAAGAGATAAGTATGCTACAAATAGTACAAAGGAAGATGGACGAGATCACTTTAACCCCCTAATTCTTCCTGCATGAAAATCTTGCTCCTCTCATGCTGCAATCACAAAAGCAAGATGGAAGAAAAAACACTGAATTTCCTTTTCCAGCCATACTACATACACTTTCTTATGCACATAAGACATCCTCTGAAGCCCTCAAGCTTATGCGCCCTGTGACTTTCTGTTGGGTTCTTTGAATGGTGAAGCTCAACACCACCAGTGCGAACAACGGAGGAACTGGGGAACCTCCATGATAAACTAGTCTTGAAGAGTGTGCTGTGATTTTTAGTGACTGTAATATCTACTGTGAAAACTCCCCAATTTGGATATAATTTGTGGCAAAACTATCTTGAAATATGTGTTTCAGTTGCAGTTTGAATAGCTCTACTCCTCAGTATCCTTGGATTGAACATAGTTGGACATGTTGAGTACATTCCTCTTTTTTTTATTCCTGAAGATAAAGGAGCAAGAAAGGTACCTTTTCCCCCAGGTTTTCCAAACTGACAGTAAGATCTTCCTCTTTCGTATTTGTTCCCCTCAGATAATTTTTTACTATGAAAACATGTTGTAAATTAATTTCTTGTTACATGGTGACTAGATGGGTAACTTCTAAGCAGACTAATCTTGCTTGTTCATAGCATTAATTGCTCCCTTATGCTAATTTCTTTGGAGTCAGTCTACTTCTAATAATAGGATGAAAGATGTTTATTTCTCTTCCTCTGATAAGACATGGTAGAGGCCTTACATACTTTATTCTTCTCTGTATCAGGGAAAGGTCTGGTGGTTATCTGTCTTAGGCGCTTGTGGTGACTGGAAGGCTACAGTACTCAACTCACTAGAAATTTCATGCATGAAGACAAAAGCTAAGTTTCTGTCTGGAGCAGTGTTAGAAGTACATCTCTGGTTTGGGATCTCATTTAAGTGTCCTCAGATACACAAATGGTCAAATGTGAGTCTTATGAGTGATGGAACTGAGTTTTGTTGTAAGGAATTCAGCTTGGAGTTAGTTGTTGCTTTTCATTACCTTGAAATCCATTTGAACTTTGTAGGTAGTTTTTCAGGGTTTTGCAGTTTAGTGACATCAATACTAAAGTTTCACTGTGAAATCTTGGAATGGTCATCATCCTGATTATTACCACTTAAAGGTGAAAGCTCAAAACACCTTGCCCTTTTGGGACCTATGTAGTGATTTCATTAGCAGATTGTGGTGTACAATGATATACTTAGAAAAGGTATTAATAAAAAGATATCATAGAATCATTAAGGTTGGAAGAGACCTCAAGGATCATCCAGTCCAACCGTCCCACCACCACCTATTAACCATGTCCTTAAGTACCACATCCAACCTTTCCTTAAACGCCCACAGGGATGGTGCTCCACCACCTCCCTGGGCAACCAGTTCCAATGCCCGACCACCCTTTCTGAGAAGAAATTTCTCCTCATCTCCAACCTGAACCTCCCCGACGCAACTTGTAGCCATTCCCCCCTGTCCTGTCACTAGTAATCTGTGAGAAGAGGCCGATCCCCAGCTCGCCACAGCTTCCTTTCAGGTAGTTGTAGAGGGCAATAGGGTCTCCCCTCAGCCTCCTCTTCTCCAGACTAAACAAGCCCAGTTCCTTCAGCCACTCCTCATAAGACCTGTGCTCCAGACCTTTCACCAGCTTTGTTGCCCTTCTCTGGACACACTCCAGGGCCTCGATGTCTTTCTTGTGGTGAGGGGCCCAAAACTGGACACAGTACTCGAGGTGCAGCCTCACCAGGGCTGAGTACAGGGGGGCAATCAACTCCCTGCTCCTGCTGGCTACGCTATTCTTGATACAAGTGATCTTGATCAGTGACATCTGTCATTGTCCGAGTAGGGACAAAACAAATGGTGTGCTGGTTTGAGGCTGGCATAGAGTTAATTTTCTTCACAGTAGCTAGTATGGGGCTCTTTTGGATCTGTGTTGAAAACTGTGATGCTAACACAGGGATTTTTTTGTTACTGCTGAGCACTGCTGACACAGAGCCACGGGCTTTGCTGCTTCTCTCACCACCCCACCAGCAGGCTGGGGGTGCACAAGGAAATGTGAGGGGACAGAGCTGGGACAGCTGACCCCACCTGACCAAAGGGATATGCCACACCGTATGGCATCATGCTCAGCATATAACACTGGGGGAATAAGGAGGAAGGGTGGGACATTTTGAGTGATGGCTTTTGTCTTCCCAATTCACCATTATATGTGATGGAGCCCTGCTGTCCTGGGAATGGCTGAACACCCGCCTGTCATGGGTAATGGTGAATGAATTGGTTGTTTTTCTTTGCTCGTGTGCGTGGCTTTTGCTTTACCTATTAAACTGCCTTTATTTCAACCCATGAGTTTTCTCTCTTATGCTTCTGGTTCTCTCCCCAGTCCCACTGGCTGTGTGGTGCTTAGCTGCTGGCTGGGGTTAAACCTTGACAGGTGGATACTTACAAAACCAGTAGAACATAGAACAGAAATGTCCTGACATCCTTTCTCTCATGAGGTGCTTTAAATGAGTATCCCTTTTAGAGTGTAAATGAAGGGTGCTCTTTTATTTGTACGACCCAATGTGAAAACTGTTTGAGATCTTAATATTACCATTATGTCTCCTGTCTTCAAAATCTATCTTACAAAGGGCTGAATTTAAAACAAGGTGATGAGATGAGATGAGATGATGAGATGAGATGAGATGAGATGAGATGAGATGAGATGAGATGAGATGAGGTGATTCAGCCAGTCAGCCTCCCCATAATCATCAGGGGACACATTTTGAAAACAGCTTAAATGCTCAGCTTCCCTCTCTTCTACTCAATGTGTACAGAGTCTGGCAGATGACACATTCACTCAACCCTATGCTTACTATGAAACACCTTTCAACAAGCACAAGCAAAAGCACCCTACCATAGTAACACTAACTCCTACTTCCATGGGAAAGCTATTGCAGTTATGGGGAGGGAACGCATCAGCTGTGTGGGGAAAAGCAGGCCCTCCTCTGAGCAAAGCCGCTGTCAGGATGGTTAGGCGTCTAGCACGGCTGTTTGCGCAGGCTGCGTTTCAGCACAGCTGGGAGTACTGCTGCCCACCGAGCCCGACTAACTGCGCAGAGCATAGGCTGACTGACACCCTTTAAGGCGAATGTAGAAACTTTGCTGTAAAACCTGATATAGTTTTTGACATTGATGGGTATGAATAGTGAGAAATGTCAGTTCAAGCTGAAAAGCTACTGGTGAAACAGCATCCTCCAAACATATTCCCGTGATACCACGGCAGACTTTCGCAGCCTTGATTTTCTTGACACAGATGCTGGTAACTAGATGTCTAGATGTTGCTTCAGTCATATTATTTTCAAACACTTTCTGGAAAGGCTGTAGCCTGATCTGCAGAATGCATTTTCACTTCTAATGCAGAGGAAGGTTTATTTTGTACTGTTGGACACATGGAATGTAATACATATATATGAATGTGTTAAGGCACGTATCTATGTCTGATTTGGACATATAAGTATGTAGGGACAGGACATGCTGCAAAGCAGTATTCTCTTCCATCATCGCACTTTTCCCTAGCCAATAATCCAACTGCCTTGGTAAGAGTACAGAAAGACACCTATTCAAATAGTAACATTTTATTTCTTTCCTCAAAATATTAAATTTTCTCTTCAAAATTATACTCCCCACAACAAAGAGTTAGAGTCCTTTATTAGTTTCTAGACTTGAGACCCAACAGACTACATGATCCTGTATCATGGGCAAAAAGATATTAGTGTAACCACAGGATGTCTGATATCAGGTTTTTGTCCTCAAAGAGATCTGAGATAAAAGTTGGGGAAAAAAAAGCTTTTAAAAAAAATTTCTGTCCTGTTTCAGCTGATAAATGAATTTTATTTGTCTGCACTTTGCTTGATTGCATTTTTCCTGTTCAAAAATAACTGGGTTTTGGCTCCTGACTTTTCATGAACACCTCTGATTTATCAAAAAAGTTCACACAGCAAAAAATTAACCAACCCTACCTAATGACATTTTAAGTTATGTTTTTCACATCGCTGTTCCTGTTGTTGTTCTTAAGGAATAGACTTTAAGTCCTTTTTAAAAAACAAAATTATTACTCTGCTTAAATATATAGATTAATAAAGGTAAGAACTTGACTTCACATACAAAAATATATGAAAAATAATCCTCAGAAGACATTTGAAAATTCTCTAAAATATTTTTAAAGCTTTCCTTGTAAATGTTTTTGTTATATCTGTTCATTATTGTCGTGGTTTTACCCCAGCCGGCAGCTGAGCACCACACAGCACATTCAGAATAGTACAACAATTTTATCAGTCAGAGCTCAAGGATATGCAACATTTGCCACAATTGTAGGTCATTCATCAGAAGAAAAACTTTTACCATAAAACTACCCCCTTTCATGCTGTAGGTATAGTGAAAAGTTAAATCCAAGAGACATTTTGTTTGAATGTTAATGAAGAATTTATTTTTTTTTGCTGCTCAAGGTCTCATGTCCTGCCTAATAAGGAGCCACAATAAACTACTGTTCATCAAGAAATTGCCTCATTCATCCTTTGAGTGGAACTGAGTTAATATTCATAATAGTGAAATTTTGAGACAAAATCTTAGTTTATTGTTATTTGTATATTGCCTGATTCACCTTGAGTGATTGACTTAGGGACTCCTTCTCCTAAGCTTTTTACATAGACACTTTATAAAATTAAGATAAAGACACTTTATGACATGTTTCACAGAAAGCCTGAATCTTCTCCTCAGGATGGTGAAAATAGCTAAAGCTTCTGGAGAAAAAAATGCCTTTTTTTTTTTTCTTTTTTACTTTCCTAGTGGTATGCATCCTTTAGAGTTCCTGGGCTAAGGAGAACAATACCTTTTCCCGCATCTCTCTTGTTACTTTTGGTTGTTCTGGGCTTGACTAAGTGCCTTCCAAACACTACAGAAGCAACAGGATTGTGTGGAAGTTCATTGCCAAAGCGAAGTCAAAATGGACTTTTCACAGACTCAGACAGTGGTTGAGGTTGACAGGGATCTCTGGGGATCATCTAGCCCAACACTCTACTCAAGCAGAGTCACCTAGAGCAGATTTCTCAAGACGGTATCTGGTTGGGTTTTGAGTATTTCCAAAGATGAAGACCCCATAGCCTCCCTGAGCAACCTGTGGCAGTGTTTGACCATCCCTACGGTAGAAAGCCAAATTTCAACTTCTGTTTAAGAGGAATTTCTTGCATTTCGATTTGTGCCCATTGCCTCTTGTCCTGCCACTGGACACCACTGGAAAGAACCTGGGTCCATCTTTTTCATTCTTTTCCATCAGATATTTATACACATTGATAAAATCCTCCTAAGCCGTCTCTTCTCCAGGCTGAACAGATCTGGTTCTCTCCCTGTATACCAGATACTCTGATCTTAATGGCCCTTCCCCAGACTCTTGCACAGGGGATCCCAAACCTAGTCCTAGCACTTGAGATGTATCTCACCAGAGCTGACTAGAGGGGAAGGATTATCTCCCTTGACTTGCTGGCAACACTTTTCCTAACACAGAGCCATTCCTCCCAGTTTTGTATCATCTGCAAAATTGCTGAAGGTGCACTGTGTCTCATTGTCCAGGTCATTAATGAAGATGTTATAGGATTGGACCCCTGGGGTACACCACTTGCAACTGGCCTCCAGCTGGACTTTGTGCTGTAGATCACAATCCTGCAAGCCTGGCATCTCAGCCAGTTTTCAATTCACCTCACTGTCCACTTATCTAGTTTGTAATTCATCAGTCCATCAATAAGGATGTTACAGGAGATGTGTCAAAAGCCTTACTAAAGTTAAGATAAACACCGTTCATTGTTCTCCCTTCATCCACTGAGCTAATCATCTCATTGCAGAAGTCTATCAGGTTGGTTAAACATGATTCCCCTTTCATAAGTCCATGCTGACTACTCACAATCACTTTCTTGATCTTCTGTTTGGAAATTAATTCCAGGATTCGTTGTGCCATCACCTTTCTAGGGTTGAGGTGAGGCTGACTGGCCTGTAGGTCTTCAGATGCTCCTTCTTGCCATTCTTGAAGATAGAAGCAGGAACCATCCTCAGGAACATCCTTGACCACTGTGACCTTTCAAAGATAATTGAGAGTGGCCTTGCAATGACATCAGCCAGCTCCCTCAGCACTTGTGGGTGCATCCTGCCAGGACCCAGGTAATCATTATGTAAGTTCCAGTTTGTTTAAGTATTCCCTAACCTGATCCTGCTCCACCAAGGTTAAGTCTGCCTTGCTCCAGACCTTCATTCAGGGGCCTGGGATTCCTGATGGCCAATCTTACTAGAAAAGACTGAGGCAAAGAAGGCATTCAGTATCTTCGTCTTTTCCATGTCCTCCTGCATAACCTGGCCCTGTTTCCACCTCTTATATGCTTCCTTTTTAAGTCTGAGTTTAATCAGGAACCCCTTATCTCCTGGACTGCTTGTGCCTTGATGTGTTGCCCTTCCAACAGATAGTGGGGTGACTAAAGTCTCCCAGGAGAACCAGGGTCTGTGAATGTCAGGTTTCTTCTTGTTTGAAGAAAGGAACATCCTATGCTCTCTAACAGCCAGGTTGCACAGTCCCTGTTTTTTAGAACAAGACATGTCTGCAAAATGTTTTAGTTTCGAGATAGTATATTTGTTTTTGCCAAAAATGCCACACATGACCAGTTTGATTTGAGATAAAAGGTTCCTCTTGTGCAAAGAAACTTGACTTTTGGAAAGATACACAGCTTTATTTCTGTCATACATGGCTGGGATTCAAAACCAAGCCATCAGTGCTCTGAGGGTAATCCAGAATATTCTAGACCATAAACTCAAGGAGTGAAGGACTCAATTATCTCTGACTTTGAGTTCCTGTTTGACATCACCTATAGCTTTATTGGAACGTCTCTGCTGGACAACATTATATACCTCTGGCCAAATCCTGTTTCTTGCTGTGAAAAGGAATTTTATAGCAGTTTACCTAAATCTCCTGCATTCAGTTACAAACTATTTTTAATTTTTATCTATCTATCTATCTATCTATCTATCTATCTATCTATTTATTTATTTATTTTCCCTTGGATAATTTATATCCCTTGCACACAATGTGGCACTAGAGGATATGGACTTGCTTGTTTTGTGCTACCATTTTCTTGGAGTAGTTCATAAGAGTCCTTGAATCTGCAGGATTAAACCTGTGGTTCTGATGCCCACATCAGCCAAGGTTCCTCACTAGGCTAGAGCTGTTCTGTCACACCACTTTTTGTAACTGCTGCATCAGTGTAGCTCTTATTCCCAGAAGATGATGTTCTCATCCCTGCCACCTCTGACTGGGCTTCAGCACCAGTCTGGCTTGAACGTAGGTCTGTGGATGGAAAACACAGCCTAAACTTCTCTGATACCATGCAATGAGAGGCCTTCTGAGGACATCTTCATTTTTATTCTATCTTAGAATATTTTTTTTCATTGTCTTCTGCTGCAAAAGATTTCACTGCCTACCTCATGGTAATATACTGTGACATCCTGATTTCTCTTCCAGCAAGTTAATTAATTTCTCTTCCAGCAAGTCTTTGTGAAGTTTATTAGTAATTCTTAGTTGTATGTATTTACTTTTATTTAATGGCTTATTTTGAATTAAGATTACTTCAGCAATGGAATGTGGATAAATTTTGAGGGATTAAATTAACTTTTTTTTTGGTTGGGTTTTTGTTGTTGTTTGTTTCTTTGTTTTTCCCCTAAAATTTCCCAAAGTAGTAGGCTTAAACCACCATTCAGTTTTATTAAAATATGCCAGTAGTGTGACTGGTATTTTCCAAGACACAAAAATGTGGGAAAAAACCCCTATTCTCAGTAGTTTATGATCAGAGAGAAATTATTTCATTAATTCTGAAATAATTCAATTACAACATTTGGATATGTGCCCTCTATTCAGGTTCAATTGCCTGTAATTGAAACCCTGGTTTTAATTCTGTATCGAACCCATAGCTTAAAAATGTATGCTAATAAAATACTAAACCGGCAGGTGATGTGTCCTTTAATATTTTTATTGGTGTCTTGAATGGGGTCACTTCTGAAGTGGGTTACTTGGGAGGCAGTACTGGTTTCAGTAGCCGGATGGTAACTGCAGTACTAGATTTTGACCACTGAGTGTCAGACACTGAATAATCTTTTGACACAGAGTTTGTTTAGCCTTTTCGTTTCGTTCTTTTCCCTCTGCAGCACAGTGCTAAAAAGAAAAAGTTATGGCAGATCTTTCTGGCTCTGCTTTAACCTGGAAAAGATCCCCATTATTTAACAGATTAAATTCTGTCACAGAGACCAAAAGAGAAGAAATTTGAGCTTGCTGAAAGGAAAGCTTTACAACACAAGCTGCAAAAAGAGGAATGCCTTGTTATGTGATTTATTAGTGGCACAGCACAGGAGAGTTGTATTTTATTGATAAGAAGTTATGCAGGCAGTTCAAATCCTGTTCGTGATGTAGTTGTTACACACTGTTTGCTCTTCATCAAAAGCAGAGGATAGACATGACCATAGACTACTCCTCAGGATTGTTCTGGGGTTTGTTGTTCTGGGACTGTGAGGTGAGGAAACCCTGCACTGCTCGGTGTCTGTCTCTTTGATATGCTAAGGGTATGCATCTGTGCTAGGACGGCTTGGTGGGAGCTTTGCAAGCTTTGTTGGTGGAGATGCAATTTAAACAAGCATTTTTTTGCTAGCACATTTTGTTTCCTTTTTCTCTGCACTGTTAGCTGTTGCTAGTGCACGTACAAAACATTGAAGCATAGACCAGACCTTATGGGACTGTCATTGCTATTTTGGGGAACCCATTGTTGCAAGATATAACTGAGGCAAATGCTTCATAACAATGAGCTAATTGTCATCATTGCGTTAAAATGAAAAGACACAGTTGCGGCAGTCACCACTGCACCCATTGATGATGGAGCTGCTGCCAATACCGTCTACTTCAGATTCTCTAACACTTTTAAGACCCTGGCTTTCAGCTGGTCATAGCTGCTGAACTTACATACCTGGCCTTGCCCCCTTGGTGCTTCCCCTCAGTATGTATGCATGGTAAACAGAGGGATCTACCACACTGGATTGCAGAAGAAATGGTAGAAAGGCAGAGGCTGGAAAAAAATGTTTGGAAGAGCTGGTAGGGACTGAAAATTGGAGCTAGCCTGCAGCAAAGAGATGTCTGTGGCTAGGACAAGAGGGAGAAGCTCAGATGGCAGAGGGCAGATTTGAGGGCTGCAGGGGTGGAGGACACAATCATTAGCTGTGCCTACTGCGGATGTGAAATCCTCAGCTTTGATTCAACTCACACAGAAGAAATAATACAACTGTGTACAATGAAGCTTACTGTAGGGAAATACTTAAATCAACATTGCCTGTGCAACCTCAGTCATGAATGGATATAAAGTCTTTAATAATGGCCACTTAATGGCTTGTCTGTAAGATCATCTCAGGAATGTCACTTGGAAAACTGGGAGAGGTCTCTAAGGAGGAGTTATACATATGAAAGGAGAAGTTATGCTGCAGGAGTTATACATATGAAAATTGTTCTACATTTCTCTGCCACATGATGCTGTAAAATGTTCAGCACTTTGGAAAACCACCTGAAGGACAATCAACTAAATGGGACACAAATATCCCTGTGTGTCAGCTTCCCTTCTGTGAAGAGTCCTTGCTTTCCTTTCTGGGGCATATTGGTGAGACAAAACCATGGCTGTGGATCAGTTGCTGTGCAATGACATCATCACAGAAACCTCCAGGAGGTAATGAATAACTTCATACTTGATAAAGCACTGGGCTGTGGCACGGCAAGTGGTGCCTGAAGAATCCCTTCAGAGAAGGTGTGCAAAAAACTTGAATAAGAGTTTGCACATGAGCTATCCTGCACCCTGAATGAGCCCAGGGTATGATGCTGTGGCCATGTCACAGTATGTACTCTATGTCACACAATAGAGTATTTCATCTCACTGCTTATAGACAGAACAGTTGGATGTCACTTGGACAGGCAGCTTTTTTTCCTATTATCAAGTACTGGGTGCTTGGATTTTCTAATTTTAATTTTCTTTTAACATGCTTTTTAATCTCACATCCCAATTGTGAGAAGGTAGCTTCTGCTTTTCTAAGAATAGGCTGTTGGTCGATTTACTGTCCAGTGAGAACAAATGTTTCTGAAATGCTCACTTCAGTAGGAACGTCTCTTCCTTTCTTCTTTCCCCCATCTAACAAATGCTAGATAAGTTGCTTTTAGAAATACAGGCTTTCAATTCTAACCTGGTTTATGCAGCACTTCCATCACATTTTAGTCCATTGTAATCTGATCATTTATAAAATTGCCCACCAAGGTACACTGCTTCCAAGAAGTATGAGTAAAATGTCATTATGAGGATCTAACAGCAAAACCTAGAGCTTTCACTCAAGAAGGAACAGTCTGACCTGACCTGGGAGCACCGTAACAAATAGTAAAACTTAAAATCAGTCTAGTGAGTTTATGGGTTGTAGGGCTTCAAGTTAGTAGGAGAGGACAGAGAGAAATGCTGCTGGACTATAGGGTTATCTCCCTGGTAGGAAGAGTTTTCCAGGCACAGAGTCTGTGCCCGATCTGGAGGCTCAGTGTGCTCACTACATTTGGGCAGGTTTGTGCCCCCCTGCTCGATAAGACAGTTTGCATTTTGCCTTGGCATGCTTCGTAAAAGACTTGCTGCTTAGTGCAAGGTAGAGTCCAAAATACCCCGTGTGGTCCCCAAAAGGGACTGACCCTCTGTTGCACAATGCTATCTAACTTCTTTCTCTTCTAGACAGAGAGGGGAGCTGAGGCAACACATAAACCTTAAAATGGACAAAATAATTAACTGAAAAGTAGAAAACTTAATTAGACAGGAACAGGGTCTTAATAGCAAAAGCCTTGCCTGCTAGCACATCTTCTCACTTGGGGAGTGCTGCAGTTCACATGTCTCTGGCTGCAACAGATACAACGGAAAGGAGAGCAGTAGTCCAAGAATAGAAGCAGATTACATAGACTTTTAATATCTGAAAATGAATTGCAATGCTTGATGTCACAGGATCGGGTTCATTTTAAGCAATGGACTATAAAGCAAATAGAGAAAGCCCACAGTTTGTTCTTGGCTGAGCTAAGCAGGACTCAGTATTACATGGATGCAGTTGACTGTTCCTGAGTGATGTGCTCTAGGTGGCCCTGCCTTGGCAGGGGGGGTTGGACTAGATGATCTTTCGAGGTCCCTTCCAACCCTTGTGATTCTGTGATTCTGTGATTCTGTGACTTTTGCTTTGGGTCTGCAACCTATTGGATCCCTCTGACACCGAGCTTTATCTCAAGGTCTTGGTGGTCTGGAAAAGGTGATTCAGACTTACTGTCCAGAGGGTGGCACACTTATACCAGTGGTGGGAAAATCTCCTTCCCCAGCTCCCCATCCCTTAAACATCATATGTGGTTAGAAGTTCTGCTGCTCTCTGTAGGGTTGGCTGGGTCTGTGTGAGCAGAGATAGCTCTTCATAGACAGGAATGCAAATAGTTGAAGCAGTGAAGCTGTAATCAATTTAATCAGGAGACTGTTGGTCTCTATGGACTATTTCTAAGAGATCTCAAAGGAGAGCTTAAAAAGGCAGCTTTATTGCCTGGAGGCTTGACAGAAGTTAACGCCTCTCCTTGAAAAGCGCAAGTCAAAAAAGATGAAAATTGCTACATCTAAACCACAGATGAGTGAATCTGATGGAAGAAACACTAGGAAAAAACTTTGCACACTGTTATGCAAGAGGACAAGCCTAGAGAGCTCCCTACCGGCTTCAAATAGCTATGAAGATTTTTTTTCCATCTTACAGTAATTGTGAAAACCATGAAGATGATGTTGAAGTAATTATACTTTTTGGTTTGTAGGCTAGGAAAAGCCATGTAAATCTCTGATACATCGGTACCATAGACTGTGAAAAGCTCCTTGTAATAGCATGTATTATGCCTAATAATATTCAGCCTGTATTGAATCCTCTAGGCATCGTTATCCCTGTTTTACAGGTAGGTAGCTGAGCAGAGGAGCTGAAGTGGCTTCCTCTAAGGTTACATAGAAGGTCAGCTGACGGCGTAGGAAAAAAATGCAGGAAAACTGCCTTGCAATCCCCTCTGTCTTGTTACAGGGTCTTACAGCTCTGAAATGTCTGCATGTAAAAAGGCTGCAAGAAAAAGATAGCACATATTCTGTGTCTAACCAACATGGGTGACTGCCTCATGTAGGCATGTATAGTGACACCTCTGAAGCGTGATATAAGAGGGAAGGTGATAATGGTGTGAATGACTGGGTCCCAAGGAGTGAGGGGTGACCCAGCTTAAGGCGCGGGAGGATAAGTCCTGCAATTATAGTCCTGCAATCTTTTCTCCCAGGGACCCTCTGGTAAAGGCAGGAGCCTGAGTTTGACAAATGTGCATGATAATTCTTCTTAGGGAAGGGAAAACATGGCCAAGACTAGATATTAACTACCCCAGACCCAAGGGCTTGTGAGGGGCCTTTACCTGCCACAGGGTGGGCTGTGAAGGTGGGAGGAGGTGGGAAGGGTACCTGTGGGAGGAGGTGGGAAGGGTACCTGTGCTGTCCTTGAGATAATCTTGGTGACTGGAGTGCCAATGGTTGGACATCTTAGAGGATCCCCAGAGGGAATTTTATATCTCCTCCCTGCCGTTTTTGGTGGCCCTCTTTCTGAATATTGTGTGTGCACGCTAGGCTCTTCTGGCATAGCCTGTGGGCAGCGGAGCCCACTCAGAGGTGCCCAAGCACCAAACTGGAGGTCAAATGGGGTGACCTTGCTCACCAATGGGCAGGCAGCCTCCAACAAACCCCATCAGCTTGGGCACTGAGAGGGGTGCCGTACTGTGAGGTGAGCCTTGCAACACCCAACTGGTGCTGGTAAGGGATATTTAGTACCAGAGCTGGTGTTGGCTGGTTGTATGAGGGGAGCAACCAGCCTTTTACCATCCAGGCAGCCATGTGCTGGAAGAAGGATTGATTTACACTGAACATGTTCTCTTACGTGTTTTATTTGACTTCCTGTATATTTAATTAGAAATTGGGGGTATGTCATAATTGCCAGCTATGCTGGCAATTTTAAAAGTCCTGAGATCTTCTTGTATATCACAAGTTACAGGAGTGAGCAGGAAGTATATCAAAAGATTCCTGCCATTGCTCCTCTCAAACACTGTCAGGTTTGCATCTCTCTTTAAGTTTCACTTACCAGCAGTTTGAAGTGTTACACTTTCTGTTTTCTTTGCTATGTAAATAGCTAACATCCAGGAAACAACAGAAATTGTTTCTTCTATCAAATGGTGTAAGATCTCGGGTCAGTGGACTCTGGACACAGGACACTGTGTCTCAGTCACATCGTCAGAGTTGCAGGAGAGGGGAATGATGCACAAGATCTAGAGGTGTCCAGCCTAAGTCTGTTCCCAGGCTAAGTCTGTTCCCTGCTCCTCTCCCCTCCGTGCCTCTACACCAGGTATCCTGAATAGCTCTGAGTTGCTGCTGACCTTCCATCTCCGAGAGGAGTTTCAGGAATGATTTGTGGATCAGAGCCAGGTTTCCATCCAAGATAATTTCCTTCAGAAAAAAATAATTAATAAAATCTGCATATCTTCACAATATGCCTGTCTAGAACAGTCTAGGAAATGGTTTTCTCATCTTGTGAAAGTTTTTGCCCTTTTCCAAGGTTCAAACCAGCATGAAAAGTTGTACCTTTGAAAATTTTCACTTGCTTTCATTCAGTCTTCCTCAGCTGGTCAAAAAAACAACCCAGAAAAACAAAGACAGTTACATCAGGTAAATTAAAATGTGCTTTGATGTTGCTTTTTTAAGCTTCTAAATTCTTTATGGTGCAAATAAAATCAAGTTCCTGCACAAAAAAAGGAACAACTTCAACTTGTAAACAAAATGATTTGGCACTAAAACCCACAAAAATAAGATTGTAGAACAATTTCAAGATTGGAAATCTTCATAAGGTTAGGAAATGTATAAAACTAGCTCAGATTCAATTTTGACTATTCAATATTCTATTAAAAAAAACCCCAAATATCTGTTAACAGCGTCTCAACTACCTCTGCTCACATTTAGCAGCCAGTATAATTTTTTTCTCCTAGTAAATCTTGCTGCTGAAGATGAGACACCATGTGGCAAGAAGCTGTGGGCAGATGTGCGTTGTGGCTTACACGAGTTTTTATTAATATGAAGTTCCTACTTACTGAGATCACCAAAATATAATTCTAGTTTACAACATATCCTGCTGGTTTCCATAATAGAGCCCACGCCCAAGCAAAGGCAACGTGCAGCAATACCACAAAGTCGTTTTGAGGCACAATCAGCAGACAGACTAGGACAAAAATGGCTTATTTTGCAGTCAGTTTGAACAGAAAAATATCTATTTTAGATAGAAATCTAACCAAGTGTTTGAGACAGTTCTGTTTGGAAAGGGCAGATGATTTTCACTTTGAAGTGCTTCATTTCAAAATCTCTGCCAAATAATCTCGCTGGCAAGACGGACCACCTGGCATTTTTGAATGGCTGCTGGGCATGGCTGCATGCCAAAAATTTGCCAGACTGTGGCAATTAGTTTTAAAGAACTTGGCCTATGCTGTTTCTTGTCTGTGCAATGCCCTCGGGTCCCTCAAGCCAGGCAGATTCCTGCACGGATATCAGGAGGGACACGGAGCTTTTGTAGTTAGGGAGGATGCTCTTACATCAGTAGTTTTGCTCACCAGAAGGTGGGTAATATGGCAAATGGCACAGGCGTTCCCAGGAATCTCCTCGCTTCTTGCCTTCTATCCTCCATTTCAGAAGTATTTGTTTGTTGAGAAGCAGAGGTTGTGCATAGCTGCTTTTCGGTTGTGTGGAGTAATTACACTGCTGCTGCTGCTGCTGCTAACAGAGGGACACATGTCCCTGGAAGGAAATGCTCAGCCTATAAATGATATATACTCTTTACTAACGGGTCTTTTATTGTTCCCCCACTTTGCAGTCCAGGTCTATTTGTGATATGCAAAATGAGTTCTGTGTTTTGGCTTTGAAACTAGAACGAAGTTTCTCATAACGAAAAAATCATTGTTCGTATTTAGATTAATTGCCCTTCTTAGAAGACATCTGTCCTCTAGGGTAAGTGCTACAGAGATGCCTCATGTAGTTTTAGATGCAGCTGAAGCAGAGTTTGCTCTGACTCCGCAGAGTAGATATAGTTTTTACACGTAAAACAGAGACTCCAATGAGCTTGGGGTATAGAAATTGAGTGAGCTTTTTGCTTTAGAAGTGATTGCTTCAAAGTGGGATCAAAACATATTGCCGGGATGGCTGGAACGGGGAAACTTGTGATTACCTGTGCTGAATTTATGGTCAAATAGAAGACTTCTGTTTCTGGATGTAAGTTTATAAACATCTCAGAAAAGAATCATAGAATCATATAATCATGGAATCCCAGAATCATAGAACAGGTTTGGGTTGGAAGGGACCTCAAAGATCATCTAGTTCCAACCCTCCTGCTATGGGCAGGGACACCCTACACTAGACCAGGTTGCCCAAAGTCCCGTCCAACCTGGCCTTGAACACTTCCAGGGATGCGGCCTCCACAGCTTCTCTGGGCAACCTGTTCCAGTGCCTTACCACCCTCACAGTGAAGAATTTCATCCTAATATCCAATCTAAATCCCCCCTCTTTTAGTTCAAACCCATTTCCCCTTGTCCTGTCACTGCACTCCCTGATAAACAGCCCCTCTCCAGCTTTTCTGTAGGACCCCTTTAGGTACCAGAAGGCTGCAGCTAGGTCTCCCTAGAGCCTTCTCTTCTCCAGACTGAACAACCCCAACTCTCTCAAACTGTCTTCCCAGGAGAGGTGCTCCAGCCCTCTGATCATCTTCCTGGCCTTCTCTGAACTCCCTCCAGCAACTCCATGTCCTTATGTTGAGGACCCCAGGGCTGAATGCCCCAGGTGGTGTCTCATGAGAATGAAGGGGGAGAATACCCTCCCTCGACCTGTTGTCCATGATGTTTTTGATGTAGTCCAGGATATAGTTGGCTTTCTGGGATGCAAACAAACATTGCTGAATCATGTTGAGCTTCTTATCAACCAACACCCGCAAGTCCTTCTCCTCAGGGCTACTCTCAATCCATTCTCCACCCAGCCTGTATTTGTGCTTGGGATTGCCCTGACCCATGTGCAGGACCTTACACTTGGCCTTGTTGAACTTCATGTCGTTTGCATGGGCCCAGCTCTCAAGCCTGTCAAGATCCCTCTGGATGGCATCCCTTCCCTCCAGCATGTTGACCACACCACACAGCTTAGCGTTGTCAGCAAACTTACTGAGGGTGCATTCATTCCCACTGTACATGGGACCGAGTTGTTGAACAGCACCAACAAAGCTGAACAGTGTCAGTCCCAATACCAACCCCTGAGAAATGCCACTCTTTACTGGTCTCCACTTGGACATTGAGACGGTCAAGACTTCTGGTCTTTGTTATGCATTTAATATAAAATGACCCTTACTCCTCCTGTGTTCCCTGTGTTTAGGGAAAGGGAACAATAGCAGGGATAAACATAAGCAATAATTTATTCCAGAAAGACTCCAGTAGTACCAGTGGAACTATTTTTGGCATAAATTGCTGTTCAACCTAATTTAATGATGCCTTGACTTGGTCAACTAAAACTGAAGAAAAAGTTCAGGCGGTTAAATGATATTCAGCGTAAGTGAGAGTGGCAGATCCTGATCATTAGTAAGAGTCTCTGTATTCTCTCTTTCTTTTCAATCAGGAAATCAGCCTTAGGTGCCATCCAGCCAGTTAATTACGGAGCTAACTTCAGTGACTTAGGTGGCCTACAGATACCCCAAAACTTTCACTAGCACTCTGTCCTGTTAAGTATGCATTTCTAATGTTTGCTCTTCGTACTCAGAAAAATCTGAATTTATGCATAAAGAATTTACTGAGGAAAGCATATTTTCAAGCTTGACATAGGAAGGGTGCAAGCTTGCAGGGTAATGCAGAATATGTAGCCCTCCCTGTGTCTCCTGGGTGGGAGATTAAATATCCCATCTGTAAACAAAGCTTAGAGCCAAAGTGAGACACCTAAGACAGCCCCTATGGCACAAGAGTCTGAAATTGAGTCTGGAAAAAAACATCTGCTGACCTGCTACATCGCAGGTCCTGGAGCTGCCTCTCTGTGTGTGGCAAGGATTGCCACAGGTCTTTCTGTCACCTCATGGTGTATAGTAAACAGATTTTCCTCCTCTAACTTGACTGAGGGGCTCCTTAAGTAGGTGTTTTCAAAAGCCACCTGATACTCTCTGACAGTATCAGACTTCTCTCAAAATGCAGCTAACAACCGTTGCCTTCTTTTAGCAACAATGGTAATGATGCCCCACCTTTTCTATGATAGACTAACAGTGGGAGAATGTATGCAGCAAGTGGAGAGCCAGGCTCATGTTTCATTTTCTGATGGGATGCACACTTACTATTCCTTCAGCAATACCTTAACCAAGGGCTTCTTACTCCTGCTTGCTCACGTGGAGCAATGAAGAGAGACAGATGCAGGTTCTCTTGTAAGTCTGATTAATTTGTATGCCTACAAAATGTATACATGTAGTTGTATAGACTGAGAGAAGCTTATGAAATGGTGTTGCAAAGGCTAAGGAGGTTACTGGTGTGATTGATGTATTGTTTAATATTTGTTTCTTGTAAAGTAAGGGCTTGCTTTTGCAGACTGTGTTGCTTAGAGATAGAGCTGCATTAATGCTCTTGGTCATATTTTTGCAGCCTCTTTTGTATTGCCGTTGCTGATCTTTCGTTCTCTTCTGAGGGCTTTGTTCATAGATTCCTCAAAGACTTCTCCACATCTGACATTGTTTGCCCATCATCAGCTCCTTCATAAGTTACTGCCATGTAGTTGTTCACGTCTCCGTAACCCTTGGAAGGTGTGTTTGCCTGTCCCACCCCTCTTAACACAGCTCCTGCTGTGTGGGAGATGGATACCTGTAGCCATAGCTGGCGCATCTGAGCAGAAGACCACATGTCATAGAGATAGAAGAGAAATGAGAAGGCTGATATGTTGTAAGGCCACAATGGGACACAAAGGCTTTCTTGGCTCTATATCCATTGTGAACATGTTAATGAAGAGGCTCATGTGCCACTGATTAGGAGCACCCTTTGTTGTAGGACATTTTTTCCTTAGCAAATATAGAGGTTTGATAAAGCTCCCACATGCTGCATAACGAGCTGACACCAAACATCAATTAATAATCTAGTTTATAAATGGAGAAGGAAATGGAATTTGCCTTTTAGCCTTTGAATAGCAGTGCTGCTCTAAATGGCTTGACTGACACCTCTTTAAATTCACCTAGAAGATGTGGGGGTTTTAGCTCATCCCTGCGCGGATCCTTTTGCACTCACAGGCAGGTTTTCCAGGACCTTGGTGTAAAAGAGGCTTAGGCCTGCTATTTGTGTATTCCTGAAAGTTCTTTCAAAACTGCTGTGACAAGTAGAACAGCACCAGCATAAAGCAAGAATTTTGGGAAATGTGCTTTTGGAACTTTTTAGGAAGGAGGAGGAGAGACCATCTGTTTTGCTTGTCACAATTCGTGTTTGTTTAAGATGTGAATTGCCAGAAATGTGGAAAGATTGGGTACAACGACAAGTGATAGAGTAATTTTCACACTGGACTTATGGGAAGCATGTGTTGTCCATCTGTGTGATTCTCATTTTATGCAAATTTAGGAAATATAGTCTTATGTCTAATTGTCCAAAGGTAGTTCTGAACATTCAAATGGAGGAAAAATATCATGCCATATCGTCAGTAGGCCTCCCTTTGGCTCCGGAGCACACCAATGCAGAATGCCGCTTGCTTGAAACTACAAATCATAATAAACATTTATATTTAGATTCCAATAAAATAATGTTTCAAGGTCTGCAAAATGCTTCAGACCCATGCTCGGGTTTTCCTGGAAGTGGTAGAGAATGCCACAATTTTCCTGACCCTCCTAAGCAGGTGTTACCAACCTGCCCAGAGCCTCCTACTGACGCCTGCTGGTTCACAATAGCAGAGGAATATTAAAAGAGGCTGGTGTGAGTCTTTGGGCTAAAAAATACACAGCTGTGTGTGGTTAAAGCTTATACAAGGAATATCTGAGCTTCTGGGAGGAAGGTTTGATTTAAGGTTTGTTTTGGGGGAGGAAAGTGTTTATTTGCCACCTTACAAACAAAAATCACACTCCACAGAGAGTGATGGAAGTTTTACCTGGAGCATATTGCATTTTTCAGAGCTGATGGAAGTGATACTTCCCCTTACCTACCCTGAGAACTTTCAGTAAATAGCTCCCAAAAGATATAATTATTTTTTTCTTTTATTTTCCCAGTTAATGATTTGTCTATGAACTGCAAATGATTCTGTACTTTTTGACTCAGTATGGCAACTGGAAATTTCACTAGAAATAATTCTTAATTCCACTGTCACTGAAGTACAATTATTTTCAATTTAAAGTACACTTTTTGTGAGTGTTCAGTCAAGGAATGCTTCAATGCTCAATCATTATAGAAAGACAGACAAAAGAGATCCAAACTTAGTGAAAATGAGATTCAGTTTGGAACTCTTATCGGAAGTTCCCATTAAATGTTTTCCCTTGCTGATGATTCTTCAAATGGTACAGTGCCAGCAGTGCCAACGATTTAGGTTTGTGTCAAGTCAGTTACTGAACCCTCTTTAGCCAAACACCGTGGTTCTACATACAGGCTTTTCCATTGTTGTTTTTTGGATGTTTTCAAGGCAATTCCCATTCCTGATTTGAAAAAAAGAAGACAAACCTTTTTCATAAACAGCAATATAGTGATGGTAATTCATAAAAACTCAATAATAGATATAATTACAGCACTGATTCTGACTTCTTGCAATCTGTCTGGCTTTTGGGGGAAGCTCTGTTGGGCTTGTGAACAGAGTGGAAACCTTGTTCATGAGGCCCATGAGTCAGCTCTGTGATGGCTGATGTTGGAAAGACTGTCTCTGGGCATTGGAAAGGCGGTATAGCAGGACCCCAGGTTTTGGCTGGGTCGAGGATACTGCTATTTAAGTGTATGAAGCTAAAATGAGGTAGGAGAAACGGACTAACTGAAAGGAAGAGAGGGAGCATCACAACCAAAGAAAATGAGAAATTAAGCAGCCTCATAGCTTGCTGTTGGTCTCACATCGTGAGGAGACAGAGGGAAGAGAAGTTGGGTCTTGTGTATCCAGCAGGACAAGGGAGAGCAACAGGGAAGAGGTGGAAATCCATATTTCATTGGCTGAGGTAGAATCCGTATTTCATAGAGCAGCCCATTGTTTGGAGAGGACTCTGAGAGAGGAAGAAAGAAACATGCCTTCTTTTCTCCAACAGGATTATTTAACGAGTTGGTTAGCTGGCTTTCAGCTGTGAGAGGTTGGAGAAATGTTTCAAGTCTCTTTTGGTGGCAATATCAAGGTGCTCTTTTTGGCAGTGGTGGGAATCAAAGATGGAGCAGGAAAAAAGGGAGGAGTTGAGGTGGCAGAAGAAGAGAGATGTTCCAGTGCAACTCAATATAGGTAGACTTAAAGGTGAGGAACTGCAGCCTTGTGAGACAATCTTTTTTACCCTGTATGTTAGAAGCTGAGCTCTGTGGCAGCCTCCTACTGAAATGTGTCTTTTACCTGAAGGAAAGACTGGTCCATACTTAGTCAGCTCAGGAAACTAGGAACTCTTTTTCTGTTTCTTTTTCTGTCCTAGAATACTTGTTAAACACATCTCCATGGTGGTATGTGGGTAAGTATAGTAAAGATTCTTGGATATATGTAATTGGACTTATAAATAGTAAGTTATCTGAATATGGTAAAACTGACTGTTTAAAAATTTTAAATGGGAAAATCAAGTACATTTCATATGTAGAAAATACATACCAGTAGAAGCCCAGTAGAAGCAGTACCATAATTCAGACATTTTTTGTGTTCTCAAAATATGTCAAATGTATTTAAAATTACTTAAATGTCATTTTATAGGTTCCAAGTTTAAGGAGAAATTAATATCTTTAAGCTAGACATGACAGCTACTTTGCAATAAGCAATAACTTATTAATGTTTTTGGATACTGGAAACTTGGCATCTGAAGAAGGAGTGAACTGCAGTACTAGTTCCGCTTCCTCCTTCTCTGAGTTATACAAGGATGTGTTCAAACTCTAGCTGATTCACTAAAAACCCCGGATTTTCTCTTGACACTTTCATCATGAATTACCTTATCCATGCAAAACAAACAAGGAATTCAGGAGATTTGAATAAACAACTTGTAGCTGTCCATGCTTTCGGCTTGTATGTTTTAATCAAATAATCTTGAGCAAAATGTGGCTGTGTTACTGCTTTGTCTTTGTCTGCTTGCCTTCAGCAGGGCTAATTATTCCCATGCACATGTCACACTGCGATATGCTGCATAGATGTGTTCTAAGCGAGTTAGCTGAAGTATCTCTGTGTTGTCAACTGATTTAAGAAAGCAGGAAAGATGAGGTACACCTCCTCTGTTCCACACCCAAAATATTGTGGAATCCACAACAACTTCAGAAATTCTTGCGTGTTGCTGGAGGTGGTTTCAGTTTTCACACCAGAAGTAATTTAATTTCAGCACTTAAAACCCAAAAAGCTCCAACATATTGCTAGCGTGCAAAAATTCCATGTGTGCTAAAAAACAACAGCATATGGTTGGGTGGGGTGTGACCAAAATGAACATAGTTATCACATTGTGAACTTTCTTTTTACAGACTTGATTAAATAAGGGGTGGGGGGGTGGGAGCATCTAGGACGAGAACCTGGAATCCTCCTAGAGTCTGCCTTCTCAAATGTTGTGTAGTTAATTGAAAGGTTCATCTTGCATAATCTGCAGCTTAAAACAGGAGACTGACATTTCATCTGAACATGAAGAACACACACAAAAGAAAGGTAGAAAGAAGACGAGATGCCTCTGGGGTGAACCACTGCAGGAGAATGGGACAGAGCACAAGCTGGAGGGGAACTCCATCCCTCTCTGCTGTTAGAAAGTAGGTAGATTGGGATAATTTTCTTTTTATTCATAAGCTATCACCTGGACTTGAATTGGGTAGAACAAGTTTTAAGTGGGCTTGTTTGCTGGGACTGTATGTTTCAGGTTGTTTAAACATCACCGCCAATTCTTCTCAGCGTACTTTAGAGCTGAGGTACACGTGGGCACAAACAACTTAAGTCATCTGTGATGGTGACCATATACGTATATCCACAGGCAGTTTTTTGACTCAAGGCTTTTTTCTGTTGAGTTCAGTGCTGCTTAAGACCTTATCAGGTGCTCATATAGGAATATCTAAACATTGAAGAAATGGAAATCAGAAATACTTCCGGAAACTTAGGCTGAAATACTTATCAATTAATCAGGTATTGACTTCTGTATCCCTGATGACAGGGTTTTAAAGGAAACCCTTTAAAACAGTAATAACAAAAAGCTTAGGGGACCTAATATTAACGTACTGTTGTTTTGTGTGACTCTGTGGTTGCACTTAACCCTCTCTTGAGTCATTGTTAGTGTAGGATGTCTGCTTAGTTTGCTTTGATCTTGTCTGCTTTTCCGTGGTCTTCTGGTTGTAAATACATCTAGAGAAGCAGAATCCTTATTTTCTGGCACATCACTTGCTATTCTATCTGCTGTTCATCTGTGAATATGACAGTAGCTCAACTTTGCCAGGTAGCGGCTCTTTGCAGGCTGTTTTACTGTCAGGTTCTTGGCTATCTGCATGACCAGCACTGTTGTCCTATGGGCAGCCAGGGATGATGTCTTCTACTCATATTCCCAGTCAAACTATGTGATTTCTGCTGCAGAGGCCAAACAGCAGCACTGGGCCAAGTGAGCTATACCATGCAAAATGTACCTTCATTTCCTGCATGCAAGCCTGCCAGATTGTTAAAAGCAAAAGCAACAGTCCTAGTCTGACTTCTTTTTCTAGAATAGTTGGTGATTTCCATGAACTCTGTAATCTTCTCTGATTTCTACGGACGAATGTCTCCTAGTTCTCTCCAGTGAATGGTCGTCCTTGAGCAGTCTTAATGATGAGAGCTTGTACCATTTTTCTTTATGGTCTTGAAAAATGGGTCTTAGAAACATGAAAATGACATTTCACATAAAAGGATATTCTTCCAGTTTCAAAGCTAAGAACTGAAAATTACTTTGGATGCCTTTGCAACTTGGGAAAAAGTTTGAATCTTACAGTTTTACCCAGAAAGGCCATTGCTCACGTTAATTACGCTGGCCAAGGCAAAGCATCTTTTTCAGAAAAAAACTCAGGTTACTCTGTGGAACAATAGGGTCTGTCAACATGTGACAAGGCTTTCATATCTCAAGGGAAGGATCCAGTTGATGCAACGGAGTGTCAATCAGGATGTAGAGCTGCAGGAAGTTAACTCATGCGTACTCCAGAGTTGTCCAGATCAGATGAAGAAAGTGCCAAAGGAGGTTACCCTTCATCACCAGCTGAGAGATGAGCTATGTATGAAAGACAGGACAGCTTGAAGGGCCCTGAATGGTGGTCTCAGGAGATGTGTCCCTCAAGAGATAGAGACATGCTTCATGTCCTTGTACCGTTACTTGAGCAACTTGACATGAAAATACTAAATAAAACATACAGAAACCCCAAGAGGGCGTTTCACCAAGGAGCCCGAATGGGAATTATCCAGCCTTTTAGCAGGTGTAGGGCTCTGCCTGAAAGTGGCATCATAGATTTCTCCTGAGCCTTTCCAGTGAGCCAGTAATGGATCTGCATCTTGCCAGATAGTCTGTCATGGGTTGTCAGCCACAGCTGGGAGGAGGGACGGCAGCCTCTTTTGTTCCCATGTCAAGCATGCAGAGAAAGGACTCCTAAGTAGGTAATTCAAGGGGAAACAGCTGCTGAGTTCTCAGTTCTCCATGACTCTCTAATTTTGCCTTCTTCCCTTAATGTATTTGCCTGCTGCTGGATGAATACTGCCTGCTGACAGTCAAACAAACAGAAAAATGCCATAAACTTCATTGAAAACTACTGTTTTCAATGTGGCTATTTTGATGCTTACAGAAGAACAAATTGAAAGGCTTTTCTGAATATGTGGGGTCATGAACAGATAAATTTAAACTCCTACAAAAGGGCACAGTAACTTTTTTTGCCCTAGTCCTGATCTTTTAAGTCAAAGTATGTATTACAGACTCTTCTGATTTTGTGATTGTGAAGGGATTTTTTTTTCCCCTTTTTAAAAAGCCACAGTGCCTAACATTGCTTGAATGTATAAGAATCAAACACTTAAAAGTAAAGAAACTGTGGCTTGAAAATGTAAATCCTGTAGGCATAAAAAGCTAGCCATTTAATAAAAAACCCTCCCCACCCAATTAATGTCATATTGCTTTTAGGTTAACGTCAGGTTTGGGATATTTTGTTTGAATGGTTTGTGTATCACTGAGCACATCACAGAAGCGTTCATGAACTCCAGTAAGGAAAACTTCTCTTGGACAGACAACCAACTGGTACAGGCAGAGCTATATAGATATATCATCACAACCTTGCAAACAAACCCTTCTACCTTCGCCTGCGCTGACACTGCTGTCTGAAGTACCCCGTAGAATCACAGAATCACTGAGGTTGGAAAGGACCTCTGAGATCATCAAGTCCAACCGTCAACCCAACACCACCGTGCCTTCGGTCCTGGGGCATATTGATCTGCGATTTGTAATTTGTAATTGTTCTGAGTCCTGACAGCTCTGAGGCTATCAGAGGGCATTTCTGAGACTCCTAATCACATTGCCTAGTAGCTGACGATGGTACGGGGCTGTTTCGACTTCCCCCCCTGCCGCCTAGTTTCCTGGGGAATGTTCTCATCTATGTTTTCAGGGAGATAAAGGTGCACTTGGGGCCTTCCTTTTAATTTTTGCGGCGTTACCCCCTTGTCTTGTTCGCTGGCTGATTTTGGGGTGCCATTGCACGGGTTCCCCTCCCAGCAGTAGCAGCGGGGACGTGGAGAGCCGGGGCGCGGGGCGGAG
>VWZZ01005946.1:69817-86144 GCA_013399095.1 Psophia crepitans
AGCGGCCGCTCCGCTTGGCCGTGCCGGGGTCGCGCTTCCTCCGACCCGCCCGGGGAGGAGCGGGGCAGGGAGCGCGGCCGGGCGGGGGGTGCCGGTATCAGCCGGGCGGCTGCCGCCCCCTCCCGGGACCGAGTCCGTGAGCCCAGCGCGCCTGCGGTAAGCTGGTGTCACAGGGCAGGCCGAAAGCTGAAAGCAGACGAGAGCAAAGTGACCAAAACTCGCAGAAGAATGAAATCGGCCTTCGTACCCCCACACAAAGGCGGGGGCGGGCACGGGGTGCGTTCGAACTGCTTTAGCGGGATTATTTACGTATGGTCCAGAGGGTGTGAGGTTGAAAGCCAAAGAGTGTGTTCACACGGTCAAAGTGTTTCCTCTGGGACTTCAGTCAGTCTGCGTGACAGGACCCCCTGTGCCAGCGTTCTAGTTTGGATCAGGGGTGACATTACGGCCCTCAGCATGTTTTGGTTCACACCACGGGGTGGTCTCGGAGCACACAGGCTGGTTTGCTTTAGGATGAGGTGAAGAAGCCCTTACGGAAGGCTCACAGAAGGCACGCACACCAAACACACGTTATCTGCTACAACTGTTAAGGTATTCACGGTATTAAAGACCAGACTGAAGAGCCCCCCCAACCAAACTTCCAGTGTAGATTGTCTTGGCTCCAGCTATTTAATTGTATGGATCCACTGCTATCCGGCCATGGTGTGGGATTAAACGCAGTGTTCTGTCAGCTGAGAAAGATGGTGACCCATAGGGGAAACCCAATGCCTCCGATTTAGGGACTCGCCTTTGCCTCGAGGAGGTGATGTGGATAGACCCCGTAGTGACGAAAGGCTCCTGGTTTCCTTACACACATAGGCAGCGGCGGGCGTCTTGTTGACTGTACCTTTTGTAATGTGCGCTTCTGGCTGTTCAGAGAAGGGTTAATGAATATGTTTCTTTTTTTCTCTTTGTTGTTTTACGGCATGATCTCAGACTTTCTGCAGACCCAGGCAGGTGTTTCTGCATGAGTTGTGCCAAGTTATGCCAGTTCTGAAGGCTGTTTTCACTGCAGTCTTAGGCTTGTCACCATTCCTCTTTTAAATCCTAAGCAAAGACTGTGGGGACCCATTGAGAAACAGTTTTTACTCCCCTTATTCTGAAAAACAACCTCAAAGTACAGAGATTATGATGATGGTGGTGCTTTCATTCTGCGTGCTGATATTGCTTACTAACTGATTTTTTTTGTTATAGTAAACCCTCAAATATGAGATTTCTGGAAATGAAATTTTTCATTGCTGGATAGAAAAGAGTTAATAATTTATTTAAAAGTTATGTTTTCAATATTCATGAAAAATTGAACTCAGTGGTGTATAGACATGGGTGGTAAATGCTACAAAGCATCCAACAACTTGGTGATGTTTGGTGGTTTTTCTCCTTTCTAGAACATATCCCAGGATCGCTGCTAAATAAATTTGAGCTAATTTGCAAAGTCCAAAATCCTGGAAGCAGAAACTACCAGATTTGGAGTTCCTGCATTACTTTTGCTCCTGCTGTCTAAGCTGTCTGCTGCAGTCATGGGTGGGTAAAGGATTTCATGTGATATTTCTGTGACTGTGCTGCCATGCCGCAAGGAGGATGCCACGACGCTTCCCAGACAACTATGATTCTGGCGTACTCTAACTTCTTCAGGTGTCTGACTTTTTACTGTAGCTCTTGATCTTTCAACTGAGGGGCTTTGCATGAAATGTCATTCTGTTTTTAAAGTAAAAATGATAATAAACACTTTTAAAAAAAAAACACAACAGGATTTCAACAGGACTACTAGTGTCCCAAAAAGTAAGCATTTTCATAAAACATCCTTGAATTTAACCTTGATTTTCATGCTCTGGATGATTTTTTAAATTTGAAATTATATTGAATGAAATTTTGAATTATATTTTTACTGAAATATTCCTCAGCTTTCCTAGCTAGG
This sequence comes from Psophia crepitans, assembly GCA_013399095.1. Lineage (NCBI taxonomy): Eukaryota > Metazoa > Chordata > Aves > Gruiformes > Psophiidae > Psophia > Psophia crepitans. The sequence goes on from VWZZ01005946.1 coordinate 71,772, forward strand.
TATTTTGAATGACCACAGAAAGCCCACAAAGGAACCCTGTGTTCAAAATCATGCTTAAATAGTTAAGCTGATCTCTGTGCTCCTTTATTGAACTAGATATCTTAACGGGGTGGCTTTGAATTGCTAGAAAATGAGTAAAAAATGCTGTCATTTTTCTAAACGCTTTGTTTTTTGTGAATATAAATTGCAGATTAAAACTTAGCCTCTGAGCCTAATTTGTAATAGTCAAGGATATGCTACAAAGAGAGTGTTTAAAAAAAGGTTCTTGTGTTTTATTCTTAAAGATGGATTGAAGGAAATATGTTGAAGGCAAGTTGTGCCAGCACTGCTTAACCTGCTAGTATCTTGGAGATTATTTCTGCTGGCTTTGTGGTCCTTTTCAGTGTGATCCTTGAAAATGCTAATTAATTTCAGGATTGCTGTGTGTGTGATATGCTTTGACATACACAGAAAATTAATAATAATATAATAATCTTTCTAAAAGAATTTTGAGAGCAATTTATAGTTCATGCCAGATGTCAGTTGACTGAGTAATTTAACACACTTGTGTAACTGAAGCGTAATAGCTTTTGCTAGCTTGCCATATTGCTTATGGATATGAATGACAAAATTTATGGGTTTTAGCTATGTGCATAATCCGAAAAATTCACTCCCTGTTGCAGGGAATAAGCAGTATCACAAGTGAATGTGTTTTAATCATCTGAAACATATAGCTCAAATACTATTTTATTTGTTTAAACCAGGAAAAGACATAATTCCTCTAAAGGAAATGCTGTGAATGCAAGACCAAGAAAATTGTTTTTGTCCTATCAGTAGCTGCAGAGACCACATCTCTATAAAAGTTGTTAAAGCAGCAAAGGCAGCACTGTCAGCTTAGAAATTTTGCTAGAAGATCTACTAAGCCTCAGGCCCTGGGATCAAGGGTATTTCTTCCTGTGTTTGTGCTGAGCGTAATGGCCCTGAATCTCACAGTTTATAGACCTGGATGTGACCCTGGGAATGAAGATTAGGGAAAACAGGGATCCACCTTGCCAGACTTGGAACTGCCTAGAAACCGTTCAGCCTGAGCTGAACCTCCTCTAGAGCAGGTAGAGAGGGACAGGCACCTCTGGGGGGAGGCTCGTCCCCAAGAGGTGCATGGGTGGATGGACTGATCTTTGTAGGGAACCAGGTCTAAGGAAGATGAATATCTCTGCCCTTTCATGCAGATAACGGTAACCTACAGAACTGAGCAGAGGGTATTCCCTTTACCTATGAGGAAAACAACTGAGTTTCACAATCCTGCAAGTTATGAGCATTTTTAATTTGTTCTAATTTTACGAGAAGTGTTGTACTTAATTGGTTTTGTTTCATCCTTTAAAGCAAAGCATCACCCTCAGCTCTGAGTTCCTTGTAAAATGTCTTAGAGACTCATGTCCATAGTGCTTTCTGCAATGTGGTGGTTTGTCCTAGGGTATTGGCCTTTGAAAGTCTTCCTGGATCTCCACTCTGCTGCCACCTCCATCTCCTTCACCCTTCTTTTTCTAAGAAAGGATAAGCCATGCAAGGTGTCATTAAGATTAACTTGGGACTTGCCAAGCTAAATGAAATGGAGTAACTGCTTTGGAGGGTAAGGAAAGGAATTAAAAGTTCAGCTCCTGCCTGACTGTCATTGGTTTCCTTCAGCTGAGACTCTGTAATCCCAGCTCCTATAGACACTGAAGTGTGCTGGGTTGAATCCTGGGGTTTATTTACTTTTGCTGTTTGTTTTTGGTTGTTTAGTTTGGTTTGTTGGGGTTTGTTTTGTTTGGTGGTTTTTTTTAAAGTGTGTTTGTGCTTCCCTTTTAGTCTTAGTATAGCAACTAGCATATCCTGGGAATTGTACATCCCAGAATTTCCCAGACATGCAGTCAGATGCCCAAGTACATCTTTGAATCAGAAGTTAACAGGTAGAAGCCAGAGGAGGTGAGGAGAGGAGGACTGGAAGTGAATTGGTTTAATTATGAAGGGACGAAAAGTCGGTGAACGGTACAAGACCACATTATCTGCTCCACTCGCTCTCCTGCACTGAAATCCCGCTGATGTAGAAGAGCAGTTACTCAGACGCACAAGCAAGAGGGCACCTACCATCCATGATGTCTCCAAGAAACCTTACAAGGGTTATGAAAGTGCTGGGCTGTGATTGCTACTTACCGTAATTTCCTTCAGCTCCTCACGACTTCTGTATGTATCTGTTTTTAAATCTGAAGTTAGTAGTCAAGAGGCCCTTAAGTGTAGCCTATGCATGCAGCCTAACAGAGAGGAACCTTGGCCTTGAGGACTTTCCACAACTGAGATAAAAAAGAACAGTTCCAGCGTGTGCTCAGGCTGGTTAATGAGTTATTTTCCACTTTTCCGTAGGAAACATTTGACATCATTATCCTATTGACACATGCTATGATAAACTGCAGTGCTCTCAGAGGGTTGGCTAAAGAGCAGCGTGTGCCACCAGCAGCCGGTGAGGAGCTGATGCTCTATAAAGCGTTGCAGTCTATACATGCTCTGTAAGCTGATCGCAGGCAGGACCTAGGCATGCATTCCCATGCACAAAAGCAAGGGCGTAATATGGGGAAAGTAAGGGTGATCTTGCAAGTACTGCTCAAATTTTGTTGGCTTGTACATGAAACTGGCCTCAGCACCGTAGCATGAAGCAGGCAGGCTGTCTTTTTCTCCTCAAAAGCTGTGCTCCAGAGAATGCAAGTAGGCCCTGCACATAAGCACTGCAAATCCGTAGTGCCTATAAACCTAGGCGTTCTCACCATACCTGACGGACAGATTTTAGTGTTTTCAGACGGGATTATCTAGATATTGTTGATATGAGAGATGGCTAAAGCTCTGGTTCTGATGTCTTTCTCTGAGAAGGTTTGTCAGCATCACCATAAAGCTGAACAACATCTTTGGGGCAAAACCTGTCTTTGATTTTGATTTGGGATCTTAAATATATCTCAGAGACTCCTCTCATGAAGGTGAGAGGGGAATACTGTTTTTTCCTGACTGTCTGAGACCAAAGGAAAGTGGGGAGCGGACCCATACTCTATAGGCAGGACTTTGGTTAGCTCACGATTCTCCAGACAACCTTTATTTTGTTTATATCTTCCTGCAGATTTCCCTGAAGTCAGTAGAGATGCCTACAAGTACATCAAAGCAAACTTTCTTCTGCATAACGAAGACAATTTAAAACCAATCTTCATTCCTTGTAACAATATCTGTGTTTGCTTAAATTACAATGTTGCAGGATTCTTGTTAGACACGACATGATTGATAGTTTTGATAACAGGCTTGAAAATCTGCCCAGTTTAAGTCATGCCTTCTGCATTATTCTGACTGGAACCGTGTGCTGTTGTTCTAAGAAGTAATTTGCTTATTTATTGTAACAGCCCATTTAATGGAACTTTAATGAAGTGCAGTCCTTATGGCAATTTTAGGTTTCATGTGTGTAGGAGGAATATTGGATGAACTTAATCTTTACCATTTTCACCTTGGGATTTTTATTGGTGTGTTAGTCAAAGGGCTGTGTTTCCAGTCTACTTTTGTGGCAGTGCCACAAATTAAATGCAGCTTCCCAAGAAAAAAGGACCTGCCAAATGCTGTCCTAGTAGCAGGAGAGGCTATGTGAGTAGCTACAACATCAGGCTAACCATGACTTGCAATGGCATGCTTCTTTTCTCTACTTCTGAGAAGAGAGAGGCTGTGTTGGGTTTGAGAAAACTGTAGTAGCGTGACTTGGCGGGAGTAAGGTGCTCTCTTGGGTGTGTGTATGTGTGTATAGAGGCTCACTCCCCCTCGCCAATAACATATAAGAAGAGTCAATTTTTTTCTTCTGATATGAAACAAGCATGAATCTGGAAATCTTAGCACATTTTAAAAAAAAAATCTTTCTGGACAGCCACACTTTATTAAGCTGGCATATTTATACCAAACAGGGAATTCTGAAGTTGGCTAGGGATGTCCCTAAGATCCCTGTTGCCATTATAAAGCTAAAAATCTTAAAAGAGGATAAATCCCTTTTGTGTAGAACCGGTTAGATTTACATATCAAATGCATTTAGATTTTTTTTTTCTTCTGAGCACTTCTGAACTAAGCCTGCTCTTCAAGGCATTTGTTAAATTATGTCAATTAGGAGCTTACAGATAGTTCCTGGGCTGTTGTAGAGAGTGACCAGTTATCAAGCTTTAATATGAAATCCTATGTGCCTTTTCTCAGTGATGGTGTTGCTTTTTCCCCATCCCCTTACGCTGTTCCCTGTTGCTTATTCCTTCCTTGTGCTCTTGTCCTTGTGCAAGTACAACTTGTGTAGTATACGCTGAGCTGTGGGAGGAAAATGCCTGGGTTTCACAAGAGCCCTGCAAGTTACCAGTGGGCCTTCAGACAGGAGATTCCTGTTGCAGCTCCAGAACTGAGAGCGCAGTGGAAGAGAAGGAGTGCGTGGCTGGGAGCATTGATGGGGAAAGTGGAAATGCCCTCATTCTGCCACTGTCAGGAAAAGAGTAATATCTAACACTATGCTGGAGCGCGTCTGGGGTCTATGGGGTGGGAATCAGACTGTGAGGTTGGTGGTGATGGTCCTCCTCCCATGCTGTACTGTCCATGGGGTGGGCTGTTTCCGCCGCCCCTCCCACTGTACCATTGCTGAAATGCTTGGTCACAGAATTTATTCTATTCTTGAATTTAACATATGTGGTGGTTTTTTGTTTTGTTTTGTGTTTTTTTTTTCAGAAAAGATCGGTAAGTGGTGGAGCGTGGAGTTTTGGGTGCCACAGTACAGAAAGGACATAAAACTATTGGAGAGTGTCCAAAGGAGAGCAACAAAGATGGTGAAGGATCTAGGGGGGAAGATGTGTGAGGAGAGGCTGAAGACCTTTGGTTTGTTCAGCCTGGAGAAGAGGAGACTGAGGGTGACCTCATCACAGCCTACAGCTTCCTCACGAGGGGGAGCAAAGGGGCAGGAGCTGATCTCCTCCCTCTGGCGACCAGTGATAGAACCCGCGGCAATGGCATCAAGCTGCAACAGGGGAGGTTTAGGCTGGAGATCAGGAAAAGGTTCTTCACCGAGAGGGTGGTTGGGCACTGGAACAGGCTCCCCAGGGAAGTGGTCACTGCACTGAGCTTGGCTGAGTTCAGGAAGCGTCTGGACAATCCTCTCAGTCATCTGCTCTGATTGGGCTGGTCCTGTGTGGAGCCAGGAGCTGGAATCAATGATCCTTATGGGTCCCTTCCAACTTGGGAGATTCTATGATTCTATGAGTGTTTTAGGAACATCTGTTTACACTCCGGGAGTCTTTTCTATCTGAGCCTTGAGAGAAAGGAGGGCACTGCATGGGCCAACACTACTTTGTACCTTATACACACACACAGAAATGTGCACGTGCTCACATGCACATACCAGTTATAATCTGTTTCAATAACTATTCACAATACAATCAATGTTTACAAAAACCTGAGCTGTATGTTGCTATGGATATAATGGCTTGCCTAGAAGAGTAGGTCAGATTTTCCAAAATAATTATTGATGTAGGGTGCTCAGAGGATGACTCTTTCACTGTGAACCTCATTTTCAGAAGCAGTGTGCTTCTGAAAATGAGGGTCTTCAAAGCCATCTTAAGCCTTGACTATCAAAAACATGGAGCCATCTTTCCATATTCTACTATTTGTTGTCACAGAGAAACATGTGAAAGAATATGAGAGCAACACTACATTGTGAAGACATAGGAAATAGAATTGTTTATTAAGTGTGCATTATTAATAGTGGTTATTAATAGTACTTTAAATTGTTAGGCTGGTTTGAGAAGTCCCGACCTTTAAGAATGTACTTAAGTGTATGTTTAAGTGCTTTCCTGAACAGAGATGTTTTTCTGAACTGATTCCGTAATAAAGGAACTGAACTAGAACTGAAGGCAAACAGCAAGGGTATCTTCAGACTTTTAGGAAGTTAAATATAGTGGAAGCACTTTTAGTTAGGTAGAAGGAACAGTAGAAGAAAACATAGTCTGAAGTATTTTGGCAGCTTCTTTATCTTCTTCTTCTATAAATCAGCTTGTTTAGACCCTTTGGTATTAGTAGATATGTTATACACACACATATGTACATTGTGAGACCCCCACCTCAAATACTGTGTCCAGTTCTGGGGTCCCCAGTATAGGAAAGACATGGAGCTGCTGGAGCAAGTCCAGAGGAGGGCCACAAAGATGATCAGAGGGCTGGAGCACCTCTCCCGTGAGTACAGGCTGAGGGAGTTGGGGTTGTTCAGCCTGGAGAAGAGAAGGCTCCAGGGAGACCTAATTGCGGCCTTCCAGTATCTAAAGGGGCCTACAGGGAAGCTGGAGAGGGGCTGTTTATCAGGGAGTGCAGTGACAGGACAAGGGGGAATGGGTATAAACTGAAAGAGGGGAGATTTAGATTAGATGTTAGGAAGAAATTCTTCACTGTGAGGGTGGTGAGGCACTGGAACAGGTTGCCCAGAGAAGCTGTGGAGGCCCCATCCCTGGAAGTGTTCAAGTTCAGGTTGCATGGGGCTTTGGGCAACCTGGTCTAGTGGAGGGTGTCCCTGACCATGGCAGGGGGGTTGGAACTAGAGGATCTTTGAGGTCCCTTCCAACCCAAACCATTCTAAGATTCTATTCTATTCTATGACCAAGTTTTCCTGGTCTTCCCTTTCTGAACCATTCAGACACACTAAGAAAAAAAAAAGGGAAAAATCACAAGCTACCCAATTTATCCCAGTGCTAAAGTGGACTGCGGAGTGATAAGCATTAAATACAAATTTAATTTACATAGACTGCAGCTAAATTGGGAGAGTTCTTTACACTGAATATCCAGATTTTCTCATTATGCACATGCCAGTCCCCAGAGCCCTCCTTAGAAGTTCGTTAGCAGCTCTTATCCCTACAGAGCTCTTATGCTCCATCTCTGCCCATACAGAATTTAGAAAACGTGTGACTTTGGGTAATTGCCCGTACATTAGACTGTCCTGATTAGGCAGTCCCTACTGTCCCTACTTTGCTATAAACAGAGTTGCATCATATAAGTAGTAGAGAGCAGCAGAGAATCACACAAATTAGATCCTGAAAATGTAATGTTTGTAATGCCTCTCCTCTGCCCTGCCAGTGCTTGACCTGGAGAAATACTTGGTCCAGTTTCTTCTTAATCGCTTCCCATGAGAGAGCTTCCACAATAACCAGTACTGCAGTGGTCACAGCTTTCTTACACTGGGAACTGAGAAACATTTGCTGGAAGTGAAGTAAGCTGTACTAGTTCTTCCCAAACCCCAGCCGTGGGGATGCAACCTGCTGAAGGGTTGTGCAACGTGTATATACATATGCTTCTCTGCTCCTGCTAGGGTAGGCACGTCTCAAGAACTTTAGACACGTAGCCATTGAAGCCTAGACTGAGTACCAGTACTGAAATGTGGGCTCTATCCCTGGAGTTCTCCATGGTGAGAACCGGCCATTAGATGGAAGGTTATAAATGTTGTTGAATTTAGATGCGAGTTGTCTGGCAATTGCTATGTCTGAGGCTGCTGGCATGGTTCTGCAGGCCTCCTTGCCATGCTGTCTTCTCCAGCCCTCCCAGGAGCTGTCTGGAGGAAGGGTAGTCAAGCCTATTGCATTGTATTTGGAAGAAAGAAAGAGAAGTGGGTAAATAAACTTCTTTAAATTATTTTTTCTAGTTTCAGTAGCTGGGCACCGCTGAGATGGTATATTGAAACAATGTATGAGGTTCCTGTCCACAAAGCTGTGATCTCTTTAGACATGCAGATTTTTCCCAGAAGTAATGACATTTTCCAAACACCTTTAAAATATTTCATAGTCAGAAGCCAGAATATAGAAAACTTTTAAGTAAAGAGTGTCAAGTCACTTTTCTTTATTAATCTTCTTAAGTTCTTGCTGTGTATTTTTCAGGATTCTGTTTTCCTGAAGCTGCTTGTTTGGGGGAGCTCAGACAATTTTTGGCCCTATTAAGAATACCTATTTCATTATATTTTTCTCTCACTGTCAGGCAAACTGAGAAAAAGTAGGGAATTCAGTTATGCTAAATCAGCTCTCCAGAACCTCTCCAGCTTTCTTTAGTGGCTTTTTTCCTTTTTTTTTTCCCTCCCCAGAACCTTCAGAAAACATGTTCCATTATTGTGACATGCATCCCTACCATTGCAATCACTTTCTAAACATTCCAGCTCTCAGTAGGGATAGGAGGTCATGGCAACTCTGCATGCAGCTCAGGCATTTCAGCTCCAATCCCTCTCACCTAGGGCTGGAAGCTTCATTTCACCCAACTTTACTCCTGATGCTGAACAGCGTTGATGGTAAAGCCCCACCTTGTTGTTCTCAGGCAGAAGAGCCATGGTTGCTAGTAGAACAGTTTCTAAAATTAAGGAAAATATAGGAATTGTGCTATAGGATGCAAACTCTGTAACATAACAGGGAAATGCAGAATTTCAGAGGGGGAACATACGCAATACTGTTGTGCATTGTATTGATTTGTGTTACATTAATTAATGTGTGTATATGTAACACAATATTTTAATGTTTCTGTGTAATTCTAGCAGATTCAGAGCCAACTTTCTACTGCTCATTCTGTAGAGATTTTTCGGAAGAATTTTAAAAGCTCAACCATATTTCTCTTTCATTAATAAGGTTGGTCTGATTTATCTCTGACATTTGTAATGGCTTCACAGGAGTTGTTATTGCTTTTCCTGCCTGGTTTCAGCTCCTGCTCTCCTTTATCGGTCTTTCTAAATTCCAGGTCTGGATGTACATAAGCAGAAGGAAAAATTTATCTTCCTGTTCCTTAACAACCTCTCATATCCCCTCCTTCAGGGCAGGCTTTGGGCTGAAATTGCAGTCCCAGTGCTGAGAGTTTATCCCTGCTCACCGTCTCCTCTGCCCTTCATCCTGCTTCCCGTGGCTCTAGGAATAAATACACTGTGGTCAGGAATCCAACAGACCCAGCTTCCTCTGACATGCTCAGCAGAGGTTTCAGTTTCCAGCAGAAAAAGGCTCTTTGAGGGCATTCCTTATTCTCTTGAGACCTGCCTCTGGTTCCTGCTTGCTGGACAGAATTGTTCTTACTTTCTGAGTGCTTGAACAAATTGAACAAACACATGTGTTTGTGGAGGTATAAAAATGTAGTAATTTTTGTGTTTGCCCACAAAATGTTAGTGTTTGCTGGAAAGAAACTTGCTTGCACAAATGTCCGAAGCGGAACCGAAAAAGGATGACCATACGCAGCTGAAGAAAATGCATTACAAATTAAAAAAAAAGAAAAAAAATAATGTTTGCTCTTCGAACTATTTGTCTCCTTTCTGTGTTTCTCCATATTGCGGTATAAACTGCTGAAGTTGGAGAATTATTTCCCTTTACTTAAGTTTGCATGGATTCTCAGTCCTTGTTTCTACTCAGGACCAGTTGCAATCTTCCTAATAAATACTCAGCTTCTGTATTCCCCTAATATTCCAGGCACTTTTGCAGTTTACATGCAGATGAACTTGCACAGCCTTTCATCGTTGCTTCTTCACATCCCCGCATGAGCCGTAGAATAACCTTCATCTTGCAGGCTCATGTGTTATATCTGGAAAGGCAACAGCGTTTGTAGTTTAAGTACAGTCAGGAGTTTTCAATTCTAACCTCTTGTTTTCCTGTATTAGGATTTCCTCAAACTTTTGCATCCTTAGGTGACTTTTCACCACCACTTACTTTGTCTCCAAAATTGAGGGAAAATAAAAACTTTTTTATTGTATGAAGGTTATGTGTTGCCGAAGCTTGTAACATGATGTAACATGCCTTTATGGACTGCTAATTGTTTGAAAATTGATTAATGTTTATATAATTGATACCTGGGGTGTATTTATTTAGCCATATTTTTGAATCTATATATGCCTGTCTGCGAATCACCATGCAGACAAAACCAATATATCTGAGCTCTGATGCACGTTTAATCATCAACATCCAAGAACTATGGTTCTTTGATTGCCTGCAGTTAGTAGAACATAAACCTTGCTAAATGTTCTTCTGTCAGTCCACAAAATCTGTAAACTAATCATTTCTGCATTTTCCTTAAAATCAGAAAAACATAGTAAAGAGAACAGCTTTTGAATCCCTTGATTTAGAGGATTTATTTCCAGCAGCGTTAACAAAGCCATAACATACCCTGATTTTCTGTTCCTGTAAGCTTACAATATTACTGACTTACTGAAGTCTACCTTGTTATGCAAGTTTTGCATAATGACTGAAAGAACACTTCAAAGAACAGAGGGTCGTTTGTATAGCAGTGCATTTAGAATTTTTAAATAAATTTTTAAAAGAAAAAAATGCTGATTCATTGAAACCAAACAGCGAAAGAGTGCCTTTTGATAAATTACTCAATTCAAAAATACATTGAATGAATAAATTAAAACACCTTGTTGTTAACATTTTCTTTTATTTGAAAATATTTCTCTTTCCTTCATTTTCTCTGTTTTTCTGTTTCTCTTTAATTCCCCCTATTTCTCTCTGGCTCTTCCTCTCTTCCTCTTTCTCTCTTGTTCTTGCTCTTTTGTTCTTTCATTTGCTCATTCCCTCTTTCAAAACAACCTTTTATTTTACAATTGTCATAGATTAGAGCTCATACGTAAATGTGAAATATTTTGCTTGATTCAGGCTGAGATCTGGTTTTGTTTTGGTTTTTTTTCTTCAATTTTTTTGAGATTTCAACACATTAGGAAAAAAAAGATCAGAATAATCTTCCCAGTAAATTAATTCAGTTATTCACTCTTAAAATAATTTTTCTTCCCCTTCACCAGCTTATGAGAAGGCTGTTTATGAATTATTTCTCTTTATGCTTAGATTAGATTTTGATGTTTTTTTCGAGGTAAAAAAAAAACTAGAATCCTGTAGTATAATTACTCCTTTGCCTATCCCAGCGTTGTTTCTTCTCGGATATTTGCCAAGAGTCATCATACCTCCCCTCTGACTTCACTTTGCTGAGCTGACAAATTGAGTTATTGTGATCACCTCACGGACCGGAGGTTCTTCATCCTCTTTGCTGTCTTGGCAGCCCTTTGCCTGACCATGACTGATCAGATTGTGCATGATATCCCAAATAAAGGCTTGCCTGCACCTGGGGTTATAGAATAAAATAATTTCCTCTAATAGCATCCCACTGGCCTTTTTTCTCCAGGTGTATATCACACACCTGGCTTACAGATATTATGCAACCAAACGATACCCCAAATCTTTTTCCTTCCACTGCCTCCGGCCATTTGTAGTTCTTACTTATAACATGAAACAATTTCATTAATTCCAGAGTGTTATCTTCTGTTTTAATTCTGTTTTAATTCAACATTTAATTCTGTTTTCATTATCCTCAGTCCTTAAAGTCGTTCTGTTCTTTCTTGCATAATATTCCAAAAGCCCTACATTTTTCATAGATCGGAAAAAGTGTTTCTGGGCCATCTCTGCTATTATTATGCATTTCTTAATGCAGAATTAATGCTTTTTTTTGGTGCTTATATAGTATTAGGAAGCCGCTGGATGCATTTAATTGACTGCACTATATGCATAGAGTGAACACTTGCCTTGGTCATACCCATGACATGTGTGAGCAGTTTGACACGTGTGAACCTTCAGCTCACGTGGATTCAGCATTCCCAAAGTGTCTGCCCTATCCTGGCAGTCACGGGGGCTCTGCACACATCGGGGGTCGCATCCCGGTACAGAGCTCCGTGCCTGAGCACAGCTCGGGACTGCAGTGTGTCCTGCAGCACCATCTTAAATCAAGGCTTCGTGTAGGGAAGGCTGGAATTCCTTTCCAAACATGTATCGCGTCCTATGCTACGCAGGTCTTCATCCTGTTTGTTTAAACCTTGCTCTTGGTCTTAAGAGTTCAACATCTTGCTAAAAAATCAAGTTTACTAAAATAAAGCTTGTGAACAGGCAAGTATAGATCTACCCAAACAGGCACCTACGTTGTTTCAGCCACCATAAAATGAACGCTTTCTCCTTCTTACCTGACAGATTAAAAAGTCAGGATTTCTAAGTATTCCTTAAATACTTGTGACCTGAAACCTGCACCTGCTTTCACTGGTTGGACTAAGGCAGGGAATCTGACATTTTAATTGCTTGAAATTGAGCAAAAGAAATGCAAAGAAGAAAACCTCTCTGCTTTTTCTGTTTTCTTTTGGGGTTTTGGCACTCTTTTCAAGGAAATTATTTATTCTGATTGGCCTTTAGAGTCCTGTACAGAAGACAGATGAAGAACTGCAAATCTTTAAAATAGGTCATCATCTCACTAATTATTGCCTTAATTAGTGACAGCCACATCATTATTTTTTTATTTTGTTCAATTTAATGGGAGTCAGATATATCCCAATTTTGTTAATTTGAAAGAAGCTGTGCCCTTGATTTTTAATGGACTTCACCCGGTCTGTCAGATTACCTGGAAGTTTATATGGTAAAAAATTTAAGTGCTGTACCTTTAGTTTTCCTGTCACAGCTGCTCTGTTCATTTCATCTACAAATATTAGTAGAATGAACATATATGGCCTAAAGAAGGAACAACCAGCAAAAAAAGTTCTTAATTAGGTTTGAGAAACAAGAGTGTGAAGGGAAGAGCCTTTTATAGGGACCTGTAGGCTTACTGAAAAATATTCTCTCAGTTGATGGCCTCGTACCCTGCATGTATAACAGTAAATCAAATAAAAATACTTGAAATACCTCTACTAGATCTAGTTAGTGAGTTCTGAATGGTGTATGAGGAAGTTTTAGGTTCAGAAAAGATTGAACAGTTCTTTTACACACGTTATGCAAAATAACAGATCACAGTGGAGTGTCATAACCCTCTGAAGTAGGGAAGACCTACATGTGTTAGGTTTTCCCATGTTCCAAGCACTGTAAAGATATCTTCAAAGAATTCTCTAATTCACTGCTGGAAGTGCAATTGCCTTTCTTACTAACTCCCTTACCAGCTGCATTCATTAAGATCAGTTTAAATGTACAGTAGTAAGTCGCTGTGAATAGAATATTTCATCCTGTATTTTTTTTGTAGACAACACTTCCACAAAAAATGTTCATGACAGAGTTAACAACCTTAGAGTAGATTTGAAGTAATTTTCCACAAGTATTAAGTGTGTATTTAAGTTAATATTATTTAGCACACAACCTGTACTTTCACTGCCTAATAAGCAGAATTACTTTAATAGGGCATATTATAAACCAACCTTATCATGAACAGTACATGAAGTTAATTTGGTAGTTTCCTGGTGCTAATCAAATTGTCCTTAAATTACATTTTCGAATATTTTATAGTAACAATGTATTTAAAATTTTGTATTTCTTCCCTGCTTTCTGATTGAGGGAACTTCTCTAGTCAGATTTTTTAAGACTACTTCAGACAAGCAAATATTTAATATTGAGAAGTGCTGTACTCAATATCCACCACCACTATTAAAGCAGTTCCTGATAAAGAGAGAATTAATTCGAGTTAGATTGCAAATTACTATCTCTATTATCTCACTCCTTAGTTATTGCAGTAATTTATCACTATCAGCAGAGCTGAGTAACACAGAAGGAATTTTGTGCAGAGTGTGAAAATGAATCTCATGCCATACCTTGCCGCCTGGCTCATCCACTGTCCCGCACCGTGGCAGTCGCAGTCGTGCACCAGGCCTGGAAGCGCCGGACACGGTGCTTCTCCTCTGCGTCTCTCAGCGGAGGCCTTGGGGAGGACCCTGCTCCTGGGCAGGCTCTGCAGGGTGGAGGCGGTGGGAGAGAGCTTGTTCTGCTGGAAGGCTGGCTTTGCTCATCGCCTGACTTACCTGTGCTCTTCACCTTTCCTAGCCACTGCCTTGGAGATAGGACAGGTGAAACAAAACGAAACACTGACATTTAATCAGCCTCATTCATACCCTAAATCAAAGGCTTCTTTCTGAAGAAGGCTGGCCGGTCTCGGTAACCGGGCAATGCCTCGACTGTGCCTTTTGCTAGGCTAGGACCGTTTGTCCCCGAGTGAAACTGGTGCCCCGGACCGCCTCAACAGCAGAAACCCCTTTCCCTTCGTACCTCCATGTCACGGCAGCTATTCTGCAGCACTGAGTTTACATGAAAGGGACAGCCTTGATTGCCACTGGGCAGGCACGAAAAGATAGCTTTTCACATTCTACACCACAAAACATTTAGCACGACTGGCATTTAACCTTTAAAGCTGGTTTGGATTCGGAACCTTGCTTCTAAATTATTCATACTTGAAGTTCCTCGACTTCTGCCGCGGAGGAGCGGAAGGAGCGTGGAGGTGTGCCGGGTTCTGCTGGGCTTGCGCTGCGCCGGGCTGCGGCCGCCAGGGGGCGCGGCGGCGGCGGTGGTGGTGGTGGCCCGGCCGAGGCGGAGC
>VWZZ01005946.1:95132-182667 GCA_013399095.1 Psophia crepitans
ACACCAAAACACAACCACCTTTTTTTTTTCTCTCTCTTTTTTTTTTTTTTTTTCCAAAAGAGGGCAGGTCGTTCCCTGAATCCCAATGAGTTAAGTCAGTCACTTTCCTTCGCATGCATCACAGCCTCCTTAGAGCTGCAGGCACAAAAGAGCATTTAGCTGCCTTCAATTTGTGTAGCAGGCCTGTCCTTAATTTGTTGTGGGTTTTTTTTTTCTCTATTTTTTTAAAAGTATAATTAAATCATGTATTTCACTCAATATAAAAATACCACGTCCCCAACTCTGACGACTGAACCACTAATTGTAACCTTTTAAATAAATTCCTGAACTTGCACTCGTACTTAGCTGGTCTGCAGGGGCTTCACAAGAAATTGATGCGTGGTGTTTCTCAGCCATGCAGATGTGCACCCTGCTTCCTGCAAAGGTCAGAGCTGTACAGTACAAAATTACTTTCCAGTAAAGTTTTTATCAACAAAATCTACTTGAAAGGATTACAGGCCTTTCAAAATAAAGCTTTAATCTTAAATATACATGGTGGCATATTCCATTTCAATCAAATATGAGGGATTGTTTAAAAAAGTAACTGCACACACATACATGCGTTTTCATGTGGGGTTACTTTTTCGAGGTGGACAAACATGTAACCATGGTTATACACACTCCACATTTCAGCGGCTGTTTTATGTCAGTTCTTTCTTCTAGCCAGTACAGGAACATTCATGTGTGTGTATATAAAAATTTTAATTTTTTAATATATATAAATACATACCTACTTGTGTATATGTGTACAGAACGTACTGAGTGTGGGTAGCCTGGCCATGTCAAAGGTTGAAACCTGCAGTGCTGGCAGAAGCCTGTCATGAGGCAAATGAAGCGCCAAAGCGACGCAGCGGTGGCCCTTGCTGATGTGGAGCTACACCCAGAAGAAAGGCAGGTCAGAGCTGGGACCAGTGGCCATTGCCTGGCCAAGGGTCCCCCTGCCCTGGGAGACACCAGGGGACTGTGGGGAGCTGGGACCACCCCGACATCTCGGTCATCTCAGGAGTTCTTGGCACTTTCTTTGCATCCTTGTCGTCTCCTAATTCCAGCTGCACTTGTTCAAATGGGTGGTAATCCGACTCTAGAGGAGATTAAGGAGCCAGAGATAGCTGCATTTAGGATTACCGAAAGGAAATGAAGGAATCTAATCCACTCCCACCCCTTACGTTACTGGGTTTCAATAAGACCTTATACCACCTTTTAGGATTTTAAACAAATGAAATCGCTTGGAGAAGGGGACAGAAAGAGGTCGAGTGATGGAGAGTGTGTTTACCCATTAAATGAATTGAATAGCAGAGGATAAGGTGAATTGCAAAAGTGACCACGGCCCAGCAGCTTTCTTCTGCATCCCAATAACCACCGTGTCTGAATGGGCCAAGGTTTGCAGCTTCTTCAGGGCTCTCCTCAGGGCCAGGGCTCGCCTCAGGAAGGCCATACTGGAGATCCACCTATAAACTGCAAAATCAGTCCGGTACTGATTTGAGCCGCAATATGACCCTTTTGCCAAACCCCACCCCTGGAAAGCCAAAGCCCCACAACATAATGTGAAGCTGTAAGTACGTTTTTTTTCCAGTCAGTAAGAGTTATTAGTAAACCTTAGAATGTCCTCAGCTTCAGAAGATTGTTTCTGCTCTACGCTGATTGCTTGAAGCCAAGAAGAAAATAACTAGCGTTTACTATGGCGACAAAAATAAAGTCCTTTTTTTTCTTTTTTCTCCCTAGTTTGAATTTAAACCAAGGAAGCAGCATACCCTTTTGCTTCCAAAGATACAAGCAGCATACAGAAAGAGGACTGGGCTAACCTAGTCCTGAGACCAGCTCATCTTGCTTTGGAAAGTCTGTAACATGAGTAACATGGAATAAGAAAGAAAAAAACCCACAAAAATCCTCCCCAAAACAAAAAGCCCCAACAAAACAACAAACAACCCCCTGTGAAATCTAAAGGTGCTTTCTTTTTTTTGTCATTTCAAATATAACTTTCCCTTTTCTCAAATGATTTTTATGTTTGAAGTGCTAGACTGCTTACAACACACCTCTCTAAATAATATTTAATATTCATATGCTTAATTGTGTTGATCTTCTTCATACACTGATTACCCTTGGTGCATTGTCAAGGTAGTCTAAAATGCTCTTCGGTTGCAAGAAAAGAGCCTTAATATGAGGCAAAAAATGGCTAGTCATCCTTGAGTAAGATTTTGGTTTGTGGAGTGCTTGTCACGGTCCTTTGCGAGCCTGGAAGCAACGTGAATCACACGCCGCGGAGGAAGACCTGCGTCGACAGAGGCTCCGTATATAGCAGGCGCTAATTATTAAAGCTCATTCCCTGATTTAGGACTCTATTTTCCTTAGCAAGCCCATCATCCTGACACAACGCAGCTCAGGATGTTTGTTCAAAGCTTATGAAAATGTAACCCAACTCATTGCTAGAAGTTGTTGCTAATTAGTTGATAATAAACTTCTCCGGCCAGGACACAAAAGTCTTTCAGAAGTGCAAGGTGTTCTTTGTGATGCCCTCACAAGGGGAATTAGCATATCAATTCGTCAGGGGAACAATACACCAGGGCGCTTGCCTTACACCCCCCCCCCCTTCCTAACGTTTTAAGTTGGGCATGAAAGTGAAAGCTGGGGTCCCCTCCGCTGCACCGCCCCGACCCTGGCTGCGGCAGGCTCAGGGCTGAGCCCGCCGCGCTCATTGCACTTGTGGCCGGGTCCCGCCTTGGAAACAAGCCCCTGGGCGTGCGGGGCCGGCGGACCACCGGGCAGCCCACCCCTCCACACCGCTGGCTTTACGACCCCTCCTCTGTGGCGCTGACAAATGGAGATAGCTGGGAGTTTGCGAGCCCCCGCCCTGCCTCCCCCTCCCCTCGCCACCGATGAAAGGGTTTCAGCCTGAAAGCCTTTGCAAATGGATGTTTTACAACGCCTCCCGCCCCCGCCAAGGTAATTCCGCTACCCAATATCCTTAATAAAGACTGTTGTTCCCCCTTCAGTTGTGAAAGGTTTCTCTGACAGACCGGTCTTTTCTCCCTCACTTCCAAGGGGTGGATTTCCAGGCCTCCCTGCGCAGGTGTAAACGGCAACGGTCCTGATAAAAATGTGCGGTCAGTTATAAATTCAAATAACTGAGGGGGAAGAAATCCCATTCTTGGCAATTTAACAGGAATTTGTCCTATTGATTTCAACCTCCTCCTGCTCTTTTTCTTTTTTTTTTTTTTTTCTTTTCTTCTTTTTTTACACCTGGTAAATTCACAAGACACAAGCCCTGCAAACACAAGGCACAGCCGAACACCCGAACCTCCCAGCCGCCTGGCGACACGTGTACGTGGATGCCATAGAGGAACGGAAATCCATGTACAACAGGCCCGAGAAAGCAATTAAACAAAACTCTGCCATCCTGAGGCCTCTGATCCATCTAGCCGTGTTCTTACCCAAAGGCTCGACAGCTACAGGAGTTATTTATCCACATGGTTAGAGTGCAAATAAATGCCTAGGTTAGAAGGAGGAATGTGGTTTGGGCCCTACAGGTAAATCAGAGCGAGTCGACGGAGTGGCATTTGTCCTCCTTGGTGGCTGCGGGTGAACTCTTTGTTTGGAGCATGGGGAAGGGGTCGGCCTGTGAGGAGGTAAAAGCTAAGCTTGCCTAATCGGGGAAGAAATAAACCAAAAGATTTCAATCTTCTGTGGTTTTTTATTTTTTTATTATTTTTTTTTTTTGAAAGGAGCAGCACTCTCCAGTTGGCTCCCACTCAAAAAGAGAGGATGCTTGAATACAGTTATTTTTAGGAACTGCAGTGATATGTAGTGTGCATTAAAGCACAGTGATATGCTAAGAAATAAAAGAAACCTCACATTCCCCCTTAAATCGCTAGAGAAGCAGTTCCCCGGGAAAAACGTGTTGTGTAATTAAAAAAAAAAAGTATTTATTAAGAGAAAATGTTTATTTTCTTAGGTTTATATAGAAAGTCTTGAGCAGGAGAATAAAAGCCCAAATCCTAGGAGTTTTCATGAAATTCGGTTAAGAGAAAAAAAAAAACCCCGTTAAGGATGGTTGTTTCCCCAAATGCAAAACATCAGGGAGGAATCTGAAAAGAGCTTTACTTTCTGTGCAAAATCTCCATTGTTGCTTGGCAAACAATGGGAGCTCTGGGCGACTGGAAGGCTGTGAGAATGAATAGGGAATCCGCAGGATGTGTGCGGGTCAGTGCTTGGGGTCTCTGTCCTAAAGCCCCTTTCTCAGCTTGCCACAATAAAGTAGCACAAGGTTTAGTCTTTCCTGGGTCACCGGCCATCTTCTATTATTCAACACTTCACAACAAAAAACACTTATTAATCAGCGCTGACCAGAGGGAGGCCTCTTTTGAAACAAGAGAAGGGGAGAAAGAGAGGGGGGAGAGAGAGAGAAAAGAAGATTGAGAAACCCTGAACAGACCCTCCCAATACAAGAGCAACCATAGGCACTTTCTCAACTGGCCAAAGAGATTTTTTTTTTCCTTTCCTTTTTTGCCACAACAAAGTTTCCAATCAGGTCAGAGAGGACTGGACTTTCCCCCCCCTACCCCCACCCCTGTTTTCCCTCTCACTCTCTTTCCTTCTTGCTCTGAAGATGATGGAGACTTTGTTTTGCAAGTAAGGATGGCTTTGGGTCAAATTGCCAAGGTCTGATCCTAGAGGTATATCCTTGCTATATTGGAAGATAAGGCTGTTTCTCATCTGGGCCTCAACTCTGGAGATGGCGTAGGAGAGAAGAGGTTTGCTTGTGGGGCGCTGCTCTTGTGCTTTAAGAGCTGATGGATGAGGTGTCAGGGCGGTAGTTGTGTGAAGACTTGGTTCAAAATGGTATGAGAGAGTCAAATGTGCCATTTATTGACTCTGCTGAGGGCAATCGTGGGCTTGTTGTTGTTGATCCTGATTTTCTAGCACTAGATGTTTGCAAAGGGCTAAACGGTGAGCTTTGGAGTGAAAAGGAACTGATAGATTTAAGAGAAAAAGTTTGTATTCTGTGCAAGAAAGAATTCAAAGGCAGCAGTGAAAAGGGATCTTAAAGGACCTAATAAGTGATAATTTAATTCGCAGGGGGAGGCGGGGAGATTTTTTTTTCCTCTGTTGCCTTCTGATAATTTTTTAGGATGTTTAATTGTTCTTAAATAAGTTGGTGTTTCTGTGTAAGGAAATGTGCATAGATAGTCACACAGCCCACATGGTGATATTCGTGCCTCTTGCCCCCATGAAAATGATCCGAATAACGTTGTACAGAGAAGTTGAGTTTGCTGGCTAAAACTATTTTTAGAGTGGAGAACATGACTGAAAAATCAAGATAGTTCAGACTGTTAACAGTACAGGTACAGATGTACCTAAGAGAACAAACCAATTTGTAGTATTTTTTTTTATTTAACAAATGCATAGAGACAGCAAATATTGAATCCCCGGGGATTACCTGAGAAAATGAAATTGTTCTCTCAAGAAAAAAAGTAGTCCACAAGAAAGGTAAAAACTTACTTTATTTTTTTTTGCTGACTAAATCGTGTGTGTGTGTCGTGGGGGGTGGGCTTTTTTGTTCGTCTGAAGTCAATGTGCACTTTTTAGCTAGGGTATATCACTAAATAGTTTGAATCTAAGGAAAAGCTGCTCCTTAAGTCCTCTGAATATCGTACTTTGTAGCATGTAAGCTGCAACTCGTGCACCACAGAAGTCCTCACTAAAGGGTTTTGTTAGTGGAAATCAGGATAAAGTCTTATTGGGGGGGGGTTGCCTCTGTGGTGCTTTACCACAGTTTGCATTGCAAACACCAGGCTGCAGTTCACATTTTGTTTGTAGGAAAAGTATTTTACTTAAGTGCTTATAGTAGAGTATTCTCTCTTTCCCCTCAAATATTGCGTTACTCAGATTTTGCAGAGCTTGACGTTCCAGCAATGGAGTAATCAAGTGTTACCTAAATTATTTAAAGCCTGGGATTAAAGGCCTTAGCGCTGAGTGCTGACAAGCTTTCAAATGTAGCCTGGGAAAAGTTTTGTATCCTTTCCTGTGTGTGTACACTTTGAAAATAATTTGGAAAAGTACAGTGAATTATTCTCAAAATCTATGCACAGAGAGAATGAATAATTCTTTCACAAGTTGCTCTCCAAAGGAATGAGTGACTATTAAAAATACAGCAGCAATGTATACACAACAATATTGTGGCACCTGCAACGTTATTTTTAACGGATCTATTCCTTTCACCGGAACTTGTTTAAAGCAGCTCCTTTATTTTAGGACTTTGGTTTGGTCTGCAACACAGAGAAGGCATTCATTTAACAAATATGACCATTTCAAATGTTAAGTACCTTTATGTTTCGAGGCCTTACCCTTCATTTCTTGCTCTCCAGGATGCTCAGTGGCTTCACGCTTCTGTGTACCGAAAATTAATGATGCTAACATATGATTACCTTAGAATGTTGGGTAAAATGCATAGAAATGCATTTTCAACCAGCTAAATTTTATTTCCACCAGTCTACGGATTTGGTGAGCTATGCGTATATTTATTTATTTGTGGTGTTCTTCATCATAGCTTTGTTTTGTGTGTGGATGGATTGTTGGTGTTAAACAGTTATAGGTAATTTATTTCTTCTTTTAGACAACATACCATTTCTGAGATACTGTGATGTAAAAACGGTCTGTTGTATTCTGATCTTTCATCACATCACTGTAATATACTTTGGATGATATTCTTTAAAACTAATGTCACTCACAGAAATGAGGATTTTTCTTGTTTCTCAAAAAAGAAATAGCAATGGCAGTTACGTTTTGCAAAGGTTTCATCATTAGTGGGTTCTTCTGTGCCATCAGAAGACATATATTAGAAATGTTAGTATATAATGTCATCTTCTCTTTCCATTCTTACTAATGGCTGATTGTGTGAATAAGTCCCATTTAAATCAGTGGGACTATTCAAAGGCTGAGATACTACTCTACATGACAAAGGGAATGACAAAATTTGGCCCACAGAATTGAATGGCACTGTTGGGAGAATGAGATAGCACTCAGAGCAAGGAAGGATTCTCAGATCTATCTTTAGTAGAATGCACCATCTTTACATAGTGCTTTAAAAACACTGACATTTCTGCACGTACGAGTTCGTACCTTCCTCCAAGAGAGGTAAACGCAAGCCACTGGGGACAAGTAAGGCATGTGAGGCTGGCAAGGGTGGAAAGCGGAGAGCATCGATTGCAGGCAGAAGTGCGGGTTAAGGTGGTGAAGACCAGAAAGGAGAGGACACTGATGCTTTGTCCATGGAATATATGCGCCAGGCTGAAGGGCCTGTATAGACCTGGAGATGGGTTTAGGAGAGAAAAGAAGCTTGAGGCAGCTACTGTAAAGTCCTCAGAAAACAGAAGATGTTCTTTCTGTGTGTTTACAGAACATTTGTGGGTTTAAAATAGTTTCATATTTTAAGGTAGAAAGATTTTTAAAATATTGCCTTGTCTGTACAGTACATCCTGCATCAAAAATATCTTATTTTACAATGTGTTCTAGATATCTGTGGGAATTTGGATGCTTTTCTCATAAATTATCTCTGATCCAGTGAAGACTGCTTTACTCATATGTGAGTTGTACCCATTCTACTTGCTAAAGGTTTTCCAGTCAACTAATTTCAGAGGAGGCTTGGTTACAATTTGAAATACAGAGATCAAGGTTTTACAAAGCGAGTTCTGAAAATCGGACAGGGAGAAGCCAAATTTTAACCTGGTACACATGTACAAATCCATCTGACATATCGCTGAAGAGATACACCTTTTACATTCGTTTGCACATATGTATCACTGCAGATAGATGAAAAAAAGATCTTACATACACATATGTTGGGTTCTGGGTCTGCAGCTTGGATTTGCATAAATATCTGTGTGTATTTTCTTTTAGTAAGTCTGGTCTTTGGTACTGAATACGAAGGTTATATTCATTCAGTAGAAAATGTGCTATATTTATATATAGGGAAAACGGACTTGTGAGTTTACTTCCTAAGGGAATTATTTATCTGTCCACTCTAGAAATTGGAGTGTTACTATGACTGAAGATAGTTTCAGCAAAGCCAGGTATAGAATAATTGATTAAAATTGTGATAGAAGTATGTCCCACTTTCTTAGGTGGAAATGCACTTTCAGTTAAGCGAGAGGGTAGAATAGGCAGAGCTGCGTGGAATACAACAAAAATCTGATGCTCACAGGCTCAGTCCCTCTTCACGCCTACTCACACCGCAGGTTTCCCCTCCGGTTCTGCACAGCAGCATCGAGCCTTCGTGGAGATTTTGTCCTCTGTCTTCCTAAAGGCATTTATCTCAAAGGCCTGTGACACAGTGCCCCTTTAAGAGCAGGCTGAAGCCAGCCTACCTGCTGGAAGGTCTCAGCTCCTGGTAGACCAGGAGTTTGGGACCTGCAATATCAACAGCTGATAAGCTGAAGGCCTGCTGAGAGGAGAGGCAGGGAGTAAAGGGCTGAATCTTTTGGTCAGTCTGGAAGCTGGTTTTATAACTACTTCTTTTCTTTTGTTGTTGTGCTTTTTTTTTTTTAATAAGGTGGAATCTGAGTGATGATGTGTTCACCAAAAATTACTATTATGTTGCTGAAGAATTCCAAACTGAGTCATTCTTTCCAAGGCTTTGATTATTATTATTTTTTTAATAATACATTTAGGGGTTGTTTGCCTGGTTGTGAGCCTGGGGCCCTAGCGCTTTCAGACTTTTCATCTGCAAAGGCTGGAAATTTACTTTAAAAACAAGATTTGAGCTACCCGTGCAGATATCTTGATTGCAGCAGCTAGGGCTTTATGAAACACTGGCTATGTAATTCTTGTGTGTGTGTGTGTGTGTGTGTGTGTGTGTACTGGTTGTTTGTGTAGGGGGATGAGTTTGTTCACAGATCCTCACTAGGGGACTGGGAAAATGTGAGGAGCGGGTGCCGGTGAGAATAAAGTTTGTGGCTGACGTGTTGGGAGTGAGGCTGTGTATCGACGGAGGAGCATCGCGGAGGAGCGTGGGGACAGAGGCGCTAACTCCTTGCAGGGGCAGGAGCAGGGTTTTGGGAGGGAAGCTGCTGCTCGTGCACCTGATGCCTGATTGCTTAAACACATCAAAATTGATAAACTCCACAGCAAAATCCAGCTTGCTGCAGGCAAGAACTGCTTCTGTTTGGCTGCAAAACTTGAACTCCATGCAAGGCTGAAATTGCTCAACTACGTTTTTTGTGACAGAAGTGGATTTTTAATGAAAGATGTCATAGTTTGGGGAAAAAAAGTACCGGTAGATGGCGTGCAAAAATATTCAGCACTGTTCGTAGGTTTTGTTGGACAAATGCAAGTTCAGGTTATTGCAACTGGCTTCGGGTACAAAGACATTTAAGTAGTGAGTTTAATGAGGAGGTCCCTGGCAAGCACGGAGGATGTGCATGTAAGAGGAAAAAAAAGAGTGAGATTAATTTAATCTATTCTTCATCTGTTTTCACAAACAGCTTTTCAATTGCTGCTGCTTCTTTTTTTAAATGCAGTCAAAGCATGCACACTTCAGCAAGGGTCATTTCCTCCCCAGGCTTCACACTACAGTCTCCTCTTTTGTAATGCTGCCCAAAATAAGCCGTTAGACTTTTAGTCCGTCTTGGGCAGGAAAACATAGAGAAAGAGAGGAGCTTGTTTCTTTGCATTTTATTCAAATTTACAAATAAAAACATTCTGCAGGAAAGACCAAGCATTGAATACCTCATGTGAAAAAAATCAATGCTTTGGAAAGTTCTGAGTTCATTAAATAGGATCTGTTTGACATTGTTAATTTTAGTCAGTGTTATTATTATTGCATGTTGATCTGCTTAATCTTGTGTAATCTTCCTACAGGACTGGAAATGTTTACTTTAAAATAGTTGTTTGGGTGTGGTGGTGTTTTTTTGTTTTGTTTTGTGTTTTTTGTTTTGTTTTGTTTTTGTTTTGTTTTGGATGTATGTAAAGTATGAGCAAGAATTCTTTTAATTTAAGGTGGTGGGTTTTGACACTGCCCACCTGCAAAGGTAAAAGTAGTACCATGTGAATTTGCCGCCAATATCTCTCACTCTAACACACAAAGGAACTTAATCTGTTTTTTAGTTATAGATGATCATAGTTGTGATAGTGTGCACGTGAAAATATTGTGTTTGATAGGTATCTCCTGTTCAGTAGATCTCCAAGAGCGGTATTGTGTTTGGAGGTGTTCCCCACCTGCTCTACAGAAAGAAATTATATAGTGTTATTAAACGGAGTGTGATACACTTGTCAGATGACCTACAAGAAAAAATGAAATTTGTTAGTGGTCTGATATACATTTAAAAAGCAAAAACTGTGAGTCACTCCTCAAGCTCACTACCAACCAGCTTTGTTCAAGCATTTACAGTGACCAAACGTCTTTGAAGATGCAGGCTTAAAAAACTCTGAGAAACACTGTTTTCCCTTTCTGCTCTTAGCTGTTTACCGTGGGTCACTGAAATACCGTGAAGGTGTATCAGAATTTGCAGAGATGGGATTTCTGTAACAAGGACGTGGTATAACTGTGTCCATGTAAACGACTGAGAGAAAGGACCAGTGGCCAAAGCTCAGGAATACACTGTGGTGCTCGTAGGCTTTCTAGATTTAACACAAACTGCTGTTCATGGAAGTTCAGACTAGAAAATACGAAAATCTAGATTTTTGCTAGGTTCTAACCTGGTGTTTTGCAGAAGTAGAAGCAGGAGTGTGCATGCACTGAAGCCCTTCACTTCCAACAGAGGGAGACAGTCAGAATTTTCTCCTTTTGCAGCTATAACAGATTTGTCAATTTGAAAAGATATTTTGGAAAGTTTTGCTAATATTTATAACTCATGGTTTCTGTTTGTCAGTTCTGTTTGTTATTTGCACAGCTATCTCTACAAGTGGATGGACATAAAATCAGGCCTTCTAAATATAAAATGAAATGTCCTGTGATGGCTTTTTTTCCCCCCATTTCGTTTATATATTCTATGTCTTGCTTGTCTGTCTACAGTGTTCTGTCTTAATTAGAGCTCATTCGCAATAGTCTGCATAAGTTGCTTGTTTCTCATGACAGTACTACCACCTAAACCAAAACCAATAAAACCTTTTCATCATGCCACTCCTTGATTTCTTGCTTTGATGTGTGTGGTGGTGATTCTTAGAAGAGATTACAGTTTGAAGATGAAGCATAGATCTTAATTCACTTAATTAATTTATATTGTATTTCAATACATTTAAATGGTCACATCTATTTTATTTTTCTTGACAACTGAGTATTCTATGTCTACAAGGAAAGTGAGGTATCAGTATACACTACGGTGAAATGGAAATGGAAGATGCTGAATTCCCCTCTGTTGTATACTTTTCCCCGCTTTAAAACAAAGCTTGTAAGTATCCATACTAGATGAAAGGTTAAATGATA
This sequence comes from Psophia crepitans, assembly GCA_013399095.1. NCBI lineage: Eukaryota > Metazoa > Chordata > Aves > Gruiformes > Psophiidae > Psophia > Psophia crepitans. The sequence continues at coordinate 106,588 of VWZZ01005946.1, forward strand.
AGATTTTAATTTTTTTACGGCTCACTTGCCCTTTTGGCAGTGGATTTTAGTGGGAGTATATGATCTGAGGTTTTCAGTGAAGACTTCAGTCTGGTGCTTCTCTCTTAATCTGTAATTTTCATTGGGTTTTTTTAAAAAATAATATTTCTGAAAAGGAAATGCTTCTTCTGTCAAAACATGAACTTCTTGTGGGACAAGCTGATTTGAATGACTTCACTTTATTTGAATCAAGATTTAATGTTTTTTAGTGGGACACGATTCTCTAAACTAATGAATCCCATCACTCACAGGTCTTTTAGGAATTAGTGCTTTCTATGATGAACATGGTATTGGTTTTATGCTTATCAAGGATCAGTATTTATAATATGCACTAAGAATTATGTTTTGTGTTTCCATTGAGAGAGATATTGCAATCTACTGATATACATTAATGGCTTTACTGGGTGCCTTGAGACACTTATTTGGGAAACAACAGGTAACAGTGATGATTATATGTATGAAGGAAGATAAGCAGTGCTGTTGAAAACCACCTAATTTAATGAAGTCTAGTCAACTGAAATTCAAGATTAGTTAAATTTTAGTAATATCCAGCCTAGTCAACACCCTCCAAATTTTATGAACTTTTTATCCCCCTCTTCTTCTTCAAGGCAGCCAGTCAGCTCTTTGTGCCAAATAGTAGCTACCCAAAAGTTTTTGGGTAACAGCAGAGCAAGTTTCTGCAATGAGGCCTGGGACTGTAGTCTTGATTCCCAGAGACCAATTCAGAGAAGTAGCCAAACCAACAACAGTGGAAGATACAAGGTTAGAAAATTATTACTCTGATGTGATTTGAAATAGTTTGTGAGTATAACGATATCAGTTCCTTTGTCCTTGCAAGGACATCCAACTTTATTTTATCAACCCCAGAGACCTACTCACCTCTAAAAATACTAATTTCAGAGTTCATGTTTCGGTTATGCTTCTTCCCTCCCTTGGGTTAATAACCTGACTTTGGATAAGAGGCTCAAAGTGAGAGAGTGGATGAGCATTTTTTAAGAATTTCTGTGAATGGTTGGGATGGGTTTTAAATTTTGCTTTCAGATTAGTTAGGCTCAAAACCAGTTCTTTGTCAAAGGTCCAAACCACTACTGTTGCATTTAAAATGTACCACTATGAAAAATTCTAAAAGTTTAAGAAAGATGGGAACTTTTGCTGGAGTTCTTGCTATAAATACCAGGTATTAGTCCTACTGAAAAGGAGGGTCTTCAATACACCTTTCTGGGTTAACATCCTTGACTATATCTGTATCTAATTGCATTTTTTTTCTGTTCTTGCCTTACTGCATGGAGTATTACTCTCTGTCACATTTATTTTACCTATATAAATTATTTCTTTCAAATTATCCTCTGTCCTCCCACACATTCTCTTCTATAATTTTCTAGAATCTTACAAATACAAAGGTTAATTAGCTAATAGTCAGGTGCTGGTTTGACATGGGTAAGTGAGCATTCTCACTGCTGTAGTCTAATGCAGAATGAGGGAGGGAGGTTAGAAGATCTGGCTGGCAGGAGAAGAATTTGGTTCAGAGGTTTGGTTCTGAGGGTTTTGGGTTTTTTTTCCCTCCTTGACCCACATATGTGGTTTGAACAAGGGCAAAGCTTCATTGTAGTCTGAACAAAGGGAAAGAGGGGATGCATGGCTATCTCAAGGGTTTATTCTTTGACCTTAGCTGTGGTATGAACTGTAGCTTTCCCCCAAATCTAAGACCTGTTAGACACCATCAGGAGGGCTGAAAGGGCCTTGATAAAAGCAAGCCCAAGCCCAGCTACAACATGAGAGAAGAACCTGTTGCTGGTGGTGTATGTGTGAAGTCTGCACAAGCATCCCACCAGCAGTGGTGGGCAGGGCAACCATCTCTCACATGAGATCTCTCATCTTTGAAGGTTTAGGGACTCCTGTTAAAACATTTTGTGCAGCAGTTGTGTGCTGGCTCTTGAAAGCTGGAAAGCCAGCTCTCATCTCAGCCTCACTCTCTGCACTCCACTTACCCTACTGGGGAGGTATAACTGGAAATGGCATTGGTCAGCCTGGTGTTTGCTCCTGTCATGCACAACGAGAGCATATAAGAGCTATATCCAGTAGATGTGTTATATCTGGTTTAAGACGTAGATTTGGGATGATGCCTATTTTTACAAGTTTGATAAATAACATTAGAAATAAGCTTGAAAACCTTACTTCAAGTGATAATATTTACCTAGTGACTTAGTGTAAAATATACATTATGTGCTGTGTAAATGGCCTGCCATCAAAAGTACAGTCCTTTCCCCCCAAACTTTCAGTTTTCTTGTAATTTTTTAAATTTTTGTTTTGTTATTCAAACATGTTATTTATCAGTTGGATAAACTGTTATCTCTTCTGCACAGAAGAAATGGGCAAGTTACAGGCCAATGAAGAAGGAACCTTCTATGATTCTACGATTTCTTTGTGTCCTGTCACTGGTCACCAGAGAGAGGAGATCAGCACCTCCCCTCCACTGCTCCCCTTGAGGAAGTTGTAGACTGTCATGAGGTCACCCCTCAGACTTCTCTTCTAAAAGTTGAACAAGCCAAGTGACCTCAGCTGCTCCTCCTAGGTCTTGCTCTAGAGGCCTTTCACCATCTTAGTCGCCCTCCTCTGGAGACACTGTAATTGTTTGATGTCCTTCTTATATTGACAGTCCCAAAACTGCACACAGTATACAGATAAACCTCTGAAAACAGACAAAAGAAAAAAATGTTTACTCATGTGACACCCTACATTTCCTGAAGACAACCATATCAGTTAAAGGGATAGGTCTGGCCTTGCTAGGGTGTGAGATTTCTAAACCTGATTTTGACTTATTTAAAAAAACCTTTGCCATTGCATTAATAGGTCCATTCAGCACCTCTGCGAAGCAGGCTGTAGATGTGTACAGGATGTTAATATTTTTATGAGAGGAAACCATTGTAGACCACAAACTCTGTGAGGTAAGTTTCTTCTCTAATTATCTTTTCCCTGAGGTACATATTATACTTCATGGTGGAATAAATTGTATTAATAATTTTATTCATTTAAATGGGAAATGGTTTCTCAAAAGGAGAAGCTAAAAGAGACAGGATCAGAAAAGGAAAGGAAAGCTCCACAAGGTTGATTCTTGAATGTCCTGCAGTTATGTATCCCCATATGATACCTTGGGTAAATGCACTTGCTTTATTTCATACAGGAAGTCATACTGACTTTAAATGGGAGCTAATCTTGTGAATAGTCCCCACAGTATTTTTAAATGCCTAGTTTATTTTAAGGCAAGCTTTGGTTATAATTTGTCTTACGCTATTAAGATCTTTATACCAAGTACTATTTTGTTGCATGGCCTAAATGAATGCTAATTACTGTATTTTTCAGAAATATTTTTAACTTCACTGTAGTCATACTAAATAAAAAAGAGGATATTGATAACCCCATTACGGTAACTTGGTATGATTTAAGATAGCTAATATGACAACATGAAAAGAGTCGAGGCTCCATTGTGTCCGGTGGTAACAGAATGAAACCAAACAGGGGCAACTCTCCCACCTCAAGGACTGCCTGGTGTTAACCGGAAGCAAAAGTCTGGGTTTAAAGTGACAAACACTGAATTAATAAATACAGTGTTGTTGACTGAGATTAATCTCTGCTTCTGAGCAAAAGGGCTGTATTCACTGTGATCGGTTGATACATCCGCAATGAGCATCGTTTGTGGGCAGGGGTGCCGCATGGTTGCTGTAATGGCCTTTCATGTAGGTGGTTGTTGTTGTATGAGGTTATTACTGGCTGACCAAATTAGATCTCCCTGGACCTGTATTGCTATGGAAATGGTGTTGGTTGGCAGGTGTGGCCAGCTGGGGTCTTGTAGGGTGGTTAAATGAAGGGTCTAAGGTTGAAGGAGGGAGTTTACCATTTTCTGTCAGATCCTGGGAAATAACATGAAAAGGTGAGCAGTGTTTGAAGATGGAGAGAAATAAGATACTGAATGAGGGGTGTTTCTGCAAATAGCTACAGTATGAGATTGCAGATTTTAGTACAGACCCCAGGTAGCTGTGCTAGCCTAAAATCTGCCAAGCAGTGCAGGTATGAAAATCTTTTAGGAAGCTGCATCCCTTGCTTCTCCCTGTCAAGGCCAGAAAATGTTAACTGAGCTCAGCGTGCTTGCGAAGAATTTCTGCAGGAGAGGAGGTGGCAGGGATCATCACTGCAGGTTGCCTCTGCTATGCAGGTTGACACAGTATAAGAACCACCTGTATTCCTGCATTTGCGCTTGGGTGCTTCACTGTGAAAACTTGGATTAAAAGTCATACTCTTTCATGCAGAAGGCATCATTATGGTCATGCTTTGGAACATCACATGTCACAGCACAGTATCTCACCTTGAAATTTCTGTATCCTATAGGATGGAGCCCACTTTTTAAACAGTGATAGTTTCAGGAGGAGCTGAGTATCCATATGGGGACATAAACAGAGTTGAGTAACCTTTGTAGGTTAAATTACCTCCGCCATGTCACTGGATAATCTCAGCAGAGTGAGACTCCTTATGGACAGCAGGTTTCTTCTAGCACTACCTTTCAAACATGGATACCACAGCCCAAGATGAGTTCCAGTAACGATCTGGTTAACAGTACACACCAGAAGCCTCGTACTAATGCTTTGTCGACTTCTTCTGCTGTTCCCCCTGCTTATAGACCCAGGGATGCTTTCAGTCACCATGTCACACTGAGAGCTCAAATTGAGCTGCACCAGGAGGTCCTCTTATGGCAGTAGGGAAATTTTTAAAGCATGACTTGAGAGTAAGTGGTGCAATATTGTTGCCTTTTCTGAGAATCTTCTAAAGCAATAGTTCTGAGACATGTAATTTTATTCCCCTTTTAAGTGGGATTTAACACAGTCCTAAAGATAAAAATTCAGTTGCCAACATAGTTTTTCTATTGGCTATTTTTTTTTTTATTTTTAAGCTGTCATCCAGCTATTTCACTTATCCCAGACTCTTAAACTGTGGTCCATAACTTTCTGAGTGCACAAGTTCTCCATGTGTGTACTTATTCAAAGATATTGCAGAGTTTCCAACAAATGCAGCAGATCCAGGGGATGGCATGCAGAATTTGGGTCCATCTTCAGAGCAAAAGCAAAATAACTTGACTGCATGGTTCCTGAAAACACAAGTGACAGACTCAGACCCACTCTCTGGTGAGTTAGGGCAGGGCTTTGAAAGAAAGGCTTGAGCTTGGCTCTGTTTTTCATCTAATAGTGAAATACCAGTTGAGAATTTGTGATCTGCAGGTAAAGATACCTCTAGTCTGGAGTTGAGGATGCTCACCTCAGAAGTAAGCTTCTGTTCCACTGAATATTTACTTATTTATGTCAAACTGAATGTCATGGTGGAATAGGTCTTTCTGTGACTCCTTGCCAAATTTTGACAGCATCATGGTTAGGGCACTGCGTTGGTAGGTAGGAGAGAAAAACTTGTGTGTGAGTTTCCTGTTTACTTGGCAGTGCCTGTAACACTGGAATTGGTATTGGAATTAAAGAGAGTCTCATTCCTGTAGCTCTCTTTCTGACATTTCTTGGTTCTGCAAATTTGTCTCCTAATTAAAATAATTTTGGGAATTTTACCTAATTGTCATGGTTCAGCCCCAGCCAAGCCCCACACAGCCGCTCGCTCACCGCCCCGGCAGCAAAACACGGGGCAGAGTGAGGCAACAAAAGGGCAAATGGCTTCGAGTTGAGATAACGACCGTTTAATGGGCCGACAAAGGGAGAGGGGAAACGACAATAGGGCTGCAATAATTATCCCGGGATGTAAACAGCCGCGATAACAAACGCAGTACTTTACCGACCAACGGCCCAGAGGCGCAGCCCGCAGCGAGACCGTCCCGGAGCAGCCCCGGGCCCCTCCCGGCCAGTCCCTTTATAGGGGCCTGACGTCACGTGGTGTGGAATAGCGGCCGGCCCGGCCCGGCTCACCTGGCCCGGGCCTGAGCATTAACCCCGGCCTGGCCAGAGCCGGGACACTAATCCAGCATAGATGAAACAACACTTTTGGCATATGGATTGTGCACTGAAGAAAATTGCCCCAGCTCTGCAGACGAATAATTGGCTTATCCTATCGCATGGAGTACTAATCAAGGGCAGTAGAGTAACACTACAGCATGAACTGCTATTCCTGAAAGTCGTGGGAAAGGGATGGTATGACAAAGAGATTGCTCAGAGGCTGAAGCTCTTGGGCCTTTAGCTATTAGATTGATCTCTTTTCCACAGTGGAATATGGCAGAGGTTTTGATTTCTGAGATATCCATGGTCTACCTCAGAGGTGGAGCCCAATACGTGTTTGAGATCTAGATGTTCTGGATGTATTATTTACATGGTTCATGGATATAAAAATGGATGTAACTAAACATTTCTTTGTCTTTCATTCCCTGTAAAGAAAACCTGTAGCAAAAATTTGTATTATTATCTAGGTATGTCTTTACATAAAAAAAACCTGTCTTGAAGGGAGAAAGACTCCTTGGAATGGTCCACCCCTAAGCTCTTTTCACTTCCTCTCATTTTACATCAATTCAGTTGCACACAACTAAACCATCTGCAGTTTTTTTACATCATTTCCAAACAATACATTTTCTAATACTTTGACATACTTAGAGGCTGAGACTTTGATTTCTCTCACACCTGACATCTGGGCTGGGTCTGTGAAAACTTTACCACTCTCTCTTTAGACTGAAGTCAATAATAATAATCTTAAACAGAGTATGACATTATTTTATTTATTTTACATTATTAAAAATGTTTATGATATGACAGTAATATCAGGTGCATCTTTTTCTGTGGTTGCCCAATTCGACCTGAGGGTAGTAATAAAAACGGGTTATCTTGTAGAAACTTTTTTTTCTGGTACTCAAAAATAAAAAAAAATTAAAATTACCAGCATTATAATAAAATAGTTACTTTTTTTTTCTGATCATTATTCAGTTTTCTCTTCCAGAATGTGACCTGCCCTTGGAAATGTACTTAAATTATTTTAAGGGCATAGAATAGACTATTTCAATTGGAAGAGACCTTAAATAATCATCTAGTTCAAGTGCCTGACCAATTCAGGGCTGATCAAGTTAAAGCATATGATTAAGGACATTGTCCAAATGCTTCCTAAACACTGACAGGTTTGGGGCATTGATCACCTCTCTAGGAAGCCTGTTCCAGTGTTTGAACAACCTCTCATTAAAGAAATGTTTCCTAATGTCCAGTCTCACCCTCCCCTGGTGCAGGTTTGAACCATTCCCATGTGTCCTATCACTGGATCCCAGGGAGAAGAGGTCAGCACCTTTGTCTCAACTTCCCCTTCTCAGGAAGCTGCAGAGAGCAATGAGGTCTCCTCTCAATCTCCTTTTCTCCAAACTAGACAAGCCCAAAGTCCCCTTAGCCACTCCTCACAGGACATGCCTTGCAGCCCTTTCACCAGCTTTGTTGCCCTCCTCTGGATGCATTCAAGGACGTGTACATACTTCTTATTGTGGGGCCCTGCACACAGTAGCAGTGACTTTTTTTTTTTAATCATGGTGATTTTTAAAAGTTGGGTAATATCTAAACACAAGTATATGTGGAACTGCACAAAGTAATGAAATAAATCTGTTTTAAAATCATTGATGTTCAAATTAATAAAAAAAATGTTCTTCTGTTTTCCGGGACTGTTATTTTTCACTTGGTGAGAATTGTAGCTGTACGAAGTGTGGGGCTGCAAGGCAGGAGAGCTGGAGAGGGGACTGTAGAGACTAGCCACCATGAGAAAGGGGAGGGGTAAGTGCCCTACTGTGGGGTAAGTGGAAAGACAGAGAGACTTGGAGTGGAAAGAAAGAGAGGCTTGGGGTGCAAAGAAAAGAACATTAGGAAAGTGAATGCAATAAGAAAAATATTTAGAGATATAAAAATGAAAAAAAGTATTTTAAAGATTAGGAAACCAGCATTTAAAGAAGAGTGAACGAAGCAAGGTGGTGTGTACACCTTGATACTTAGTTGGGTATAAGCAGTAGGCAGAGGTTCATTACCTTTGCAGAGGCCCAGACAGGTTCACCTTGCCTCATTCTTATTGATTTGATTTCCATGGAGGCTCGGTGCTTAATTAGTCTTTTTTTTTTTTTAATACATCCACAATGAAGTAAAAAAAAAAAACACCCGAATTTTTGTCCCTGAGCTTCAGTCCCCAGTTCTTAGAGAGTGAAATAGAATATTGTTCTGTTAATCCTAGAAAATGCACAAGAATGCCTTCATTAGAGTATCTATGTGATTCCCCTTGAAATCAGTGACGTCTGGGTGTATGAATTCCTTTGAGGTCCTCATCCCAAGTAAGGTCACAGGAGAAGTGTGGTGGAGAGGTAAGATTTAAATTCAGTGCTTCTGGCTATTGCTTTTGTTTCCAAGATCTTTTCCTCTCTGGGACATAGTAAAGTCTAGAGGCTGTTAACCTAAGGGCTCCCTAGGTCAGGAAGCTAGGAGAAACTGAGAAGTAGCTTACCCAGTTGACCTAGAAGGGTTATAGACATAGTTATCAGATTTAAGCTAAGGAATATTGGTGTCTCCCTTTCTTTTTCTCTTTCCTACCCCTTTCTTTTAGGCTTTGGCTGAAATAAGACATCCCGAGGTTGATATTTTACTGTCTGGTTGGGGCAGGCTGAGAAAAGCCTTGGTGTGTCTGTGTCTGTGCCAAGGCAGAGCAGCACTTCACCTGGAGGAGCGTGTTCAATGAAGGGGCATAGCGCAACTTTCTGCTTCTTTTCTCTTTCTTTTCCTTTGTACTTGAGGCTATGACCCTGGAGCAAACTGGTATAATAGAAAATTATTCTGAGGGAAAAGATGGGCATTGAAAAAAAGATGCATTAAGATATTGCAAAGGCATAAAAGATGATGGTAAGAGACCATCATCCTGGAAAAACCCAAAAGGTTTATCTTATGAAAGTTTATACCATGCAGTGTTCCAATGTATCATCTGGCAGGTGATCGTCCAGTAAAATTGTCCTTTGCTCATGGTGGGGCAAGCTAAGAGAGCCTGAGGGTCCTTACACCAAGACAGGAGCTACTGGAGAAGGTTGTCTGAAAGCTCAGATGACAGGTATGCAATGCCGAGCGGACAGCCCATCCATCAGTAGGGACTCTTGGTACCAAACTTCATGATATCCCTTTAAATAATCTCCTTTATTTTTCTGAAAAGCTGACAGTCATGTTAGTGAGTGCCTGTTTTGAAAGGAGATTTCTAGAGGCTTTTTTTTTGTAACTTTGGTGAACGTCCTGTCTCTTGTTATCGTTTGGTTAGTGGATTTTGAAAGCACTGAATGATGTCTCTTTTAAAAACAAACAAGCAAGCAAGCATAACTGGCAATTCATTTTTTTTTTATATTTCTTTTTTTCCCCCTTTAAATACATAAAATGCTTTGTTTTGTTTTGTTTTTTAATAGCTGCCTACAGCAATTCACTACATTAAGTTGAATTCCTTTTCAAAGAAAATAATATTCAACCATTGTAAATGTGTGTGTTGGTTACGGTTCCCAGTGATGCCTAGACTCTTGTGCGGAATTCACTTCGTTCTGGCTGCATGAGAGATCACGTCTCAGTATGAAAGGTATCCAGAGTGAGGAAGGATTTATTTTTCTTTGGAAGGGCAAGGGAATGTGAGTGAGAGGAGGACTAAAACTGAGTTCTGCTTTCTGATGCTGAGGCCAGTTTTCAGGTTTATTGTTGCAGGTTTACACAAGTCAGACGCCTCATCCAGGAGTTAGCATGTCTTTCTTGTAACTTATATAACATCTTGGGCCAAAATCAACATAGGATTCAGCTGGAAATGTGGCTTAAGCCATGCTGCCCAAAATTAAATAAACCGGGTGAGCAGAATTCAAACTACTCTTGGGAACCCATCTCTAGTGGGTATAGAGATTGAAATCTTACCTCAGTAAATGTGGCTTAACCTAGACTGACTGGTGGCTGCATGTTTTGAGGTGATCTGTGTCTGGTCTCCTGGCCATACAAATAAGATACCGGCCCAGGTACACTCTGGTTCCTCTCTGACTCTCTTTGGGATTCCTTCTGGTGGGATTCAGTGTGTGAAGGGTTGGCATAGGTGAGGCTTGGCTCAGGGAGAAGACCTCTCTGTGGGTTTAGGATGGTGTCACCAGCAGGCTGACCAAGCTGTGAGCCTGCCTTCCACACAATCATACACAACATCTCACGCAACCACTCTCAACAATTTGGGTGATCACACACAACGTCCCATGTGCTCACAGGGGGCTTTTCTGAGTCTGTCTCTGCTTCTGCTTGCCCCAGTGCAAGAGCACAAAGGGCCTTCACTGGAACTAAAGAGAACGCTCAAATCTCACACACACTGTCCAGGCCATGTCCACATCCTGCAGAGAGTGGAGTATGGAGGGTGGAGGGTGGAGGATGCTGTGCCAGTTGTGAGAACTGGCAGGGAAGGAGGGGAGCCATGGGTCTCCTCATGAGGGGCTACATGTCAGAGCAGCAGATTTACTTGCATCCTACTAAGCTGAGATTATTATTTTTATTTTTTATTTTAAATTAAAAGAAGAGTTTCATTTTGTAAAACGCAGGTCTCTGTTCTATGTGACCAGGAGCAAATTTATCTTGTTAGCACTTATTTACAACTGACAATTCTCAATTAGCATTTGAGCCTAGATTCCCATTTCTACAAATCCCTAATGAGAGTATAAATTACTAATGAAAGAGCTAAATCTCAGGGCCAAAGTCTTACTTCATTAACACACTAATGTAAATCTGAAGTGTTTCAGTTTGTCTGAGCAGAGTTACTTCATAACAACACTGGTGTAAGTGGTACAGGAATGAATCCTCAAGGCTTTTGTAGTGGGCAGCATAAAGTGATATTCTGTCTAATTTTCAAATTTCGTTGCTCTTAGAGAAAATGTCTCAAATGTTTCTGCAGAGTTGTGATCAAACCCATTAGTCTGATTTGTCTGATTTCAGACTGTTTGGTTCCTTTAATTTGTTTTTTCCTTTTTTTTTTTCATCTTACACCTACTCAGTGAATAAATACTGTGTAGAACCCTAAAATATTTGTCAACTTTTGATATAATGAGTCAAGCTTTTATATTTAGTTTAACTAACATTTAATTTCTAAATGTCATAGCTCATGGCTCATAGGAATTAGGTAACAATTTACATTTCAGAAATGGTAGAACTGAAGTAATTTATGATCGATTTTAAATTTCTCATTGTTTTTGAATGTCTCTTGCTACTCTGTGATAGTTTTAACAGGCTGCTGTAGCAAAGACCTAACAGTAAACTCACTGTACTCAGTATGTCCTTGGTTTGAACACTTTATGAGTGCTAATACTTGGTCAGGTGAGGGTTATCATACCTACTGTAGCCACAAGAAATAGACCTGTGCTCTAAGGGTCTTTTAGGAAAGACTTTTAGAAGAGATCTTTTAGGAAAACACCTAAGTAGCGATGTGTGTCCTACTGGTGTCAGTGATGCTGTCTTTGACGTAAATGGCAAAAAATTCAATAGGCTTACCGGGTACCACAATCTCAAAAACACATTAAAGCTTTGGTCCTGATCCTGCTGGGTACCTTTCCGTGTCTGTTTATCACTTGCTGCATTAGAGTGCCTGACAAGGGCCTTTCTCATCCTGCACTCTCAGTAATGTTGGTGAGGGTCTAGTGTGAGTTAAAACCCACATGATCCAGCTCCACGTTCGATGTTCAGATTTTAAAGACTGACTGCTACAGGTAAAAGTTCTACTTGAAGGCCATATATTAATAACCGGTAGATGAATTTCCTCTGCTAGATTTGCAAACTCTTCCTCTTAATGAGCTCCTTTAGTTAAGCCCATTCAATGAGTTTCTTGAAAAGTGTATGAGGTAATTAATTAGGAATCCTAGCCAATATTACATGGATGACAAATTATAAAGCTAAAATTGTTCTATTTATCAAGAAAGAAAGCTAGCATCATCATGTTGAGTGAGTAACAATTTGAATGTTTCTCTCAAGTTGGGAAACTTCACATGTTTAGTAAAGGAGAAAAGACTACTAAATATTGAAATACTGGCACAATTACAATAAACATTATTCTACAGCTTTTTTATCACGCTTTATAATATATGACTGAGGTTTGAGTATTCTTAGAACATTAGCATTCAACCTTGTAGAATATTGTATGCTGTATATTACACATGATTGTACTGGCTTACAGGCAATAGAAACAAGTGGGAAAAATATAACTGCAAAGAGATGCTTTGATTATGCTGAAATGAACTAGGAGGCAGACCATACTCCTCTAGGTTTTAGGATCTCTCTTCTTCCAAGGGAAAAAAAAAAGTAAAGAAGCAAAAATTGCTGCATGTTTGCAGAAGAAGCATGTATTTAGCATTTAGCTTTAGTACAGCAATCACAAGCTGGTTTTCTTATTCTCATGAAGTACTGAGCAAGTAAAAGCTGGTAAGGGAAGTTATCCTTAGCAGAAGGTTTTCTCTCTTGTAGAAGGTCAGATCTGAGATACTTAAGATGAGATTGGTCTTGTAGTTTATAGCTGCCGAAGCCATTGCTGCAGCCAGTTAGATAAGTTAGGACTGTTTGTGTAAGGGCTTTCCGTGAAGTTATGAAGTGATGCATCAGCTTTTCCTCTGAACAGCACAAAATATTTATTTCAAACCTCTCCATGCCTGAAGATAAAACATAGATTTGGTGTCACATAGTTGGCAAAGGCAGTTTCAGAATTAGGCATTCTGAATCCTACGTGGCATGCTTTATAAATGACTGTTTTTAGTCTAAAAACATAGTTGTCATCTTGCTAATATACCAATATGTAAACAGCAAAATGATGATGTGCAAAAATGGAAGAATGAATATAAAGCATTTTGTAACAGCTTACTTTATTTCTTGTAAATACTTCTTTTTTGGTGACATACTAAAATAAACAATCGTAAGTAGAACTGTAACAATTTTCGTGAGCACAGCGATATCTGAATAGAAATGAGGACTGGAAGAGATTCTTAAGTCTAATGTTTGCCAAGAATTTGTCTTTTAGAGGTGTGTGTGGGGGGTTGTTCGGGTTTTTTTTGTGTTTGGTTTTGGGGTTTTTTGTGTGCTGTATACTCTGTTAAACCCATGATGCTTTCGTGGTTATGAAGGTTCAGGTAGATGTGACAAATGAAATAAAATTATTGTTGCACAGTGCCTGAAACCTTATTTTAATTGAGGAAATATAATCAAGGTTTCAAAAGCAAAAAAGAATAAATATAATTCTGGGCTTTTCTAGTTAAGAAACAAAAAATATTTGGAAACCACAGAACAAAATAAAAACTTTTTTTTTTTTAATATTCTGAAGAAAAATCCAGCCAGTAAAATTATATTTCTTTGTGTATACTGTATTTAGGTTTTATAGGGGATATTTTTAGAGTTAACAGTTTTGTATATAACGTAAGTAAATAGATGAGGAAGGATTTCTGTCAGATACTATGGTGACAGGCTTTAGTTTAAATCCTTAAGACAGATAGACAGAAGCAGATTAACTAGCCTTAGTTATTTCATGTTCCCTGTCTGAGTGGAAACATGTTTCCATGTTGAGTTAGAATGTCCTAGCAGCCTGAAGTTGTAATGTATTTACTGCCTTCTGATGCATCTTGTTTAACATTTGCTTAACATATTTATTCAAATGAGGCCGGGCACTTGTTTATTTCTTATCAAATGAAGTGGGACAGCTCTAGGACAACAGCAAATAGTATCAGCAGAAGCACCTTAAGAATTCTTTTTTGTGTGTGTGTGTGTGTCTTAGCAAAGAAAGTATCAACAACAGAAGCTTGTGAAATCGTTTGTTAGCCAAATTTTGGGTAACTTTTGCTCGATCTCTTAAAATGCAATATACTTTAAAGGCTGAAAAAAAGCAAAAATGCAATAACCTTAAATGCAAACCGAACTCCTACCTTCCACCCCCAACCCAAACTAAACCAACTAGCCCAAATCTGGGAGCATCTAACCCAATTAAATAAAGAAATAAACTTAAGGATAAGGCTTCTAAATGGAGTATGACTAGAGTTTAATTCAAGCACTTAAAAGATAAAGCCCAAAATAATCTATCCTGACTGACAATTCTTTGCATTATCTTGAATAAAGAATAGTGTGTAGTGTAGCTTCTAACTTTACCATGATGACAACACATGCATGCTCCGTCCATCACTCGTCCTCATTTTCTCTCTGCCGTTCTTATTCATATTGATTCCTATTCTACCCTGTGCTCGTCACTGTGATTTGTATAGACAAAAAGCGTACCAAATCAGCAACAGTCTTAATCACAGCTGATATTCGGTTCTGGCCTCACTCTTCAGGCATCTTCTGTTCCTTTTTGTTACCTGCTTTAAGGATTAAGTGCCCAGACTTCTCCTAGCACAGTCCCACAACATCAGTAGGTCACACAGGTGTGACGTGAGGATGGCTGTGGAAGGTAAAGGCAGGATTCCTTCCTATTGACCCTTGGGGAAAAATCTGTCACAATAACTTCCTGTGCAATCTTTGCTTAGGAGGGTTTACCGCAAAATCTATCCTTAAATGTCCCAAACGTGTGAAATGTGATTTTAAATATAAGAGAGAGAGTACCCCCTTAGTAATTACCTGCTAACCCTATAGCAGTGAGTAGTCTCACATAAACATGCTAATCTCCAGAGAGCTTGAGAGGAAAAGATGTCTTAAAAATTATGGTGATTTAATTTTATTTTGCCCTAGAATGACATTCTCCTGAGTATTTGTGAAAATGAAGATGAATATGCAGGGCTACATTTGGTTGATTTCGCGCCAGATGGCCAGTTGCAGAGGCTGAACTAAGCTGAACTGATTGATTCGTTTTTGCCATATTGCATGCTGGCGTTTACCAGAGTTCACATCATTCAAATACTAACATTTTTGGTGCTTTCTCTTTGTATTTATTTTTTTTATTTTTCTCAGTTTCTTGGGATGACCTCTGCTTTCATAATGGATTCTCCCTCCTCTCTTTTCCATCTCAGTCTTTAAAGGAATCAGCCTGTTCCCTACCAAGGGGTTGGTTGGGTTTGGTTTTTTTTTCCTTTTCTTTAAAAACATTTAATAAACTGCTCAAAGAGATAGGGAAAGGAGAAAATGCAGAAGGCAAACGTGCATTATAATACTTCTTTTTTTTCCTCCAGAGGTTTAACTTTCTCTTGCACTAATTTATCACACATGAAGAGAAAATACAGCATCTTGTACTGAAATGGAATTCTTAAAATTGTGTGGTTTCAATTTACCTATTATTTTTTGCGATCATAGAACAAGTAATTTAAATTCCCAGTGTACTAACTTTCATGGAGATGTTCCATTAAAAGCTAATGGAGATTATATCAATAGTTACACAGAAATTACTCCAGAAACTCATGGAAATTAATAGAAAAAATAATCTTTCCATTTGTTTTAAGCCATTTTATAGATATTTATAATAAACAATACCTAGGGAGTAGGATACAGTGTGTGAATGTGCACACACGAATCTCATAATTCAGAGTAGGTATATTTTAGGGGAAGATTTAAATGACATAACTAAGATTGGTTTTCTTGTTAAATTCTGTGGGCCTTGGAGTGATTTCTGTAAAATCTTGCTATAGTGCCTTTCTATGGAAGTGGCAGTACATGTATTTTTATTAATTTCTATACCAACACAAAACCTATTGGAATATGAAAGAAAGTAAGATCTTCTCAAATTAATTTTATTTTTTTCTGTAAAATACAATAGTTTGATCATTTTATAGAAGGAAAAATTAATATCTGAGCGTATACTAGGAGATAAATATATGCAGAATAGTCCTTTGGCAAAAGAACATCTGCATTTGTGAGAGGAGTCTTTCTTTTCACTTGGTAACCAACCATAACTCTAAGTGTAATGTCAGGAGCCACCTCTTTGTTAGGCCGATTTGTAAAGCGCAATTCCTCACTGATTTCACACCTTAGATAATGAGGGTTTTGTAGGGTCAGAGGAGAGGGGAAAAAAAGTGATATTTATGCCTTATGGACAGCACTACCTGTTGATTAATAGGAGAAATTTGGATCAAAATGTTGGTCAGAAAAACAGCAAGAGATGGGAAAGCCCTACCTTGACAGATACCAGTGTGGACCTGATAGGCACTGGGATTTTGCAGAGAGGAGTTTGGGGCATGCCCGCTATGCAGGACTGGACCTGCAGATAGAGCCATCAGCTTAATCTCTAGTATGTTGCAAAGTCCACCCGGTGCTTTACAGGGCAAATCCTTCGCTGGTCAGCATAGCTGACCTGCGTGATTGACACGTGCTCATATAGGGCTGGGATTCCTCCAGATTACTTCAGAACAGATATTTATGACTGCTGTCTGCCGTAGGCCAGATGATTTCTTCAAGAGGTACATCTAGGGAGAGCGCGGCTATCCTCATGTCTCCAGCTCAACTTCATTGCTGCCCTGTCAGATACATTCCATAGAAATTTGCTTTCCTCACCCAAGGAAACCACATGGGTTCCCCTGCTGCACTGGACGATGTGGCGACAGGAGCACCACTTACCCTGGGTTGCACACCTCCGCTCCAAAACGTTGGATCTTGGTGGCCCCAGAGTTCAGGCACAGGCATGTCCTGCCATAGGCACCCACTGCTGGGGGTGACGAATGAAGAGGGGCTTTTGAAGTGTGAAAGTGCATGCAGAAAACAATGACAAAGTTGATTGGTAGAAAAATATTTTAAAAATATCTAGAGCACTATAGATTTGCTCTTCAGCTTCAAAATATTCTCTGAGCTTTTTCACATCTTGATTTTACCAGCTGGCAGAGTGAAAAAGGTAGAGCACTGAAGATACCGCCCCTAAAGTTTGCCATTTACCTCACCCCAAGCACCTCCTGACACTTGTGCTCAAAAATGCATAGTGGGATTGATATAGATCTCAACTTTTCTCAACAGTTCTCTGCATATCTTTGTCACCTGTAACAGCGCTGTAAGTCAAACAGAGCAGTCAGAAACCCAGCCTACGGGATTGAGAAGGATTAAAAAGGGTGAACCTACAGTACTTTATTGACCTAGGTCCTCACATTAACCTGATCTGATCCTTTAATTACTATGAATAGAATAGGGCTTACAGTCCTACTTAATAACACCCCATGCTTTTTATTCTATAAAGAGCTTTCCTATTCATGTGGCCTCTTCTTTTCAGATTTACAGATTTGTAGCAAGAAGGAATGCATGTTTTTTTTCTGGCACTCCAGGGGAGAAAGCTACCTAATGTGTATGTGTGGGATACTGGAAAGCGTAACCACAACCTTTCCGTTTTATCAAAAGTTATTTGAAAAGCTGTCCTCATTCAAGTTATTTGTTATTTGGCAGGAAAAGGCGAAAGTAGAAAAGGCAACCAAAACATAAGATCTTAGTTTTATAAAGGTAGTAGAAGGCGCTTAACATAGTTTCTATGTTAATCAGAACTGTAACCACATATGATGCATACTTTTCCCCCTTTCCATGCACATTTCCCCCCTCCCCTTAGGCTCAGAGAACCAGCACATTACTGTAATCTAGGCAGACTGATATATAC
Organism: Psophia crepitans; assembly: GCA_013399095.1. Taxonomy (NCBI): domain Eukaryota; kingdom Metazoa; phylum Chordata; class Aves; order Gruiformes; family Psophiidae; genus Psophia; species Psophia crepitans. The sequence continues at coordinate 124,177 of VWZZ01005946.1, forward strand.
ACATGTGATCATATATATATGGGTGATATATAATACTATAATTAATAACTGGTATTTTCTCTGAATTCAGGAAAGCAGCTGCAGCCCACTGATAAGGTACTTTATGAGAATAAAATCAAAGCTGAACATTAATGATTATAATTTGTTGTGATCGAGAAAGGTGAAATAATAATTTTATTTCTTGAACTGAACTGAAATATGAATGGGCCGCTAGGTAAAAATGAAAAGGAGATACGGCTTATGATTAAAAGCTTAAAACATTGTGCTAAGAGTGGTATAAAAAGTAGGAACAGTCTCCTTAATTTTTACGTGAACATATTGTGCCTAGCGTCTTCTGCAGATCCACCCAGAGGCCAGTTTGAGGGAGTAATCTAAGTCTATTTTTGAGTTAAAGAGGGAAGGAGTGACAGAAGTAGAGGGTCTGGGGATATTTGGGGGTAAGGAAGGGGAAAGAGAGAAGGAGAAGGAAGAACCTGACCAAAAAATCGGTGGAGGTGGTGGGAAGAACCCAACCAAAATCAGCCCTTTCTCCTTCAGTGATCACTTTCATTATGATTTGCCTAAGCACACAATCCTTTGACTATTGTAATTATAAAGAGATGATAGTTGTATACTGAATTTGGAAAGGAAGGAGAGTATGCTGTAGATAATTTGCCATTTGGAAGTTTTTCTCCTTATTAAGGAATAACATGTTTCAGCAGTATTTTAAGGCTAAAACTTGATTAACATGCAGCAATGAAACTAGTCTAATTTTATTTTACTAAAATTTCTGTAAATAACACTGTTAGTAAAATAAATACTGAAAGAATATGGTATTTGACAGTGAAGATGTACTTAAAATATTTTATCGTAATTCTTCAGCTTTCACAAGACAGGTATTGTTAGGAGCCAGGCTGATTAGTCTATCAAAGGCACATCGTTGCCTCCTTCTCCCCCACCCCCCGCCCCCTTGAAGATAGAATAATCTTTACTATGCTTTTAAGGAATAAGGATTTAAATTGAAGCAAACCGTGAAGCTGCCAAAGCATGCTTATTATTGACAGGTTATATGAAAATGATTGCTTAAAATTCCACCCCACAGACAGACAGACAGACAGACATATATAATCCCTACTTTGGCATTATAGTGTTTCTCTCTATTGCTACTCTATACGGCTATAATCTCAAAAGACCATTTATTAAATGTGAAATATTGTATGTTCCTGTAGCCTCTTTCCTTGATTGTGTTCCTAGGGCCTTGTTGGGCAATTGATTACTCTGTGCACAATCCCGCTGCTTTAGGTATTAATGGCAAAACCCCCATTGTCTTCAGGATTTAGGCCCTTCATGATTTTTTTAAAGTTCATTATATTTTGCAAGCAACTGAGTTTAAAATCCATGATTGGAAAGACTTACCCCTCACATCTTCCTGAGAAATGTTTTACCTTTAGAATGAAAAAGCATTTGGAAACTGTAGGATGGTTTTGATCTGTGGGATTAAAAGGAATCGGTACTGAAAATGGATTCACATCATTTTCTTTTTGGGTACCCAACACTTGGGGGGAGGGGGAGGAGAGAAAAAATAACAGCTGATTTAATATAAGTGGGTTGAATTCCCTCTCCTGGTGGGTCTTTCAAACCTCCAGTTTCTGTTCTTGCCATCGCTCTGTGAATATCCCCCTCCCCTTTTTGTTAAAAGGCATTTCCTATGAAAGCCTACAAAAGCAGCTTTCAATCTGATTAAGCTTCTCCCATAAAAAAGTACAAAAATAGGGATACATTTGGGTCAGTATCACCCCTCTATTCATCTGCCTTAATTTGCCTAGGCTACTTACTAAGGACACCGCACGTGAACAGGGAAGGCTCCTGCAGTCATTAGGGGCTCCTCAAAATTTCATTTATGAAATTCCAAGGGGTAAGAATGGCCATAGCCCCAAACCAAATTGTTGGAAAAGCCTGAGCAGCTTGGGCTGTGGGCCCACCGCTGTCAGGTATCCATTTTCCAGCCTTACCTGGAGTAAGTTGGTGCTTGATGGAGGTGTTGTCAGGTTGTCTCCTGAGATCCCCTTTACTGGTGATGTCTACCTCTGGGTGTTCCCCCTGCCATGAAGAGGGACAGTGCCTCACCCTCCCAGTGGTGGGTCCACTTCCAGAGCTTGCTCATTGATTCACCCTCGGTTAAGGCAAACTGTGCCCCGTCTGTCTACCTACCTGTAAAAAGGGTACAGAATACAGAATATCTGTTTCCGATGGCTTTTGTGAGGGAGGTTCAGTGCCTGAAAAACTTCTCTGGTATTGACGTTGCTCAATATCAGCACCCGTATCTCTCACTCACCCATTTGTAGAAATGCGTATAATATTTGTCTCCAGCAGATTAGTATCTGCGTGCAATATTTGTGCAGCAATTTACGAAGGTGCTGCGATAACACATGTAAGCATTTTAACAGGGTAGCGCTGAAAAATCAGCTTGAACTGGAACCGTGATTTGTTTCTGCCCTCTCAAGAGGTTTGTAACCTTTCTTAATTTTTTTCTTTAGTACACAGCAATGTTGAAATGTAATCTTTATTACTAAATGAATGAATGGCTGGTGTAGCTTAGGGCACAGACTAAAAACCATTTTAACGTATAAGCCCAAGTATCGTTGCTGTTGCAATTGTCCTGTTGTTTTATTAGCTCTGAACAATGTTGGACTCTCGAAATCTAATAATCTTCGTAAAGTGTCTTCCCTTGGTAGCATCTTTGATAATGGAGAGTAGATTCTAAAAATACAATAAAAACATGAAAGAGAATATTATCATAACTGCTTTCAAAAACTAGAAAAAAAACAAATAAAAAAGAAACAGACTGCACAGAAAGGAAAAGAAGAAAAGATTCTAAACGTTAGTTTTTAATCACTTTGTGTATTTATGATTTAATCTGTTAACACCCATGTTAAGTACAGCATAGGATTTGGTGGATGTTTCAGCGCCAGCTGCACACTCTTTTTTTCTGAGGAGAAGGAGAATTAACCAAAAATGTGCTATATTTTATTCAAGTTGTTACTTGAATTACAAAAAAACCGAAACTCCAACATACTTTTTTTTTTCCTAATGGTCATCGGTTGCCATTAAACATTATTTTGGTGGCAAATAGTTCTTTTAAAAATTATAACTCTTCTGTATTTTTCTCCTGTTAACTAAGCATCTTATGGTCACTGAAGAGGAGAAATGCCCCTCGAGACAAAAGCATCTTTCCTCTGTGTGTGTGTGTGTATACGCACGCATATATGTGTCCACCTATACATATGTAGACATGCATGAGCACAAGGCAAAAAGCTTCGCAGGTTTGTAACTGGAGAACAAACTCCTGTGGCTTTAATTTGATTTTTAAAAGCAGAAAAATATGAATTCTGCCCTCAGAATGTCAGAATGTTACAGCTTTTTTGCTGTGTAAGTGAAAGATATATTTTTTTAATTATAATCTTTCATACCAGTGACTTCTACATGAAACAACATTCAGATGTTTTATGTTTCACATTTATTTAAACAATCATTGTCTCTCTCAAAATATTTTCCCTGAAACCTTATGTACAGGTAATAAAATCCTTGTATTGGAGCAGGTTCATCTGATAACAGTAATATAAGGTTGTCTGATTATGCCAAAATTATATTGGAGAAAGGAGATTTTATTAACTGGCTTGGAATGAAATCCATAACATCTATGAGCTTTCACCCTTCCAAACGGACCAAAAGCTTCATTAGAGAACAGAAGCCTTTTTTAAAGGATACATACTGAAATATAAAATACATTTGAATTGAAGCCTAGGGAACAAATTATAACTATTAAATTTCTTTGCCAGAAAGATATTATTTAATTTTACTTCCCCGCCCCTCCCCCATGTTAGCATCTTGATTCAGCATCTACGTGCTAACATTTCAGACAATTCACTCTCCTGCTTTAAGTAGTTCGAGAGGTAACCTCAGTTCACAGGGGTTTGGTGCTACTGGATGCCATACTTACGTATTTCCTTCTTGTGTCTTTGTATAGGTCAGTAGTACCTGGGCTCTGCCGTCCACATTAGGCTTTTGAAACACTACTCATCCTGGTGCTTTTGATGTGCATTTCACCTCAGGAAAATACTGGTACCAGAAGGGAGTTTGCTTGGCATGTTTCTGTACAGGAACAAAAATATGAGTGGTGTTAGCTATGTTCCTGTAGAAACAAGGTTTTTCACCCCTGTGTTTGCAAAGGCAGTTGCTCTGGCAGTAACTTTTCTCTCTCTTTGGCTACCTGCAGGATGACATGCCAGCAGGAGCTGTTGGTAGAGAGCTATGTGTAGTCCTCTGCTTGCCTAACAGTTGCTTTTTGTAGGAACATTTTACCTCAGATTGGACTCTTCATGGTTTTGAAAGGCAGATGTTAGAAAGAAGAAGCATACTGGGGAATGTCCTTCAACCTTTCTTCCTTTGGCTCTGGCACATTGCTCTTTCCACCTCGCAGAGGGGAATCCAGCTTCCCATTTAGGACCTTTACAGGACTTCCCTGTGCTCAACCTGAGGAGGAATCCTGGGCATTCAGGAAGGCTTTTCTCAGGGCTGCTTCACTCCGAGCTATTTGCCATTGTACAAAGCATGTTTTCCAAGCAATGTTTGTTGTTTGTGGTTCCCATGTTAGGAAATTATTTTTTCCCAAAATATTTTTAGCATAGATACTTATTAAATTTTTATTTAAAAAAAATTTATTTGAAAAGATCTTAATATGAAAGGGTATATTGCTTAAAACCAAAACTCAAAAACCTTATTACCACTGCAGAATTTTTAATACCAGCATTTTAGTCAAACTCTTCAAACACCTAACATTCTGCCCTTCAATAACCAGACTTCTTCCATAAACTGAGGCACAAAAGCCCAGCACTTTCAAAAAATTGACAATAAATTAGGGAAATCCATATTTAAAAACAAACAAACAAAAACAAGCACCAAAACTTCGATTTTGGTCTGTGGTGAATAAAAATAAGATGAGTTTGGAAAAATGTGTTGATTGACATAGTGGAAGTGGTTGTGTGTTGCTAGAACAGAAAACTTTGAAAAATGCGTTATTTTAGCTATTACAGTTATTTGAAACAGAAATAGCTATCTTGTAATTGGCAAAAAAATGAGTTTGGAAGAAGAATTTTACAAAACTGACATTTTAAGTTTTGGACTTCTTTTCTTGGGAGATACGCTATTCTTTTCACTTCATTTCTGATCTTGCTTAAATACCACATTCTCAACAAATTCAACAAAATACAAGATTTTGCAGATGACACACGATAAAATATGAATTCTGAGTACCTGCTGGTACTCGTCTATTCATCTAAGAGAATGGGATTATTTTGATAAAAATAAATCACTTTAAGCAGGAAAATAGTTGTTGTCTGTTGCTCAAAAAATGTATTTACTTTAGGAAAACTTATTTTCTGTCACGTAATGTATTTCCTTCAATTTTGAGTCTTTCTACGTTGCCTTGCAAATATTCTGCTTGCTTCTAACTCTTAAGTTTGGTACAGCCATACAGAGTTGCAGCCTTGCATATTTCCCTTGCAGTCATTTCCAGGGCCTTATTCTTCAGCTTTTGAATATACTTTCAGCTATAAATTAAATTTCCCACCTGAGTAAGGCCTTCTGAAGTGGGCCTAGTTAAAAAAAAAACAACAAACAAACACGACAGTATGGTAAGAGAGTTAATGAACTACTGTATCTGCGTAAATTTGTTTAGATACCACTGAAGTCCCCACTATAAATGGAAACATCAGCGCTTGGTTTACCAGACAACCCCTTTTTGACACTCCGGAGCTAAGTTTATCTTTACTGCTGCAGAGCTGCGCTATTTGAAGGCAGGACTGTGGTCACTGAAGGGTTAAAGCCAGTTTTGAATTTGAGTTAATCCATATGCTAATCTATTTTAAATATCCCTGCATAACTACCAGCGTATTTTTAGCAGCACAGTTTGTTGTTCCAGTTGCCAGCTATTTTTGATGACACAACAAAATAGGGCAGAATATAGTTTTGAGGTTTATTTTGGCCTCTAACTTTAAAAAGGGCATCCCCCCCTCCACCTCGCCTTGTCCAAGGATATTTTTGATTTGAATGGTCTATACCTGCCCTCTGCAATCAGTCAATTATTGTAAGCAGTGTGATGGGCCCGAGGTATTAGTGCTGAGAACGTTCCCATTGTCCCTCGGGTTAGGGATTGTTTTGCAATGATCACCCGTCCTGATTTGAAGATTGCATGACAAGACACTATTAAAGTAAGGGCAAGGAATTCAATTTCTCGATGTCATTTTGCCTGGCCTGGTTTTGAAAATAGGTCACTGTATGCTATCTGGATTTGTATATTATAACAGCACCTGCTAGCATTTTTGTAGTGGAGGGTCTAGCCGTATTTTCATTATAAACCCCTATTTTCAGGGGTTTATAGACTGGAACTTGACCATAGAAAGAAGTTTCTATCTAAATGGTGGCATGCAAGGTCTCTTCTAAGGATCATGTTTTCCACCCTGCAAATCTCAACAGATATGTGTTCAAACATTTCTGCAGGACTGAGAAATGAAAACATATTTTCAACTGCAATTTGGAATCGATAGTAGATTCCTTAGGAAAAAGCTACAGTGCTATGTAAGCATAGGTTGTAAACACTAGTGACTGGGCATGTATATTTTAATTATGCAAATCCACAATAATAAATGCCCTTATATAATGGAAGGATTTAACAGGGTCAAAATCTGGCTGTTTGGAAAGGTTGGTAAATAAATCATATGGATCTGAACGTCAAGTTTATGTTTGTATACTCATTTACGCTGCTTTTTTCCATAACGTGGAATTGTTTCTGAGGGAGTCAGCATCACTCTGTGGCCTAATATTTTAAATTGTGAATAGATTCTCGCTTACACAACTGAATCAGCACAGCTGTGCAGATGTGTGTATTTAACACTGATTAAATGCTTCCACCTATACATTACAAAATCCAAACCGAAGTCCCTTACTGCCACTAACTGTAGGTTTTTGCCGAATAGCTGTGGAGGTGCATTTCGTCACCTGCCGTATACTTCCCAAGGTGTTTTACTTTTTGTTTTTAATACGATCAGGAGCAACCAGGCAGAAACCGAGCAAAATGAAACTTCTTCTAAAACAAAGATAATAAAAAATGTTCGGGTAACATTAAAGGGTTGTCAGAAGACTGCCGATGTAAGGAAATTCAGGGTTAATGCTGCGTTACTTCATTTTGAAGTCAACCCCATTGCGCCTGTTTATTGCTGGGGTCTTCAGTCGGAGCGATCACACGACGACGTGTCGGAGGCTGCCGCAGCACCCGGCGGGCTGAGCCCAGCGCAAAACTTTCAGATGGCCAAATACACAATTTCCAAACGGGTGGTTTTTTGGAGGGGAGGGGTGCCGGGGAGAGGAAGAGGAGGAGGACGATCCTGGTCGGCATCGCTGGCTGCGGCCGTGCCCGCAGCACAAAAGAGAAAGGTGGATAAAACTCCCGTGCCCTGGACTGCGCCTCTTTTTGGGTAGACATTAAGATTCCTAGAGGTATTATTTTTACCTAGTCCTCGAAGTACCCACCGGTAAACCAAAATCCCCCATCCCCTGCCAAGCCAACAGTTTGCTACTTAAATGGGTTTAGACTTAATTTTAATGGAAGTGAAACATAGTCGATGGAGGCAAATTAAAACCATATAATTTTGTAATCTTAGTTTAGCTATAATTGCGGCAATAAAACAGTGGAAAGAATAATTGTGGAACATATGTTTGTGAGTGACATTATCTAGGTGACTTCCCTTTTACGGCAGTGCGCTGCTGTCCTATTTGTCTCCCCCTCCCCATGCATTGGAATGACAAACCTGCGAGCCCGGAGTTAATGCTGATTGCGGCAGCTGCTTACACACCGAGTCTCCATGGCAACCGGGGACGTTGCCACGCAACCGTATTCTTTTAGGGACAGGGAAAATGCCCAAAGGCTTACTAAAAATACATGGAAGGGGAGGGGTGTGTGTGTGTAAAAAAAAAATCTTAAATTTTCTTACTACTGTTAATGGGTATAAGGGACCGCGGCACTGCTCGAAAGCAGAGGTCGCGCAAATAAAAACCCAGCCCTGACCTTTCCAAAATTGCTTGCCGTTGCTTGAAATCTCGAGCTTTATTGACAAAGATGACTTTTGATCGATTGCAAAATTGGTAGCTAACACGCGGCAGCCCTCGCAGACTGCAAGATGCAGGGCTGGCCCATTGCTATTCCGGCGGGGTTGAAGGTCAGCCGAGAGCCATCAATGCCGTATTGATCAGCCGAGCTGAAAAATGCCCGTGTTTACAGCTCCTCGCACCGTGGGGCTGCGCCCCAGCCTCCGGCCGGCCCCGCCGCCTCGGCGCACGCCGCCGGAGCAAGCCGTCCTCCCAGCAAAAGTGACATCACTTCACTCAGCTCAGCTGTTTCTGCAGTTTTCTATAAATAGCTAGATAAAAAATTGAAGGCTGCTTTTGGAGAATTTAGCCAGCCAATCTTCTGATCGTCAGCAGACGAGACAGGCTGGTGGTGGGGTGGTTTTTTTTTTCTTTTCTTTTTTTTTTTTTTTTTCCACCTTACTAATATTGCGCTGCAAATTCTTCCTCCTAGTGTTTGGAGCTTGACCCCGAATAACCAAAAATTGTGAACGGTATACATAGCTGCATTCAGGATTGTTCTAGGACGGATATTTAATTCATCCTTTATCACTTCTCTAGCTGTTAAAATGTGATTTAGATAAAAGTGAGGGATGGAGGGAGGGGAAAGGGTCGGCACTGCCGTACGATGCCTGGCGTTATGCTGATACGGCATGTTCGCTGAGCTCAGTATCACCCCCACCTGCAGAAACCACGTGCCAGGCTCCTGGATGCCCCCCTGAATCAAACACACCAAGGACCAGAGTCAGAGCTACACCAGGGCCTTTGTTGGTTCTAATAGCAGAGACAAAGTATTTGAAGGAAGCAATTAGAAATGCAAACAAAAGCGCTGTTAATAAGCACACTTCTTATTTTTCCTTGATTCTGATTTTGCCCTCTATTTCTTAATTAATCCTCTAAGATAGCTGATGAAAGAAAAACATCATCTGCCTGGTCTGTAAATAACCTCTTGCTCAATAGTATTTCTTTCTGGAAACAGGAGCATTAAAAAGCTGCAAAACACAAAACAAAGTCTCAAAACAGTCTGTATATAAATGTGCATTCTGCAAGTTTTATGAATTTTTGGAGACCATGGCAGTACTTTCAGAAAAAAGAGAGGAAACTAAATTTGTAAACATAAGAAATAACAACTGATCTGGGTGGAGAAAAATGTTCTCTGCAGACTCCACCCGCAGATAGCCCTCATAGAATCATAGAACATTTTAGGTTGGAAAAGACCTTTAAGATCATCAAGTCCGACCACTAACCTAGCACTGCCAACTCCACCACTAAACCATGTCCCTAACCACCACGTCTACATGTCTTTTCAATACCTCCAGGGATGGTGACTCAACCACTTCCCTGGGCAGCCTGTTCCAATGCTTGACAACATACTTGGTGAAACATTTTTTCCTAATATCCAACAATGGTGAGTTCCTGTTGCTTACCATACCTTTACCCTACCTTGCATTCCCAGTGGGAAATGAGTGGATGTCAGGGAAGAGGAGAGTCTCACACAGCCCATGAATCTCGCTCAGTTTTTCAGCACCCCCAAGCAGAAGCCTGCACTCAGCATCACACAGGATCAAGCCGCAGATGTCCCCATCCTTTTTGGTTAGAACAGGGAGCTGAAACTGCTTGGCAACAGAAGAGATGAAAGTACTTGTTTTTCAGAAAAGTTAATCGCACTGGAAATAGAAACCAGACAGTTCGTTGGAGGCGGGGAAGAGGGGACAGGCAGGTTTTCTCTCCCAACTGCAGTACTGATTGCGGTGTAGTGGGTATTGCAAAGTGAAACGCTATGGCCTGCGTAGTACAAGGGATTATAATAACTCATGCTTACCTCAAAATATGCATCTTTCCCTTAGCAATGGAAGTGCGAATGAATTGCAAAATATATGTAAAATTATTGATATATAGGATTTGAAAATGCATTTGTTCTTTGCATAAACTGATCTATAAATGATCCTGAATGTAAAACTCAGAGTCTGGTCTAGGGATGGAGATCGGTGAGACTTGTATTCTTAAATATCTTTTGAGTATCTGGGTGCATGTGATCCAAAACCAAGCTGTAGTTGTTGATTGAAATATTTCTGCAACGGGTAACATTTAGTAGTTTTGAATGGTCAGTGCTGGTGCTCTGACTTGGGAGGAGAGAGGAGCAAGGAAAATGGTAGAATGAGAATGGTTGAGTGGAATGCAAATAAAACAGTCTAGAAGCGACAAAAGAAATGAAACTTTATAACTTTCTGAATTTCATTTGTTGCAGAGAAAAATAGTAGTTGAAAGATGGAGTTAAATTTTGCCCAGAAACTTGTTAAAAATTTATCTGACTTCCCAAAGAACTACTGGAGAAATATTGCCATAGGGAAAAAAATCCACAACAAAGGAGTTGAAATTATTTACTGGGATTGTATTTAAAAAGCTGAATTCTGTTTTAAAATAAATTTATTTATTTTTCCATATAAAGAGATGTCAAACCCTTATAACCTCCTGAATTTTAAAGCAATATATTTATTTTTCAATGACATTCACCTTTTTGCATTATCATTAAATTCCATAACATATTTTAAACAGTGCTGTTTATTAAGTGTATATCTTCCACTGTGAAATAAAGCACATATAATTGGGATTTTTGCTGCTGAATCAAGTTAATAGTCTTCCTGTTAAAAAAAAATCACCTGCTTGGGAAAGACAGAACAGAGAGGGCTGAAAATAAATAAGATCTTTCTATATTCCTAAGTTCAGCATCATCTTGTCTTATTAGTCAATACAGCTGCCATGTATTGAATACTGAAAAGCTGGACAAGTGTTTTTATTATCTTTGCCTGATTTCAAGCCAAACCCCTTCTGGGGCCAACAGTCTTGACTCTGCTTTCTATGACCTTTTCAAAGCCTCATATTGAAAATATGAATGGATTAGCCAAATTTTTGAATCACAGGCCTGCTCACTAAGTCAACAAGAGCTTCCTTGCTAATTTGAATGGAAGCAGAAGCAAAACAGACATCAGACTGTGCTCCAGCACAACTCCATTTGACTTCAGGTCAGGATGAAATTCATTCCCATCATCTTTACTGTCCTTTTATGTCTTTTTACTGACAGACAGACAAGGAACTTTACTTTTTCTGAATCCTTTCCCAAGAAGGTAGAGTCTATCACTTTCATTTCTAAGCATGAAAACATCACCTGTGTAGGACCTCCTCAGTCCACTTCTGGAAGGAGGGAAAAATGTCTTACAATATGGGTGAACACTGGCCGAGTGCTTGCTGGTGTGATCAAACCTGATATTTCTCTGGGGAAAAGAGGGAGAGTGCCCCAGGGAACAATTCCCAGACTACTGTGAACTCATATGCAAGACCCTCGGAAACACTGCTGGGCTCTGTGCTTTCCCTCTGCCTCCCTGGCAGGGCAGGCAAAACTGTAGTGTCATAAAGAAGAGATCTGAGATAGCGTGTCCTAAAATACTGTATGACAACGTTTGAAAAGACGAAGGGATTCCGTCTGTTGTCTGTAATCTTCTCCTTGACTTGACTCTTTAAGGTATTGTTTATTTTTATTCAGCGTCATTTTCTCTTACCACTCTAGTAACCAGCCATCAGGATTTCATCAACATTAGAGGCTGGCTGAATAGGAACAGGGGGTGTGTGTGTGCACAGACACACACAGGGACAGCAGCAAACACGGGGCTTTACAAGGCTGTTTACTAGTGGAACCATACACAGACCAGCCACATTACTACTAAATATCTGTTTAGTATCTTGCAACTAAAAACAATAGCCTGTCTAAGGCTGAAATTTTTTTTGAATGAGATGAAACCTTTCATAAAAATTCCTTCTTTATAATTTTGTGTGTTTGTGTCAAAATATCTCAGGGCACAAAGCCCAGCAGAAAGCCAACTTTAAAAAAAAAAATCTTTGTAAGCGCTTTCATGACAGTGAACCATTAAATCTCCTGAGTAATGTAGGGAAGAGCTGGATCATGCATAGATTGCTCTTTACCCAGGATGCACAGTTGCCTGCAAGATTCTGAATAAAGAGACACACCTGCTAGCTAGCTGATAACACTCTGGGGTCATTTCATTGAAGAAACTGTCAGCCAGGAGGTGTTTAAATAAAGCCACAGATGAATTCATGACCTGCACTACTGGGACTAAAAAAAAAAAGGTGTTAAAGCAGAAAGAGAATGCAGATAAATGCACATTCCTTTGTACTGCAACAAAACTTCTCCGTGTAAATCAACTGAATGGGAAAGAACAGGGAAAGAATGTGTTTCTCCGTACAGCAGCGGGGAAGTGAGATGGTTCAGCTGCACATCTGGCTACCGGCCAAAGCAGTCGTGTGCCATGCTTGTTTGCCTACTAGTGCTGCTTAGATTGGCAAATGCCCATGCAGTTTGAAGAGGGCAGGCGCATGACTGGATGGCTGCCAGTAAGTGTGCGGGACTGATGCCACTGTTGGACGCCATAGCCTGGTAGGAATGAGGAATACAAAGGCATTCAATAATCTGAATGTCCCTTTGCTTCAAGAGAGTGGTGCCAGGCAGCATTTAATGAGAGATTGCTTTGTTACAAAGTCCTCGACATCAAGTGGGCTGGTGAGCTCATTAACCTGACTGCAGCAAATAAAAAAGGCGCACTCAGAAGACTCCCATGATAGCATACTCAATAGTGTAAGAGTCCTTTTGCTTCCTTTATGGTGATCCATTAGCAAGCAGCAGTGTAAACACCATAAAGCAAGCCAGTTTTCTGATTGTTCAACTAAAGTCTGTTTTCCCTTGGGGATTATGCCACCAGTTGATGCAGACACCCCCCCGCCCTCGTTATCTATTACATAATGACCTTCTATGCAACGAAGCATTTTCCCATATTTCTTAGGAGCACAACTGCAGCTAAGGAAACTACTGACAATTCGCACCCCTGAAAGAGGAAAGGCGACAATGTAGGGCACATCAGAAAACAAATAAACCACAAAGTGATGCCAAGGGGAATGGAAAATATGATTATGCTTATGTTTATACAACTTCAGTTAGAACTTAGGAAAATGGTGCATAGCTTTTCTGTGTCGCCTTTGTTCCCATTCACAGAGGGCTCTGTATCCGTAGGAGCAGCAGCCCACCTTGCTTGCCTAACGTGGTTCTCTGCGTTTTCCACAAATGCTGTTTGCCCTCAGGAAAATGCATTATAAAGTAGTACTTCCAGAACAAGTGCCTACTGTGTCTCCATTCGAAACACAGCCCTTTGCTGATTTACTAATCAAAGGAAGAAGAGGGAAGAAGCAAATCCCCAAAGAATTTCCGCTTTCAAAACAAAGGGGAAAATTCCTTGTTGTAGTTATTCCGTTTAATCCACTGGAGCTACACTAGCGATTTTTTCTCTTTTTTTTAAACATCTAAAAAGGTTGAATTAAAATACCTATGTTTAATCCGCAGGAACTGCAAAGGACTATTGCTTCCTTATAAGCACCCAGCAAGCTGAAATAGAAAAATAGCTAAACGTGATCAATGATATTTTTATTTTTTTGGCAGGTAGGTGATCAGCATGGATCCAGTGCATACTGGTAGTAATGATTTTTGGTTACTCAACTGCTCACTCAAGGTCTGATTACTCAAGTATGTATCTGGCACAAAATAAAATTAAAAATCCCACTAAGCACTAATTAATATCCTTTTCAGTAGAATTACATACTAGTTACAGAGTTAAAATGTATTCTGTTCTCAGTAATAGAATTGTTTTTAATTCTTTAACAAATTGCAGAATGCTTTAATGATTTTCAAGGTGCTGCCGCCAATCGGATCCCATTATAGGATCAATTTAAAGTCCCCAAGTGGTAGTTACAGCACCACTGTTAGTATGTGAAATTGTGAAAAAAATACCAAAGGAAATAATTAGGTTTCCTCTTCCTATGACAAGACTCTATGACAAGATAGTCTGAACTGTGTTTCGTCTACAACGTTTAGACAGTACTTCACATTTGTAATTAAAAGTTGTTTTGGTGTCTGTTTTCATACATTTGTTCCCACCCTTTCAGTCAACAAAATGCAGTTTAACTGGTACAAAAACTCTACCGTGGGTTGCTGTGTTAGATCAGGTGCAGCTTCTTCCAAACTCTTCATAAATTGTGAAAGGGAAGCAAAGGAAATGGTCTTATATGCTTCTTGGAGATTTTGTGCTCTTAACATTCAGAAGTGGATGGAAGTCCAGTGAAGGCTATCAAGATGGTCAATGGGCTGGAGCACATCAGGTACCAAGAGACACCGAGAGAACTGGGTTTTTGCAGTCTTCAGATGAAAAGGCTTTGGAGGGCTGCCTACAACTGCCTCCAGGGAGAGAGTAGAGAAGATGTAGCCAGCCTCCCTCTTAAGGTGCACAGTGACAGCACATGAGGCAGCAAATACAGGTTGGAACATGGGGCAGTCCAGTTAGATACGGATGGGTTTTTCACCTTTTTCATCATGAGAGTGGTTATAAATTTCAGCAGCTTGTCCAGGAAGGTGGAATTGCTATCATTGGAGACATGAAAAACTCAGCTAGAAAAGACCATGAGCAACCTGATCTGATTCAGACTTCCAGAACCTGAAGGGGGCCCACAGGAAAGCTCAAGAGTAGGACTGTTTACAACAGCAAGTAGTGACAGAACAAGGGGTAGTCGCTTTAAACTAAAAGAGGAGAGATTTACATTAAATGTTAGGACGAAATTCTTTACTGTGAGGATGGTGAGGCACTGGAACAGGTTGCCCAGAGAAGCTGTGGAGGCCCCATCCCTGGAATTGTTCAAGGCCAGGTTGGATGGGGCTTTGGGCAACCTGGTCTAGTGTAGGGTGTCCCTGCCCATGGCAGGGGGGTTTGAACTAGATGATCTTTGAGGTCCCTTCCAACCCAAGCAATTCTATGATTCTGTGATTGAACCTGCTTCAAGTATAGGGTTCAGATGAGTGTCCTTCAGAGCTCCTTTTCACCCTAAATTATTCCTTGGTTCTTTGGCTGGTCTGGGGAGGAGATTGGTCAGGTATAAACTGCGATTCTAGTGAAGGACTGGCAGCTGCACAGGACTGACCAAGAACAAAGAAAGATGGCACCACAGGGTTGCTCTGCTACAGAAGTCCACAGAACCATAGCTCTGGGAGCATGCTGTGTTCGCAGTATTTCACAGCGCGGTTCTATCTCTGGCAGCAAGTCCTTCACACCCATAAAAAAGGTCACTAAATGCAGGCAGCAATAGCACCTTGTCACTACAGTACCAAACACTTGCATGTGAATTTTTTATTTGAATCATGCAACGCCTGATCCAAAGGCAGTCCTTGAACTGCAAACTCCTGGTGAGAGGACATTGCCGGTGATTTAACCTGACAGTGTGCTAAGATGAAAATCACTAGATCTGCGAGCACTCGTAATCAGGCCCTAAGCACAATGCTGGAAAAGAACAAAAGGAGTGGAAATGTAAGAGATTCAGGGCCACCACGGTAACTTTGAACTGAACACTGTAGCAGAACGTAGCTCTTTTCCTTGTTATGTGTCAGCTTGGGCTGACGTTGAGAACAGTAAGGAAAAGAGTATGATGAAGTTGGACCGACTGCTGACAGACTAGGAGAAGACAACAGGGAAGAAGCCAAGCTATCTCAGGAGCAGAGGGTTGCTCTGGGTATGGCTGTGTGGCACCTGACCTGCAACAAAGTTTGAAAGCCAGGAGAAGTGAGCAAGATAAGCTTTAAGAAAACCTAAATGGAATCATTATATTAAATACTGCCAATGCAACCTTTAGCCCAGCAATAGAAAACAAACAGAGTAACAGGCATTATCACTTTTGGCAAGCAGGATAAGGGCAGGTGTTAAGCACAGCTAGATTAGACCCAAGATTATGTATTTTTTTCTCTGTTCTCTTGCTGCTGTTACATGAAGCTCTCTCCTTCAAGCTTGAACAAGATTATATTACAAAGCACCTTATGCAGTTCCTTGGAAAATTTACATGGATATTTGACTGTGCCAAGATAACCACTGCAATCATAATGGTGAAAGCCTGATTAATACATGTATTTGGGAAACTGCTTCAGACAGTCCCAAGAGTAGAGGGAAAAATCCTCGTTGCTGCAGTGCATGCTGCTTTTAGCTCCTCTGGCTGACTTTTCTTCCGTCTTCAGCGCATATTCAAGTTTTTTGACCTTGCTGAGATAGGAGTGAAGACGACTGCCAGTTTGGTTTAAAGCTGGACAAAGCATTTTGAGGGAAGGGAGGAAAGAATAAACAGGAAGATTCAATTATTCTAGCAATGCAGGGCTTGTTTCTCAAATGTTTGATGGACCAGCACTAGTAAACGAACAAAGAACTCTTTAACACTTGTCACAAAATTTTGATTCCTTTTTCTCCACTTTGTTTGCCTTGCCAACTAACATGATTGCACAGAAAGCAGTAGAGGCGTTGCCATCTAGGAGCATCCCATAGCATCACTTGTGATAGGCCGATGGGCACTGCCTTTTCAGCCTTTCATTCTTAAAAAAAAAAGCTTTTAAAGGTGGCTGTATGACTTGGTAGAGCTTTATGATGAAATGTTCCTAGGATACCAGCTCAACTCACAGTTCTGCTGTTGTCCAAAGAATTGCCAGGCTTTGTAACCCATGTCTACAAAGCCATAAATAAGTTTCTTCATGAGAAGTGGAACTTTCGTCCATGTAAATCCTGCTGTGATGCCAGGCTGACTGCTGAGCAGAGACTGTACAAGTTCATGGGAGGTTTTCAGCTATTTTTAGATTACTGGACCATATAATGTCAGCATTGAGCAGTGCAGAGGACCTATCTAAAGCTAGTGGACAAGGTTCAAAAAGGGTCAGGGTATAATATCTTCCTGTGCTTCCTAGACACTGTAATACGTGTCTCCTGCAGCTTCATCCTCAGACTTCAGGCATCCTTGTGAATTCTGTTTGTGTGCTAGTTTCACTCTGGGAATTTAATAGGACTTGCTGGCTGTTTGGTTATAAAACAATGTAGGAACAACAGCACTCCTCTGCTCTACAGGGCTGCCTATTCTGAGGTTCCGACATGCTGAAAGGTGTAAGGAGTTGAGAAATATCTATCTCAGTGAGCACAGGTAGCCTCTGTCCATGTTAACAGGGTGGTTTCCTATAAGGTTTTCAGAAGCCCAGGAGAGTGCCACTACAAACACAATGTGCAGTTTGTATGTGAACAGACCAACATTATTCTGATAGACATTTCCTCTGGCCAGATGCACTGAATCATTGAAAGGACAGAGAGTCAGCCAGCTGTTTCAGAGAAGACCTTGTCCTTGCCACAGTTGTTTTCATTTCTTTTCCCTTTTTTTTTTGTTCTTTTTGCAAGTAGAAAAAAGTGGCAGCCTTGATTTTCCTAGCCTTAAAGTGCTGAAGAAGCTAGTGTGATAGTTTATCATGTTAAGACAGATCATGACTTTTCATTTCTCTGTCCCTCCTGATTTTTTACCTGTTTATTCCCTTTACCCCATATATACAGACCCACTTCATGCTCCCAAAACTTCCAGACAGAACCTGAAGACCGTTGCTTTCCAAATATCAGCAAGCTGTCTCTATTTAATTGTTTGGATTTCCCGTGTGCAATATCCTAGAGTCTCCTTCAACACTTGGACCAATACATGTGCGTCACGGAGGAAGGGAGGAGTACACCATGCCTGCAAGAGCTTTTCACAGTTACTCAAGAGCTTCAGTGGCAGGGGCTCTTGAAGTACAATAGATTGGTAGGACAGAGTAAGAGGCAGAATAGTGCCTGTAGTCATTCTCTTTATTTGAGTAGACAGAGGTAATTTTATAATTCTATGATTATTTAAAAGACCACATGAGCTGAGATGTTATTTAATATATACATGACCTGTCTTGATAGTTAATTTCCAAACACACATTTCACAAATTTTAACTGAATTTTTTCTTCATCTTACATAAGTTTACTTAAGATAATTAAGTTTTGGGTAGTGTAGGACAACATTCTGACAGAAGAGGAATTTTTTTTTCCTTCCTACATTTTGCATCTAGTAAGGTGAGCATTACACATTTTTCTTTTGCACAGGATAAAATTCTTTCTGCAGCAGTGGCTGGTGGAGGAGACTGAACACAGGCGAACAGTGTTTGCTGATTTCTAAGTAGGAACTATTGGATAGCCATTTCAAACATAGACCAAATAAACGATGATTATCTTTTTCTGTATCTATTGTGCCATATCTTTAAAAAGGGGGCAGGGGACATAGGTGTCATAGTTTCCAATCACAGGAGAAGCCTAATTTTGACCTTCTTAATGCCATTTATGACAGGAAAAGCTTAAAAGTCCTTGTGACCTATGGTAATTTCCTCCCAGGTCTACATGTTAGTTAGGAGTCACGAAGGTCACTGATTTCTGGCAGCACAAGAACAAAGCACCCAGCACATGTAGGCACAACCCCAAAATGTATATTTTGCTGTCTGCTGTGCTTGTAGAAACCATAAGCAAATCTTCAGTGGTATGACCTCAATTCTTGCCTCTTTCTCTAGTGTCAGCTGGCAAAGAGAAGTGGACCTGGTGTGATTGCAGCTTCTCTCACAGCCTCCAAGGGCAGAGGGGACACTGACTATGCTGGCCTGAGAAGGTACAGTGGGACATGGGCCCAGCTACCTTGGAAACCCAGGATGGTTTTGGTGTATCCAAAGAAGCTAAGGTTAGTCTCTTTGCCTGATACTAGTTTGGGAATTTTTTTTTGGTGACTGGGCCAGCAATCACACAATGTTCTGCGGTATTTTGAATCTTGCCTGATGGAACTGATTAACGACTGGAGATGCTGGTTCATCTTGTATGTTCGGCTGTATGTCTTGGCTGGAGTTGGTCCTCTATGACACGAAAACACATTATTGAGAGCTGATGGAAACACCAGTTTTCATCCTCAGATCGACCATTTTGGTGTATTTGGATTCTTGTCATCTGCAAGGACAAGACCAGCTGCCAATATGCTTTTTGAAGAAGTAAAATTTCTTCATAACCTTATAAGTCCGTTCAAGAAAGCCTAGAAAGTAACAATATTCAGATAATTATTTTCCCAAATCTGGAGACAGCGGTCAAGGCAGGCAGAGAAGTGAATTTCATCCTGGAAAATGTTTGCCCTTGCCTTGCCTTGCCTTGCCTTGCCTTCCCTTGCCTTCCCTTCTCGTCCCTTATGACAGCAAACCAGGTATTGATAAAACAATCAGGGTCAACATCAATAGCAACAGAACACTGTTCATATAAAGTTCATGTAAAATTCTGGCCCCACATGAGTCTAAATAACAGGGATGAGCTTATTGTGCCCCTCTTCCAAAATAAAAGTTTTTTGTGATTAATATAATTTGAACCTGAATTTTGTTGTGCCTTGGACAAACCTTCCTTTGCCTGCAGTGGAGCGTTTTTTGAACTGAGAGTTGAACGCAGATAGTGAGGTTTGGGCCTCTGCTGTCAATGCAGCAGTTACAACCCCACCGCTTTCCCAAAAGCTGGCGCACAATACGTATGAGGTACTACTAAAAATGGATGGAGATGTAGGAGTGGTAGCTAACTATGAAATTAGTGAAAGGAGAAAATAACTGTAAATAAAAATGTACAATCTTATCTTTTTGAGCGCTCTGCTAAGCAAAGTGGGGGGGTTGAAGAAGCCACATGTAGCTGTGAGCCAGGAGAAGCAGCTGCGTCCTGCAGCCGGCCCGCAGCCCCCTCTTCCCTCACATCCCGCCACGCCGCGCCGTCACCTGCGCCTGCCACAAGCACAGCTCCTACTTCGGCAAAGTGGGAAAACAGAATTTACTGTCCCCAAACTACTCTGCTCGCCAATTGCCACCCGATTTTGAGGATCCTGGTTGCCTGGGAAACATAACTGGTTGTTGCTGTGGAAACTCGGCTTCGCTGACCACCGGGTTTCCCTGCCGCCAGGGGCGGAGATGGGGGCTCTCCCCATCCCTCTGTGCTAGCAGGTGACAGGAGATGGCTTTGCCACTGACTCTGTCAATAAAGTTGCAAAACAGTATTAATAGCTTTTACTTTCACTTATTTAAGCCTCCTCTGCTGTTGACTTTTGGAGGGGAAAACAAGAAAGAGGGTAATCCATTTAGGTAATAGATTAGAGGAATAAGACGGAGTAGGAGGAGGCATTTGTTTATTTATTTGCTTCAGAAAAGTTTCTGAGACTTTTCGTGCACAAACGACTTGGAAAAAATGAACTTGAAAGCCTCGCAAAATGTACAATTTCACATTGTATTAATGTAAGCTTTTTGAAGTTAATATAGCCATTCCTTTGCTATTAATGTTCCTGTGTACTCAGCGGCCTTAAACTGTTCATCTCATAACGAGCATATGCTGTCAGTAACAGCACGCTGCTGCAGCGTGCATTAACTCCTTGTTTCCAAGGCTCACTCCAAGTAGAAATGGCATCGACCGTGCTTAACCCTGGTTCCATATTTTGGGGCAAAAGGGGTTAAGAGATATCTGAAATGGAATGCTGTAAATTCCTAGAAGGCCTCTGCTGGTTTGGGAAACAGAGGGAGAATAGTTCAGCGGCTAATTTTTCTTTCTCTTTTAAGTAACAAATTGAGAAAAACCCAACCACTATTACAGCTCACTTTGACATCAAGGAAATAATAATAACAATAATACTTTGCACTTATATAGCAGCTTTTATCCCCAGTTTTCAAAGGATTTTTCAAACATTAATAGTGTACCTACCACTTTATTCTCTGTTGGCAAGGTGGTCACATGGTGGTGTGGGAGCTGAGGAGACATAAAGCAATTTATAGGGTGCTGGGACACTAATACAAATTTTAGGAACCGATGCAACCTACCGACAACAGCTCTGTGGCTAAATCATGTTTAAGGTAAAAGTCTGTCTAATCCATCACTGCTGCGGTTTGCTGCAGCAGAAAGGGATGAAATCTCCTCTGTAGTTCATTGATTCTACTGCAGATGCTACAGCAAAGGAAACAGCGTTTAGGCTGGTTTTGGTGGTATCTCTTGATCTATTTGCTTTAGTAGATGCTGGTGTTGGTTTTGTTTTGTTTTGGTTTGGTTTTTTTGTTCTTTCACAATACTTAAAAATACATGTATTCTAAAAATCTGTGGTAGGTATGTGTACCTATGTTCACTGAAGGCAATAATAGAGTAAAAATGCAGAATAACTTGAATAATTGCCATGTTATTTTACACTTTACACAGGGCTACCAAAATATTCTGTGCTTGAGATTACTCAAAGAGAGAAATTTTGCCAAATGAGGGAAAACCTATCTCTCTCTTCCCTTCCTTTTTTTTTTTTTAATTTGGAAAAAGTACTTTTTTTTTCTTTTTGTAATAACTTGTCACAAATTTGATATTCAAGTGAGGAAAAAAAAGGCTGATCTTTTCTACTGGAAATGTGACATATAAGTAGCCCCTATTTTAAAATGCACCCGTGTCCAATTTGTAAACAGCCAGTGCTCTGGAGGCATCTCCTAAGCGACTTTAGGGAGGCTTGGAATACTACGTTATCTAAGGCTCACGGGAAACCCTGCCTTATCTGTAACTAATATAAATCAGAGAAGCTCTGATGAAATCTGTGGAGCTACATCAATTTATACAGGCTGAAAATCGTGCTCAACTGTTCCCAGACAAACAAAGGCATGCAATTCCCCATTTGGCTCCACAAAGGCAGATGCTCTACCTCCTTACCTGCTCCATTTGCTTTAATGAGGTGTTCACAGCAAAGTGTAAATGGTACCATTTAGACGTCAACATTAAGCATGGCGATGTTTTAAGAGTAGCACTTAAGGAAATTAAATGCGTGATCTGAGCTAATGTGGATGGTGTATGACTGTTGTTAAATAAAGTTAAAATGGACAAAGTAAAATTCTCTCAAGTGCCTCTAAGGAGGGCATGTTGTAGGTTGTGCGAGTTATGGCATAATCTTAGTAAGCTGGAAATTTATCCATTCAGATTTTTAACAGGAAAACAGATGATTAAGACGACTACGTCTGTGCCATGGAGTTAGTTGTTAGTATTTGATATGTGGGATGTTAAGGTGTGGAAATATTGTAGGTTATGGAAATCAAGTTTTGGGGAAGCACTGAAGCTGCACTGGGTGTGCAAGGAGACAGGGAGGTACTCTGGGGTAGATTTACCCCATCACATCACCGACTGTGCTGGAATTGTTCTAGATTTACTTCTGTGTGAAACCAGAATCAGGACTAGCTAATTTAGCTTAGTGTGCTGATACGAAATGCAAAGTGAAAATGTCATCATTTGTGTTTCTTCTTGTACTGAAAAACCACTGGAGGCCTTGTAGGAATGGAAATGTTAGTAGTAACAACATAGCATTGCATGTGTATATATATATATATATATAATTTTCAATATATTGGTTTTAAAACTATTTTTAGGAACTGGTAAGGCTTACCTCTGGTTACTAGCTAATCATGTTTATGAGGTCCAACTTCTGATTTTTTGTGTGTATGTATATTAACCTGAGGACAAAGTTAGAGCATTTGCTAGACTCAACAAAGCCCTGTATTAATAGGGAAAGCATTATCACAGATAAAAAAAATATATCTGATTTAAAATCATTTTCAGACCTTTCTACTACCCTTAGGTTAAAAAAAAAAGAAAAAGCAATGAAAAAATTAGTAGCCACATCTTCGTTCCAACAACCTAATTTCAATAGTATCGTAATAAAAGGACAAAGGTCATAGATTAAAGTATTGTAATGGAAATGCAGAATCTATATCTGCTCATAGGTATAGGACTGTATTTTTAAAGATATTCCTACTTGTAATGATTATAATTTGAGCCTGGTGTCACTAATAAGAAAATAGATCTTTTTCATTCTGATTCAAGAACCAATATTTACAAGTGTGTGTATATGAGTATAAATAAACAGTTAACAACTGCACTGAGAATATCTGCATGGAGTTCTGGGTCAGCTGTAGCACTGTTTGTCTAATGCTCTTATCAAGACACCTGTTACAATTTAATTTTTTTTCTCTTTCTCTTAGTAGGGGACAAGTAATAGAATGTGGCTAGAATAGGAAAATAGGAAATTACTTTTCTGGTTTCTGCCAATATGTTAAAATGTGTCAAATTTATTATCCATGAAATGCCAAAGTATCCACAGTGTTTTGTGTAAAGTCACAGAGAACAACGTAGCTCAGACCTACCATGGGCTGGCATCCAGAGTCCTCCATCTTAAATAAACAATCCTGTTACACCTGACAAGAGACCCCGAAGTGGCTTCTGCATCAATAAGTGCAGAAAATTAATCTCTCCCTCCCCAGAGAGCAGATAGAATAATTTCCTATAACTTGAACGTGACCAGCTCTTCTTTATGCCTACTGTCCCCCAAAGTCAGAGGCTAAAATGCATGGAGGAGGCTGCCACGAGTACCAGATGTATTAAACTTTTGTCTGCAGTATTTTATGTGTGGTTATTTAAAGGGAGATAAATAATAGTGGCTTCCCACAGTTTCTTGCCTGTCCCACTCCACCCCACCCCCCTTCAAATTGTTTCACATATGGTTGAGGATCCGTGCAAAAATAACTGACATTCCTTCTACCTAACGTGGTAGTGCATAACAGGAAAAAAAAATCATTTAACTTCTGTCATTTCCTAACAAAATACTTAATAAGCATTTTGGCATACCAAGGCAATGCTGTAGGTCTCTATCTCACCAGAGTAGAACAGCGATAAAGAAACACCTGAAGGACACCAGAGATTTGTGTTCAGGGGATCTGTTCTGTATTGTGCATCAGGTGAGATCCGCGGGACACGAGAGCATGCTTTGCTGGGAGGACTCTTCTCGTCTTCACCTGGGAAACCAAAGGCTTGCAATCCTGCTCTGTCAGCTGTCAGCTATCTTGCTGCCAGCTGGAGCACGGTGGAGCCCTGACTCCTGCGGCGGTGTGATGTCTTGTGGTCACTCCTGGTTCTCTGCCCTTGAACCTCCTTCACTGACAAAGAGTTTGAGGTAGATAAACTGTGGTGTTTGGCTATGTGGGCTGCCTCAAAGCCATACACCTGTACTGCCTATAGAGACAACTGGTCCTCCTGAGTATGCACAGGACACTGGAGATGCTGCTAGCAAAACCCAGCTTGCGAATGCCTGATCTGGTACATAGTGGAGCTGCATAACACCTGCAGGTCTTTGTCCACCTTTATTTTTGTGCTCTCAAGTCTCCTCTGTCACTGATGGGATTGATATCTTACTCTGAAGTGCTGCTTTTGTGAAGCAGTTCCTTATTTATCCTGATTTGTTCGGAGATGGAGGGTGGGCAGAGCCCCTCCAGCTTCCTGCTCCTGCAAGCCAGGGTGGAGGAACAGCAGTGACCAAGGAGCGGGAAGGTGAGCGGGAGAAGGGCTGTTTCTCCTCCTGGCTACAAGGCTGTTTTGCCTGCGCGGAACTGCCTTGGAGGTGACAAGAAAGGAGTCCTGACTGAGAGATTGAAGGTGGAAACCATACATCAGGCTTATACAACATTTTCCTTGGAACGCACTGTTTTGGAGGAGGAGGCTGCTGTAAACGGATGCATGTTGATGGTGAAGTGTGGTGGCCAGACAAGGCATACGCTGTGCTGATGCTCAGGCAATGCTTGTTTTAGCCTGTGTCTCTACTGGCCTCTCGTGAGCCAATGAAGATGCTTTAGGAGCCACAGCTATAATTTGGCCTCCTCTGCCCTCCTAAATGTACCTTGGGATAAACACATTCTGGAGATCACAGAAAGTCACAAATTTGTGTGGTAGCAGCTGGATCTGTCTTTCTTGTCTTCATGCATTTCATGATTTTCAAAGCTAAGCAGGTTTGAGCCTCATTAATGCTTGAATGCATTAAAAAAAAAAGTTATTGCTCATAGTACAAACTACAGTCAGCTATTTTCTACAGTATATCAGTATGTATATCTTTGTAATCTTTAGAGAACAGTGATTTCTACAGTGATATTTAATTTGAAAATATATACAACTCTTTAGAGTCCCTCACAGAGAGGGCCTGGTCCTCCGAAAAAAAACTACTTAGAGATGTTTCCAAAGAGCTAGCATTTCTTCTTGGTTTACGTAAGGGAAAGAGAGATGTGTTGGTGTTTTTGTTCACAATTTCAGTTCACACTGAGTGAGTTCAAACTCCTTCAGAGCCAGAGGAACGCGTTGTGCTCATTTACCATTCCTTCCCATGAGGGAACCTCATGACATATCTCATGGCGTTGCAGAAGACACAAATCTGAGTGTGTGCACGTGTGCACACGTGCATATGTGCAAGTTTGAAAGGAAAGCTGGATTTTCCCACAGAAACTCCTCTAATAAAACAGCGCTGTGCTCTGTCTTCTGCTAGGCCTCATCCTTGCGTGCAATCACAGAACTCAGAGGCGGAAAACAACTTGCACATCATTTTTGGTGTGTTTCTCTCTCAGTGTCATTCTGTTCTTTGCTCTGTACTGCTCAGGTTTTCCAATTTGTTTTTAAATAGCTTGTGGATATGGCTTCTCCTTCTTCCCTTGGGATACTATTCCACAATCTAATGGTTCTCAAAATTAGAATTTTTCCTCCATCCCAGGTGTAAGACTTTGTTTATAAAACACTGAATTCACACAGTAATGTGCACGGTGCAGATGTTTCACATGGGGACATTTATGTGAAGTGCTTCCATTGAAAAATGGGGATAAAACCAAAAAACCTTATTAAGTGAATTTACAATATATGATGTATAAACACGCTTTTATTTTGCAATTTCACTACAAAATTAGCGACACATACAACTGTAATACCATATTGCGGCGTAAAAATTAATTACCAAGAATTGTATTTTTCCAAAGCTTAGGATCACAGCAAATTAATTAAAATTCTTCATACAAAAGAAGGAATTTCATAATAAGTTTTTACAAAATATATGTATAGTACATTTCAACCTTTTAAAATTTGTGACTGTAACATGGGCTTTTTTTCTTTTTCTGCATTTTTAATACGGTGGCAATTGAGATCCGTCAAGTCCATAGCATATATCACTGTTTTTATTCAAGAATTCTTGTGAAAATAAAGTACTTCTTTTATTCACAAAAATCATAATTGCAACATACGTAAAACCTGTCAAAGCTCCAATTTCCAATATTCTAATGAATATCAAAAGAGTCCAGCATTTCTGACTTTGACAAATTGCAAATGAGGTTTTATTCATTAAGAGGGCTGCTAATGTTTATTTAAATGCAATTTACTGTTGCATTATTGATTAGCTACTGCAAAATTATCTTACAAGGAGCACGTGTAGCAAGAAGATTTCAGGTTGAGAAAGGATTTATCTAGGGAAGGCCTGTAGGCTTGATTTAGGCCCCAGGACATGAGAGTTTTAATTTATCTGGAAAGAAAGGCCTGGTGGAAGGTTTGCTTTGTTTGCATTTAGACAGCAGATGAAAGGGGTTTTGATGTTGAGCTGGGAGAAAATGGCTGCCACTCTTGTTATTCACAGAGAGAATTGAGCAAAAGAAAAAATCTATTATAGGGGGCAAGATAAAAAAGTCATCCCCCGCCGCCCGCCCGCTCCCCGACATTTTCAGCATCAGGCTATATATGTGGCTAGTTATTCTCCGAAGGAGAAATAATATAGAAAATGTTGCTTATTATCTAAAATCTCTTTTAACAAATCCATATTGCATTTATTACTGAGCCCTCACTTCTTCTTTCAATCCCATAAAACTCAGGCGAGGTTGCTGTATGTGACCTGAGAGTGCAAATTAATTCTGGGCCTATATGTTTTAGTGAAACATGAATGTATGATGCTTTCAGTGTTTCCCACCATAAACAGAGACATTCTGGCAATGTCTCATGGAACTAATTGCTAACAGCTCGAAGTGCCGGAGAGTGATACAGAGCTTCTTTGGCTTCCATCTTAAGGAGGGAGGCATCTGCAGTACTTACTTGTTTTAGCACCAGTTTTGTCAACAAGAATCAATTAGTCATGTAAACCACAACGTTGAACCCTATCCTTCCTGAGGGATACTGCTGCAAGAGTAAATAGGACTCATGTAAACGCATAGCAGTGGCAGAGATTTAAGAAATTTGGTGTATTCACCCCATTGACCTAATGAACAGAAGCCTGTGAATATAAACAGTGCCACCAAATCAGATGGAATCTGGTGAGTGGGTGGCTTCCAGTCGTGCAAGAAATTGTTTTAAATCTCCAGCTTGGAGAAAATGTGTTCAACAGAGCAACGTGCAGCTTCAAAAGGCATAGTTCAAATACACAGTATCAGGAGCTGAATGTCCTTTTCTGGACTCATTACAACCTGACAGGGCTTTTCATTTCACATGACAATCAGGAAAACTTGGAAAGCTCTCAGCCAATTGCAGAGAGGAAGAATGATCCTACTGAAATTAAATCTGAAACTCAAATATTACACCAAGACCTTTCAACTTGCTCATTATTCCATTAAACCAACTGTAAAGGCACCATTCTTCATCTGAAATGAGTTTAGAAAAACTTTCATTGTGTGACTTGGTCCACAAACGAGGGTGACAGGAGCAGAATGATATTTTCCTTCGGGCTTTATACATTTAGTGACTCTGATGATGATGACTAAGTAGCAGTTCTGACAAGCTGAAGGTTAATTACTTACTCTGTGTTTCAGGTCTGTCAGAGTAGAATATCAGCATCGATTTATTTACCAAAAGTCAGAAGTATTTTGTATTTACTTTGGGCATAGAGAACCCTTGTTCTAAAGACCCGTTGTCTGTCTTCTACTGGCCTGAAAATACTTGTCTGTTTCCCATTTCTCCCTCATTTAAATTTCCCTTCTTTCCTCAACTTCCAAGGATCTCTTGGTAATTTTTCTCTTTGCTTTGGCCCTTGGCAAACAGTAAAATACTTCACATCACATCCGTGAAGATCATCAGCAGTTAGAAGGCTGAGATAGAAAGCAAAGTGGATGGTGCAATTTTGAGATGGATGAATACATGCATGGTGATCCATTAAAAAATACCTTAAATCGCACAGTTAATCAAAAAGTCTTCTTAAAAAATCAGGTAGTTGACAGAAGTCTTTCCCTGTGAATATGATACATTTTGATTATTAACTTCATATTGTGAGGAAAAAAAGATTAGGTAGTGCTGCTGCTGCAGAAATGAAAAGGATGTCTGAAATGCTGCAGGTGAAGCATTGCTTGGTAAACTAGGTCTGGCTGCCTCAGATTTTTACAATTTCTAATTATTTTGCAGGCCACAATTAAAAAGGATACAAAAAGGTTATCATAGACTTATAGAATGAATGAGTTGGGTTGGAAGGGACGTTTAGGACCATCTAGTTGCAACCCCACTGCCATGGGCAGGGACACCCTCCACTAGACCAGGTTGCCCAAAGTCCCATCCAACCTGGCCTTGAACACTGTCAGGGATGGGGCCTCCACAGCTTCTCTGGGCAACCTGTTTCAGTGCCTCATTGCCCTCACAGTAAAGAATTCCTTCCTCATATCTAATCTAAATTCACCTTCCTTCAGTTTAAACCCATTAGCCCTTGTCCAATCACTACATGTTCTTGTAAACAAGGTCTACCAATACCTAAAGGGGGCCTACAGGAAAGATGAGGAGGGGCTGTTTACAAGGGCAGGGAGGGATAGGACAAGGGGTAAACTTTAGTTTAAACTAAAAGGGAGGAGATTTAGATTAGATATTAGAAAGAAATTCTTTACTGTGAGGGTGGTGAAGTACTGGAACAGGTTGCCAGGAGAAGGTAACCATTCTATGATTCTATGATTCTAACAGCCCATTTCCAGCTTTCCTGTAGGTCCCCTTTAGGTACCGGAAGGCCACAATTAGGTCTCCCCAGAGCCTTCTCTTCTCCAGGCTTAACAAGTCCAACTCTCTCAGCCTGTCCTCGTAGGAGAGGTGCTCCAGCACCTCTGTCCAGCACTTTTTATGGGAAAAGGGGTTTACTTACCTTTACAGACCACTGGAGCCTTCCTTAATAGCAGTGCTCACATATTCTTTGTGACTCTTTCCTTCATGTCCCATATCCCTTGTTCCTCTCTTTTGCCAACACTTAGGTTCCCGCTCACTCTTCTGTGGTTCTTCTTTGTAGTCTTCCCAGAGATGGTCGCTCTCCTCGATACCTATGTTTAATTTGGTGTTATTTGGGTGCAGTTAATTAAGGTTTGGTTTTACCTGGGTTCATTGCAAATGGACAACGGAATTCCACTACCATCATATGACTAGAGCCACTTAAATATGTATGTAGTGTCCCATTTTCATCTTGTAGTCTCTGATATCCTGTTCTTGTTTGTTTATTCAGACTATATATAGAGCTGCTCTTTTGTTTTCAGAAAAAAAAAATCCTTTGCATGCATTATCTATCCATAAATCCTCTTTGCTGTGCAGAAGCCTACAGCTACAGTTGGAGTCAAGTTATGCTGAGATCCCTGATCAAAACATGCATACTTCAATAGAAACATTGCTCATTGGGAATTTGCTCTGATGTTGTCTGCGACAAACATTTAGGGACTGTTTTGTTTCCTGTATGTCTGACTTTATTTTAGAATTCAAATTTCCAGTTAGTTGTATATTTAATCCATTAATAATAACACTGAAAAATGCCTTCTATTCATCTACCAGGTCATAATTTTTTTTTTCTTTGACATTCTCAGTACCCCCAACCTTTAGCAGGAATGTTCTTCTATTGCTTTAAAAAGTTGATGATTATCCCAGTATCTACTCAAGTCCAGGGCTTCAAAACAATTCTTGTTTCTTAGCTTTTTTTCCCCCAGCATCTTTGTTCCAAAGACAAAGGAGAACTTCTCTAATGTCATCTTCTGAGCCAAAAGGAGTGTCAAACAAAACAACATTCTGTATAAAATGAAGAGGAAGTTTGACATCCATATAAGACCTTGGGGAAAAATGCTACTTGTATATGTTGAGTCTCAGTGCTTTGTTCTACTTTGAGTAATTTACCTTGAGGATTTGACATAATAGGCTTATGAAAAACTTGGTAAAAGAAATATAAACAGAAGAAGTCTGCAGTACAAGGGTACAGAATTGTAGGAAAAACAGCTGTACTGGTGGAGCATTTGTCCTGTGCATAAAGGACAGCTTAGAGTCAAGTCAGATAAATAAGCCAACTACTATTACCATCTAATGCAGGATACCTATGCTAGGCTTACAGAGGAAATGTATAGTATTGACTATACTATCAAGTGCATGTTCTGAATTTACTCTAAGGTGTGAAGGAAACCAGAGAGGTTCTGATGGTGAAGACATGAACTCTGGTTCATGGTACCAGTTATTTTCTAAAGGAGGGATTATGTAGAAATCATGAAGTTTATTAAAGAGAAATTTAAGAGGGAGTTATATGGTAAAACAGTTTTAAAATGCTTGTGAATAGCACAGAGATAGTTTAAAGATACTGTCATGGATTCAGCAAATGTATGCTAACTACCACAACATACTCTGGAAAGACAAGCTCCACACACCTCCCTCCTCCTCTCTCCTCCCCGCCCCCCCTCCTGCCCCCGGTGTGTTTTAAGCAGTAGGAAATCAACAATGAGATGAAGGACATTATTAAATGTAAGAATTCTGACTTCGAAATTGAAGTTCCGTTCAAGTAAGGAAAATAGAAAAAAAAAAAAAAGAAAAAAAAGAGAAAAGCTTTGGCAAGTAGGTGTTAAACACAATAAGGCAAGCCAAAAAGGGTTCTGAAGAGCAGGTTGTTAAAGGCGTAAGAACTAAAAATGAATTCTCTTCAAACACATCAGAAGCAGGACTTGTGAGATAGTCTGTAGGGCCAATAGATGATGGATATGGTAAAGGAAAGCTCAAAGGAAATAAGGCCATGTAGAGAAGCAAAATGAATTCTGTGCTGCTTTGTTCACTGGGAGGGGGTGGAGGGAGGAAGGGTATACCAAAAACTTTGTTTACAGGAGAAATACTGGGGAAGAGGTAACATGACTTTTAAAGAAGAGAGTTATCTATCTCAAATCTGTTCCAGTTTCTTGAGGGAGTCACTGGATTTGCAAGCAAAGCTGATCTGATGGAAACAATCTGCATAGAAGTCTCCAAGTGCTTCATCAAAGGCTTCTAAAAACCCCAGCCTATCATGCTCTAATGGCCAGACAATCATATATGAATGTCCAAAGGCAGGCATCTACCTCTGCAATGAAGCATCTGAATAAACAATTTGCTTCTTTTTAAATTTTTTTTTTATTGGTGCATCTCTTGCAGCTTATTTCATTTGGGAATAAAATGTGGTTTTGGCTCTGAAGGTATGGATTGCTTTATTTAGGAGTCCAGCATTAAGCATACAAGCCTGGCATGTTTACTGCTTAATGTCCATACAGGGACACACTTTGACACATTTGACTATAGCCAGCTGCACTTTTTTTAGAAAATAAAATATCCCTTTTGCCATATGTGTATGAAGGCAGGGAATAAATCCCTTAGTTCTATCTTTATACTTCACCTGATTTCATGGGCAGAAGAGTAGATTACCACTGAATTTAAATATTGTTTACCAGCATCCATTTGTTAATTGTAGTGAAGCTCTAGACAAGAAATCTCAACTTCATTGTACTAGCCACTCTACAAAAACTCATAGTGAGGACACAAACAGTGTGGATGTAGGAATAAAGAGGAATTCATAATATACAGGTAAAAAGACTGGATGAAATAATCTTAAGACCTAAGAAAATAGTACTATTCCTATTATTAACAAGAGCAGCGCTCAGAACAGTGACTACAATATCAACAAATCCTGGCAAAATCAAGTGTGCCAGACTCCTCCATGATGGACGCCTCAGGTATTCTTCCATGAGGCTGCTGATATTGAGAAGGTTTTTCTATTCTAAGGCAAGAGGAAACAAATTTCATTATACAATCTGATTTCTCAATTTCATTTTCCACGTTTTGCCTGAAAAATGCATGTCTCTATTACAATAACAAATTAGTCCCTGAAGATGCTAGGTTGGCCTGAAAGCTTTCTTATTTGGTACTGCTGCTGTCATTTTGAAAATAGTCTTAAAAGAAAACAACATTTGAAGCTATGCTGGTTTATTAATAGAATCTAGAAACTGCAGAGTCTGTATATTTTCAAGTTTTATAAAAAGTCTTTCTATAAGGCCATCCACACAACCAGTTATTTGGGCTGAAAAGCACTCTACATGAAAACACTGGCTTTAATGTCAAGGCCAGGAATAGCAAAGCTTTGCTAGGTTCTCTGTCTCAAATTCTGGTGTAAATTTGGTGACTTCATAGAAATTATACTGGGGATCACTCCAGGTTCTGCTAGGCAGCAGGTGCTTTATACATTTAATGTTATAGCAAACCAAATGCTATATCAGAGAGATCATCATCTCAGCAAGCTCGTGTCTCTTTTTTATGGGGTCTTTTTTTTTGCAGGTGTGTAACTATTTTAAGTTTTGTCTGAGCCTGCCAATAAAAATAGTGGGTTTACTTGGGGTTTTTTTGGTGTATCTTTCGTGTTTGGTTCTTTTTTAATTTTTTAAAATTTTTCTATTTTTAATTTTATTCAGAAATTAAGGAACAAACACAATTTCAATAGCTTGTTAGAACAGTAGCTGGGAAGTGAGAGATGTGCTTTGGTGAGCTGTTAGGTAGGCAGGTACAACCACGTGCATGTTAACAAATGCAGTAAAGCTTCCTGGCTCTTCAGGAGCTTCTAAATACCTGTCTGAAAATTACTGAGGGCAAAATGAAGGAACTGTAAATAGTAGCTGTAAAATTATTTCATTGGTGAATGCTTCGTATTCTTCCATTCTTTTTTCTTCGATTTTAAGGTGTTAATTTTACGTGTCCTGGGTATCTTCTAAAGAAGCATGGGGATTCCCGCTAAAGAACTGAATGGCTGGTATTTTGCCAGAAAGACCTCTGCCTGCCCCAGGATTGACACTCTGTCCTTCCTGTCTTTGCAGAACTAATTACTTGCAGGAATTAAATTACGGTAACAAATCGGCACCTCATCGTGATTGGAATCTGTTTGAAGTAGGCCTTTTTGTGACTTTTTATAATTCCTTTTAAAATGGTCTGTTGAGGAGATCTCAGTAAGATTCATGCTGATGGGACAAAGTCTGTGGCACACTGATATTTTATTTTAAATTGCTCTGAAGAACGGTTGCTCTACTTTGAAAATCGACTCTAAAAACAGCCCAGAAGGGGGATGATGGCTCAGTTTTTATTGGTTCAGTCTTGTCATCGTGCTCAAGTGTAAAGATGACTTTTCTACTTGCAAGCCTTGCAGACTCCCCCAAGCATCTGAAAGACAACCTGGCTTCTCTCTTTTGTGGAGACTGTTAAAAAGCCTGGCCTGATTTTGCCTCAGCAGCTCCATTGACTCAGTGCATCTCTGATAGAAGGGTAGGATTGCAAGGTAACTGCTCCCATGACCCTGCCTTTTTGTCTGTCTCTGTCTCTAGGAGATTCAAAGACAATGTTTGTTTCATAGCTGGAACAAAGTTCTCTGGTATTATTAAAAAAAAAAACCCCACAAATGCTGATTCCATTGGAAAATGCCTACTGACCAAACCCAAAACTTCTGAGAGCACTATGACAGTTTTGATTCTGCTCTCCATCACAAAAAGCTTCCCAGATTCAAGATGAAACCTGGTCAGAACAAGAAAAAGAATCTGACTCTACAGTTCACTGTTAATTGCATTTGTGTTGGATAAGCAAAAGGAATTGAATGTCGTCTCAGAACACTGCACTGCCTACAGCTCTATATGAAAAAAAATATAGAGATCTAAACCCCCTACTTTTTAGCCTAACACGGTGTTAGCATCTCAAGTATTAAATGATTCTGTCTGCATCGAGGATCTGTTTATTTGGTAACGATTCATCGATGATCAAAAAAGATAAGTATCAAATCAACGCTATCTGAGCCTTGGTAAAACAAACATTTCACCTTCCACATGCAAGGATGAAAGAGAGATAACTCAAAGCTCTAGTGTATGAGGTAATCCAAAGCTCATCTGCCATTGAGATATTGATCTTACAGTTTGCTGTATGGTTATGTATTGTTACAAAAGTCTGGGCTAAAATTGTTCACTTTACTCGCTCCAGCAAACACCTGCCAGACAGGGGCCCTTAATAAAAGGACTGTATTCTACTCGGACTCCCCACATACTGTCATTTGCTCCCTAAATCATTCCACTGGAAGCACTACTCTTGGAACAAGGAGATAATTCCAGGTTAACAAAGGTAGCCCTAGCAAAGACATTAAATACAAAATGAGTGTGGAAATATAGTTCCTCAAAAACCTTACTATGGATTTATGCCTTACCAAGTTAAGGGATTGTGATAGATATGGTGCAGTCTTGCTTTAGCAGTTGGCACAGAGACATTTACTCGGAAAGTTGGAGGACCTTCAGTTCTGAAGACAATGTTTGAAAAATGAGCAAATGATAGGTCATAGCTCTGCAATGTGGTCAGATTCCTGGTTGAGATCTTTATCCTGATATTAACTCTACATGTCCTTTCATAAATTGTTTATCTTCCATGTGACTTAGTTCAGGCTCCATCCATCCAAAACCCACAGCAGCCAGGTGGTCTGTGTTCTTCCTGAATTGGATATTATAGCCTTACTTCTCAGAAGCGAGACAAGCCTGAAGGGTCTCTGAAATGCTTTCAAGTGGTAGATTCTAGAGGTGCTAATGAGAAAGATTATAATGGTTTCTAATCACGGGCTGATATTAACGTTTCTTCTCAGTTTATTTTAATACCTTTGTGCAACAGAAGATTGGGAAACGGCACATAAACACTACTTGTAGCAGGACCTAAGTTTGGAATTGTGAAGAGAGAGAAATAAAAAAGCAAAATATGTCTCTGAAGTTAGGAACACAAGCAAGAAATAGCACATTTACATAAAATTATGAAATCTATGAGCTCAACAGATGAAGAAAACAGCCCATGAAATGCGAAGAGACGACCTGGAAAGCTGGAAAGAAGATGGAGCGTAAGAGTAGGTAGGACATTTGGCATAAAAGAACAAGAATTTTTTTCAGTTTCTGAAGCAATAGATTTCCAGGGAATTAAAATGCAAAAGTACAGATTTTTAACGTAGAAACCACATTCCAGCCCAGAAAAACCAAAGAAAGAAACCCACTGATGTATCTTTCACATTCCATGGGAGACTGAGGATGGAGGAAACACATTAGGATTGCTTGAGGTGGCATCTGGCAGAGCAGGAGCTGCCACACTATGTGGCATACATGTTCCATGCAGCCCAGATGGCCTGGCAGGGCACTGCAGTGGCCAAGGTGGTGGCATCAGTGCGAAAAGGCTTGCAAGCCCTTTCCAAAGAATTGCTGCCTCTGCTCCCCTGGATGTCAGGTCTCTCAGCTCTCAGTCTGCCTCCCTTACTTTAAAGCCTGAGTAACTCAGGGGAGAGGTCTACATCCAGGGTATAAATGTATGTGAAATATAAATTTCATGAGTTGGCAGAACTGTATGTGCACTGTTCTACTCAATGCCATAATACCCTGTGTCTGACTTCTACTGAACATAATGAAAAACACTTTTGGGAATAAATTTAAATAGATTGAGTAAAGCAGTAGAGGTAACTTTATCAGAAGACTAGATCTTAGAGACTTCTTTGGGTTTTTTTCCATCTGCCATTAGTAATAAAAAGCAGAGGTATAATGAACACTGCTTTCTGCAACAAAAGTGTTAATTACTCCTCCTCTCCCGCAGAGTTAGCAAAATGTCATTGGTGACTGGTTTGTAAATTCTATAAAATATGCTCTTATCCAATTTTACTATCAAAACCTATCAAACCATTATATGAATCACAGAATATGTGATAATATAATATGGTTTAAGTTATACATGTCTTTCAGATCACACTGATTTTTCCCCCTAGGTACACATGGATTGTTCTAACCTTAGCATGGCTGAAAACAACAATGAATAACAAGGTAGTTTTATCATGCCATTTAGCACGGAGATAAGAGAAATTGGTTTATTGCTAAGAAATATTTTTGTAGTTAAGTATAAAAGATTGTCATCTAGAGTGCCTGATGACAAACCAGAAACTTCAATCTCTAAAAAAAAAAATAAAAAAAAATTAATACATAACTAGGAAATATATTTTGAAATTATAGTCAGACAGTTATAAAGGAGGCATTGCTTTTAATTATTAGTTTTATTGAGCTGTATGTATTAAGAGACTTGCATTAAATAAAAAATTAAAAAGTGATCCTTAGCAGGAAGAAAAAATGCAAAACATCAATTTTGCAACTCTGCTTTTGCACTTGGAAGAGAAGACCAATGAAAAGAATGAATGGAATGATATATATTATACTGCAAAATAGCATTCATCCATACATCATTTTTTCCAGAGTTTCTTGTTTTGTAAAACACAACTGACTAAATGTAACTTCACTGTAAGAGATCTGTAGAAAAGCTTAGGGAAGATTTTGAAGTGGTTGCAAAGCAAAGAGAATTGATAATGCTTTCATACTAGATTAACAAATCTATTGTTTATTACCTCAATGATATGGCATGCTGTGAGGTGCCTATGCTCATGCAGTAATGATTAGCTAGTTGGCTAACTTCCAGCCAGTAGGGTTATTAACACTGTATTATGAAGCCTCAATGTAAGGCTGATTTTCTTGTGCTGTATATTGCATGCGGAAAACTTGTATTAATCAATATAAATTATTCCCCAAACAATAAGACACAGTGGGGGTGAGCAGGAAAGCCTGGAAATGAGGTGTTAGTGCAAAAAAAGCAAAAGAATAAAGAAGTTCACATGTTCTGTCTCTAATTAATGTGAAGTAAAGTCTTTGAAAGGCAGAAGTCTAGTGGCTGAAACAGAAGACTGACAAACCAATGGCCTGTGCTTTCTTAAGAAGCAGGATTGGGATGTGACCTGAGGCAAACTAAGTTTTTCTCATTGTGTTTCAAGTTTTACCTATAAAATAAAGATGACACTTTCCTCCTCTTAAAGAATCATTAATATATTAGACAGTTGACTGAGAAAGCCTTGTATTGGACCATAGGCAAACTTCAGAATTTCAGATATGATATTGAAATAATATCAACAGGTATAGATGAAGCCCAAAATATAGATATGTTACTGATATTGTGATAATAACCTCAGACATGTACTTCCTGAACTGCTCACTGTGCCGTAAATCTCAGTACTAAGTAATGTCAATGCAGTATCTGACACTATTAACTAGGTTAGGAATTGAATAAGAGCACGTAGAGTTCAAAGAGACTATTAGCGCTCACAGTCCACCAATCTCTGCACCATAAAAGATTGTTCTGCTTATTTGAACCCATACTTCTTTTTCTGCTATAGTTGCATATTGGAAGTCAGAAAGAAGGAAGACTAGTCAGCTTGATGGGTCAAGTCAGAAGAACTGTGCGTAGCTACTGACTTCATGTTCACCTTTATGGACTATCAGGTATCCATTTCTGGTCTCAGCCAGCATGTCTGTAAGCTAGATGTGATATATACCTCACAGGTGTGTTGTAGGTTGGATGTCTTTAAACTGTTAGTTGGGTTAATGAAAAGTGCTATGCAAAACATTGCCTTGAATGAACACAGAACCACCGACCAAAGAGGTCCTGGCATCAGCTGGATTCCATGTGGCTGGGACTCCTCAATATATTTTAATTTGGTTTTGCTTATATACAGACATGAACTCTAAAGTACTTCTTCAAGCTCTTAGTATTGAGCAGGTAAATTGAGATGACAGTGCTTACTGGTGGTGCCACCTGGATTGGATTGTGTGCTAGAGCCAGTCAAGGAAACCATTTCCACACATGCTTAGCACTAGCATATGAATGGAACGATTGACGTCTATGTGACTACATAATTTTTTTTAAATACTTAAGTGAAACATGTGCTAACCCACAGGCTTAAGCTTTGATTTCACTAAGCAGTTTGCACACACTGCAGCCTTAAACAAAACAATAATTCTACCCTTGTTGGACAAAATATTTCAGTACATGCTTAATTTTAAGCTGGACACATAGACCCGCTGCGATCCATGGGACCACTTGTGTGCTTGTGCCTGAAGCTAAGCATATGCTTAATGAACTGCTAAAGTCAGGCCTGACAATAAACAAGACTACTGGTATCCTGAAGGTCCATCTGCTTCCCTGGTATCTAAACCTTGATGGAAGTGGTTTAAACTGACATGTTTTACTTCTCAGTTGGAGTGGACTGAGGGCATACAACAAGGCCAGTTATAGCCAACGTTACCATCTGCCTGGGTTTTCCTAGATGTACTCTTTTTTCCTATCTACCATTTTGGTCTGGGTAGAAGATACTAACTTTTTGTAAATCCTAGGCAGAAATGTGGCAGCCCTAGTATCATCAGCTCAGTCAGGAAGCCATGACTTGATGTCAACAAGGTGTAAGTTTGAATCTACAGTTACTCTTAAAAAACAATTAAAAAGTAGTTTTAGACTATGCAAAAGACACATGGAGGTATCTTTTCAGAACTGCAGCCTCTTTTACTGTGTATGGCCTTAACTGAATCAAAGTAAACTTTTTCTAGACCATGTTGTGTACAATGTGTTTCATTACTTGTGTTTTGTTTCCAGTTTCCAATATTAAGGATATGAATGCTGTGAAATACTTGTATTTAAGCAAAAAAAAACCCTTAGAGATTTTTCTTTCTGAAAATATGGAAGAACACCAGCAGTCAGAAAGCAGTCCTTGAAAATATAATTAGTTCTGCTGAGCAAATAACAAAGGCTTTGTTACTCTGCCATACAGCAAATCTAGTAAGTGTTTACACATCCCTAAAGCTGAATTGTTAGGGAAGTGAATAACTTTGAAAATACAGACATTATTATAGTTTGCTTCTTTACACTTTTCACATCATGTAGATAACATGAGGCTGGTGTATGAGGCTGGATATAAGTGGAATAGTTTCCATGAATATACATTTACTTTGTCATATCCTTAATATATGGAATGAAATATCAGACATGAAATGGAAAAAAATGGAGAGGAAAATAATCAAAAGAAATATAATTGAGGGAATGAACACAGAAGAAGAGTGGTTTACAACTAGAAAAATGTAGAGAACAGAGATCTGAGAAAAGAAAATGGAATGATTAAAAACTAACCATAAAATAGTTATTAGAAATACATAAAATGAAGTCAAAGCTTAGAATAAGGAATAAGTAGGCACAATTTCTAAAATGTGACAGATAATAAGAGAAAAAAAATTAAAGAGAAAACCCAAAGGAAATTAAAAATAGAGATATGGTAAAAATCTAAACAAAAAGTTTAAAAATTTGTACGTTAGCAAATACTTAGCTATTAGCAATTATTTAAAATTGTTATCAATTTAAAGGATTATCAACAGAAGTTGTAAATTCTGAGGGAATATTCTGCTTTTTTGATACTATAATAATGAAGGGCATATACTTAAGGTGATTACGTCTCTAATTAACTGGGATTATTCCTGAGTTAAACTTCAGTTCCTCTTGGTTAGCCTTGTGATAGCCTACTCGCTTTATTCGACTCATAAGATGATAAAAAAGGAAAGGTCAATAAAAATAAAATGGAACTAGTGAAGACTGCATAAAAGCGCATCAATTTCTAGACACTGAAAACAGCCAACTAGTGGAAGAATTTCCCATGGCAGCTCTCAGATTCTGCCTAATATGAAATGTTGCAATTTTAGAACAGTTTGGGTTGGAATGGACCATGGAAAGATCACCTAGTTCCAATCCCCCTGCCGTGAGCAGGGACACCGTCCACTAGACTAGGTTGCCCAAAGCCCCATCCAACCTGGCCTTGAACACTGCCAGGGATGGGTCCTCCATAGCTTCTCTGGGCAACCTGTTCCAGTACCTCACCACCCTCATAGTGAAGAATTGCTCCCTAACATCTAATCTAAATCTTCCCTCCTTCAGCTGAAAGCCACCCCTCCTTGTCCTATCACTCCCTGCCATTGTAAACAGCCCCTCTCCATCTTTTCTGTAGGCCCCTTCAGGTACTGGAAGGCTGCAATTAAGTACCCCTGGAGCCTTCTCTTCTCCAGGCTGAACAACCCCAACTCTCTCAGCCTGTCCTCATAGGAGAGGTGCTCCAACCCTCTGACCATCAATTGAATGGATGTCTTTCTGAAATCCATCATTTATTCACAAATTACGTGTCTGATGAATAAATTGTTAAGACTTTTTTCTTTGTGGGAAGATTGGCAACCACAACTATTGTGAAGTGAAATATACTGTTGCTGCTCTTTCAGAATAGCTCCTTGCGTTGACACGCTGTTGCAGTGATATCGTTTGTGTGTCAGGATAGAGTGATTATGTAGGCGAGAGCTACTGTAAAATAGTTAAGTCCCCAGTGTCTATGACTGCCTGTTTCTATTGCTAGGCAAAGCCTAGCTAGGACATCCCACATTTCATGTCACAGCGAATAGCATCAGTGCTGCCTATCGCCAATAAGATGAGGAGAAACACCTCAATTATCTCCAGCTGTATTTTTAAAATATTTTTTGTCTACTTGGAAATTGTTCAGATACCAAGACAGGAACTTGAATCTTTTCTTGCCCCTGAAATGCCGAAATTGCAGGTTACTAGAAGTGAGTGGGAACATATTACTGCATGTTCTGTTCTCAAGGTCTTTCCCATGTGTTTGTTACTGGACACTGGTGAACCTTTTATCTGAACCAGCACATAAACTCTCACACTTTTTGCTCTTATCTACTGTGCTTTAGCTACCTCTAGCACAGCTAGTGTCACTAGTGCTTACTTCCTGCCTGGTAGCCTGTAGATCAGTTTTGCTTCAGGCACTTCCTGTACCCAACATTCAACTCCTTCATGCTTTGGATACCCAGAATAACACCTGGAAGTTCATTGCCTCCCTACAAATCTTGGTAAAAATGAATTTAAAATGGCAATGAGATCCTGCTGTCCTTGTATGTCTGTAGTCCTCTCTCAAGAGCTTTTGGAGATGACAAATAAAGGCCTACCTTGTGTGCTAAAATCTTTCAGTGTATCAAAATCTTTTCATTTATACAGGTGGTTTTACTAACGACCTAATTATATTTTATTGTCAGTGTCTGATATATCAACTTTTTAGTTTCTGTGCCATGTTAAGAAGACTGCCCTACCTAAAAAATTATGTATTTTTGACATTAGTCATAAAAGTAAAAAGATAAACTAAAAGTTTTCTCCACCCTCCTTCCCTAGATATTACAGCAAAATTGAACCCTGTATGAAACAGAAACCATAGAACTCTCTTCTGCCACCTTTCTCTTAGAGACAGATAAGCCCTAATCTCTACAGCAGGACAGCTCCTCCACTTGCTTTTCTAAATGAAGACAGACATGGACCCTTCTACCCGTGTTTATGACAGTACTTGATGTCTTAAATAACAACATCTTACATCCATTAGATCCTTCACAGAATCAGTACATTTTGAACAAGTGCAGAAAAATCAATGCCAGAGAGGAAAAGACATATCCATATGGTGTCTCCTAAAATATGACTGATGTAATCACAACTCAGAAGGGTTGCTTTAGTTATGTTTTGTTGACTATTATATTTATAAAGTAGGGGTTTTGGCCTTAGTTTATGCTAGAAAGAATGCCTGCAAATGAGGTGACTATGAGTTAGTGGCCTCTTCGCATTAATGAGCCACGGACTTAGGGATGTCTTCTTCCCTTACCCTCTTCTTGCTCTCCTAGTCCCTGTTTATTCCTTTTATAGGAATTGTTATATTCTTTCATCAACAGGTGCTACCATGAGACCTCTGTTTTCTATTATGAGGCTGTTAGGTTAGTCTTGAGATTTGTTTTTGATTTGGTTGAAAAATTGACCCTAGGTCTTTGATGGGTCCCAAGCTTTGGTCCTTTCAGTGATGGCAGGCTCTCTGTTGGCACCAGAGGTAGAACTCTCCCTCTTCTGTCTGGAAGCATTTAGGATCAGATCAAAGGTGCCAGAACACAGAACAAAGAAGTGAAAAAAAGGCCAAACAAGAAAAGAGGTCCTTGGGATCATCCAAAGGGACTGCAGGAAGAAAGAGAGAAAAAGAAATCAGCTGCTGCAGTGAATCATGTGATCAGAAGTCTGTTGGGAGGTTGTGAATAATAATTTGGAAGTCAGTGTTTATGAGAAAAGTTTATGAAATTGCAAGGGAAGGCATGGAGCAGATGCACATTTTCATCTATTTTTTTTCAGTAGTAAAGTGCCAGTGCTATTTATAGCTCATAATAATCAATGTACCTTGGTAGAAGAAAATGAGGTCAGGGAATACGTAAGCAAACTGAACATACATAGTTCATGGGCCCTGGTGGGATGTACTCATGAATACTGAGGGGGCTGGCTGATGTCACTGCAAGGCCACTCTTAATTATCTTCCAACGATCATGGTTACTGGGAGAAGTTTCCAAGGACTGGAGGAAAACAGATGTCACTCTTATCTTCAAGAAGGACAGGAGGGAGGACCCAGGGAACTGCAGGCCTGTCAGCCTCATCTTGGTCCCTGGGCAAGTGACAGAACAAATCCTGGAAACCATGTCCGGGCAGATGAAGGACAAGGAAATCATCAGGAGTAGTCAGCATTGATTCCCAGGAGGAAGTCATGCCTGATCAACCTGATAGCAGTGAAATGACTGGCTTTGTAGATGAAGGGAGAACAATGGATATTATCTACCCAGACTTTAGTAAGGACTCTGACAGTGTCTTCTGTAAGATCCTCATAGAGAAGCTGTTGGTGTATGGGCTGAGTGAGCAGACAGTGAGGTGGATTGAAAACTGGCTGCATGACTGGGCCCAGAGGGTGGTGATCAATGGTGCAAAGTCTGGCTAGAGGCCAGTGACTAGTGGTGTACCCCAGGGATCAGCACTGAGGCCAGTCCTGTTTAACATTTTCATTAATGGTCTAGATGATGGGGCAGAGTACACCCTCAGCAAATTTGCTGAAGTACAAAACTGGCTGATATGCCAGAGGGTCATGCTGCCATCCAGAGGGACCTTGACAGGGTAGAGAAATGGATTGACAGGAACTTCATGCAGTTCAACAAGAAGTGCAAAGTCCTGCACCTGGGAGAAAGACCCCCAGGTACCAGTACAGTCTGGGGACCACCCAGCTGGAGAATAGCTTAGCTGACAAGGCCCTGGGAGTCCTGGTGGACACCAATTTGAAATATGCAATATGCAATATGCCCTTGTGGCAAAGAAGGGTAATGGTATCCTGGGCTGCATTAGGGGAAGTGTTGCCAGCACATCGAGGGAGGTGTTTCTTCTGTCACAGTGGGTTCGTGTTAAAGCAACAATGACAACAGAGAGATATTGTGTTGCTAGCTTTGGTTTGGTTTCACAGGTGACACCTCTGAAGGTTTTTCAGTAAACTGGAGAAGGCAAGGGGAAAATGAGAGTAGTTAAATGCAGCAGCATTATAGAAAAGCTTAATTATGGGCCCCAAGTATCAGCATTTCCTGTTATTTTCAGAGTTTTCTTTTGTATTGGATTCCAGCTTTCATGTTTCTCGGTTGTCCAGTAACAGGTCTGGATGCTTTTCCAGCTACTGCCCCCCTCCTCACACACTGCAGTTTCACCCCTTTATCCTGCAGGAGCAACCTGCCCTCAGAGGTGCGTGGTGATACCTGCAGGCCTCTCCAAGTAAGGGAGATATCCTCTCTACGCGAGGTGGTAACCCTCTTCCCACTGCCCACGAGCGGCCATCGCTGCTGCTATGAGCTATCTTACCTAATGACACTGAATTATCACCCTGTAATTCCTCCCACTTTGCTGTTTAGTCCCTCCAAACACTGCAATCGCAGATGGTGAGCATCTCTCCTTCCCCTTCCCAATCATCATTTGGCCATGCCACAGCACGCATAGTTAGTTCTTTTTAATCTTTCCCCATAATTAAATGAAAAGCCAATTTAAAAGGAGCCGTAATAAAGTCTCTTCTCCTGAAATTAAATATAAAAATAGTTACTTCTTTTTATGTATTGTAAACGATTAATAGAGAACGGGGCCATTTCAGTAAAGACTTCAAAGAAATGTGCCTTCCTGCAGTGGTGCCGTTGCTGCTGGGGAGGAAGAGATCAGTTCTGCCTGCTGACATTGGGTTTTCTCTTTCATGGCCATTTTTCATACCTGCAAAACAGTTTGTGGACTCTTTAAGCAGAGAAGTGGGGGAAGGAGGGAAAGAGGGTTGATAGGTCTACATTAGCTCATTAAAAACTAAAAAAACCATTTCTATTTTACATAATTTAACATGGCAAACTATTAAAAAAAAATAAGGTGAAAACTGCAACCCCTAGGCATGCGTTTAAAACATCCTCATTTAGATGCTAATTTTGATTCCTAGTGTATGGCTGGTTAAAAAAAAAAGCCATTAACAAAGGGGCAGATTACTTAAAAGGCATTATTAGGCAAATATGTATGAGTTTTCTGATACCAAGTGGCCCTTTTATGACTGAATACAGCTGCTAAGTAGAGTGACACGGAGATATTTGTTTTAAAAGGAAAGAAAAACCCACCAGATTTTAAAAAAATACAAACCAAAAAACAGTAATTATATAGAGTGTAAATCACACAGGTAAAAAAAAGTACTTTAAAAGGCAAGTAGTAGTTTCTCCTTTAAATATTTAGAAAATGTGTGGCTCTGCAAGTGATACATATTGTCAGCTGAAGTCTAGGATATACCTAACATTTAGGTAATAGTGAA
Organism: Psophia crepitans; assembly: GCA_013399095.1. Taxonomy (NCBI): domain Eukaryota; kingdom Metazoa; phylum Chordata; class Aves; order Gruiformes; family Psophiidae; genus Psophia; species Psophia crepitans. Next base: position 168,937 of record VWZZ01005946.1, read on the forward strand.
ACAAATGTTAAAATGTTGTTATTTAACTCTAATCATATATCCTGTTTTGTGTGTTAGTAAAATAGCATTGACAGAAAAGCGAAATGAGGAAAATAACAGGCAACACAAGAGGAAAGTGCATTCTTTCCAGCTGAGACTGAACTCATGACTGGCAAAAATAAGGTTATAATGATATTAAAATGAAAACTGTTCAGACAGAAAAGATATAAGTAAATGTACTGTGCCGTATAAATTAAATGAGTAATAGAGGATGGGCAGATGGTTGCTTAACTGCATCACAGTAAAAGAACAGTGAATAGGTCTTCACTGAGAGCTCTCTTTCTGAACCTGAATAAAATTTTCCTTAACAGGGGAAAGGCTAAGGGAATTTCTAACCCTGAGAAGAAGAAATGAATTTGAAAAGCAGGGCAAATTTTGACTCTGTCTTGGTTGTCACGGTATTTGAATAATTTTTGTGTCCTCTGTAAATTACCCAGTTAAGAATAAGGCACCTAAGCCAGAAACAGCTGATCGTTCAGATCATTGCAGTCCCCAGCAGCCACAGAAAAGACATTTCTGTGGAGAGTCCACAGTGTTCTTCACAAGCCCTTCTCTTGGTAACCACAGGGCAGTTCGGATTTATTAGCATTAATATGTTTAGACTATGTAATAAAACATATTAGAAATGAGAGCAGCTCTTTCCCTCCCTCAAATCTTCCCTTTTACATGCAACGTTACAACTTGTCAAAGAGGATGATTCTCCCTATACCACAGTTCAAGGAGTTACACCAGTGTAAAACTGGTGGAGAGACCTCAGCTCACCAGCACATCTTTTCAGCTGAAGCAGGAGAGGGAGAAAATGTTTGTTATGAAAATGGGATATTACATGAGTGTGCAAGAAGAATCGGATATCTGTCTTCATGTGTTAGTTGAGCTTTTATATTTCCCTTCATTAATAAAAGATTGGAAGAAAAATACAAGGATTTAGCGACTCAGGTTGCAGTTATTTAGAATGCACCAAGACAATAAGTATCAACAGAGCTACATAAATCATCATATTTAAATTGCTTTATTATTCCCTGGGAGCCTAAGTAAACTGGTCAGTGAAGAGCCACCATGGAAGTCTTATCTGTAGTCCCCAAAACCCCATTTGACTAAAATCAATTATTAAGTGTTTTGTATTTCATATTTTTAAAGTTTAGCACCATTGAGTATCTCTGAATTATGTTTCTTCTCCCTTCATTTCATTACTTTAGGATGAAGCAAAATAAATTGAGATTTCAAGAAAAACAAGAGTAGACTGGTCTAAAACAAGGATAATTCATGATTATCCATCCTAATAGTGCTGCTTTGTGTACTTGCCAAATGCAATTGAAAAGAGAGTTAACAGCAAATGTAAAGCTTTTTCCTAAAACAGCTGTAATGTGGAAGTGGAAGTGGAAATAATTTGGCAACATCTCACACAGCTGAACCCTGGCATGAGGTGGAGTTGAGGTAAGGATGAAGGAGCTTACACTACTATTTTTAGTGTAGATGTATATGAGTTTTCTGTTGCAAGTCAGCTAATTGCCAGGTGGCTAGAGGTTGCTTAGTTGTATGTAAAAGCTACACACGAATACTGGCTACATTGTAAGTGAATGTGATTTATTCCAGAAGTTGTTTATAGAAGAAATGTCTGTTCTAACTTTCAAATGTGCTAATTAAGTGCAGTTAATCAATTATAGTGGAGAGGAATCTTTATGAAACAGAGGATATTCTGCTTCAGGTATTTATTAAACCTGAAAGAACTATTTGAAGTGTACTGCCATGGAAGTAGAAAGTGTGTTTGTCTACCAAAGGCAGTGAATGAGTATCCTATATGCACTACTCCTAGGCAAATGCAGGATGTGAGGCTTGAAAACTGAAAGATGGTAAATGAACGTACCCTGTGGATTACAGACAAAAGTAAAAATCAGTTTAGTGAAGAAGAACCAGTGGGAGTGTGCAACAAGAGAACAAGTAGGATGAACAGAACTAAACTAGGTGTATGAAAAGAAGAGAGATTTAGCTTTTAAAGGAGAAAAATCTGACTTTACTTTGTATGATAATATCTGGAGAGAAACGAGTAAGGGTCTGCAACTCTCCCCTGTAGTTCTGTGAAGTTTTTTTCTAACATTTCCCTGTATGGGAATGGGTAATCAGCACTTCAGACAGTCAGACAATCACAATGTTGAGTGCAGAGGAAGGGAGTGCTCGATACTGCAATTAAAAGGAAAGCCATTTAGTAATAAAATACTCCACGCAAATTTCTTTCAATCTTTGGGTTTTGGGCCCTCTTCAAGACAGGGACAGACTTTAAAAAAAAATTGCTAAGTTTATATTTGGTGGGAATATATACAGAACATACTGAATCTATGACTGCTACAGATGGGCAGCTTATTTGGTTAATACATTTTGCATGAGGGCTAGAGAAAAACACCAAGCATCAAATCAAAAGGGCTAAGTATATGCAGTTTTAAGAATACTGTAAAGGAGTTGCAGTAATATGTGCTTGCCATCCCAGCCACCCAAGATTTACCATTGCTCATATTAGTTAAAACTGCAGTGTTCTCTTTCCTTTTATGTTTTTCTAGCTCTCTATTTACATATGCAGGTACCTGCTCTGTTGCAGGGCAGTGCAAGGGTTCAGGAATAAGCCAAGAGTCACGGTTCTTTTTTGTAGGCCCTTCTCTTTTCCTAACAAGTGAATTGGATGTGGTGGTTGTGATTATATGGCCTGCAGAATGTGGTTTAAAAGGTGGGATGGGTATTTGTGAGGTTGCTCTTTTGTTTCTTTTCTCTTTGGAAGTTTTTGTTTTGGAGTCCTTTTTAGATAGATATTATTCAGCTGGTGGATGTGCAATTACCAAAAAAACCCAGTCCTCTAGAGCATGGGCAAAAAAAGTGTGTTTTCTCTGCTTGAGGTTTGAGTGACGAGGGTAAAAGAAGCATCAACTTGGCTGAGACAGTACTAAATAAGATGAATTAAACAAGAGGAGTGAAAATTGAATTTTATCAAAGCTGCCATTTCTGGCAAGTGTTTACTGCACCAGTTTACGATGAAATATTTAATAATTCTGCTTCCTTTCAGACTGCAGTTTTTATTTCACCTCTCAAATAAGGGGCAAGTCCTGGACAGGAGGTCATTAATTTTCCCCTTCAGTCACCACCTCCTTAGAGCCACTAGAGTTAATAAGGCTGCATATTAATCAGGGCCTTGAGTCCTCTTTGTAGGAGAAAGGCAGGAAGGAGGGGGTCTCTGAATTTACGCCATTAACTTTAGGTGACAAATAAAGGCTGTTCTTCCTGCTGGGCTGTCACTTAGGATGCCTAGTTACAGCTGCACAGCTGATATGCTGTATTTTTATGTGGTGGTAAAGATGAAGAAGGGTTAAGGCAGGATGCACTGTGCGCAGTGTAGAGCTGAACACAAGGAATATGTGTCTTGCCTGGAACCAGTCTGAAAATGTCATTTATCCACATTGTGCAATAAACTGCTCTCACGCGGGCATCTCAGAAACATAAGCAAAAGCACCTCTGTGCTTGAAACAAAGGATGTTTTTTAAGTGTGGATAATTTAGGTTTCTGAAACCCTATAACAGTCGCAGAGACTAACCTGCTGTCCTCCAAAGTCAAAGTATCCTTTAAAACTAAAGGATAAAACTAAACTGTGCCATGGAGGGCTGGGACAGGACTGTGACAGACCTTGGAGGTGTTCCAGAGGGGCTATTATCACCGCTTCCCCTGGCATGATGCACCAGTCCTATGGGGCTGTGTGGAGTGAGCAGGAACACCGCAATAGTTTGTCCTTGGTTTTGTTCTTTTGAATTTGACTGACTCACCCACTGTCCTGCTAAGGGCACATGTGCAAGGAAAAACGACAGGTGAAAGGCAAGGTTTGGGAAATTGTACCCGCAGACAGCTGACTGCTACCTCCTTACACTTGCCTTGCTTCAGAGATCCAAATGCTAAACTAGCTATTGAAGTGGTGGCTTTGATTTCTCATGTCAAAGGGTCTCATGTTTTTTCTAGAAGTGTAGAGAATGAAAGCAATCGCACACAGCTGAACTGGGGAATATGCAGCTTCCTCCACCATTACTTAAAGAAGCAGACAGTTAGTAACGACAGAAAATAAGGCTGCTGGTGTAGATAGTCACAACACAGTCAGCCTGATTGAAAAAATTAATGATATTTTTCATTTTAAACACATGAATAATGCCATCCACTTCAGTCCCAAATGTAGTCAGTGGTGCTACTTGTGCTAAGGTTAGGTAAAACTTAATTGGGGCTACTCTTACAGGAGATATGAACCCTTAATTAGAAAAAAAAAAAAAGAGAGAGAGAAAAATGCAATGTCCTTACTTAAGTGCAAGATAAAATCCTTTTACATTACTAATTTATTTACATTTAATTATTTTCCCTCAATGGTTGCCTGAAGGGGAAGTTTGAATCCTCTCACTTTGGAAACTGGAAGCAATGTTGCTAATATATTAATAAATCTATGATTAACAGCACTGTTAACAATAACATAATCATAAGAGTGTTTCCCTATTTTCTATTTTGCAAATTCCCAGGATTTTCTAAGGTTTTCACTTTTTAATGAAGATATAATTTTCAAATCAATTTTATGCAGAGTTAGGTACCTCTAATTTTTCTTTCTGTTCCCTAAAACAGAAGAGAAAGGAATGTCAGCTTTCAGAGATGTAGTGGGAAAAAAAGACCCGATCTTCATCTTCTTTAATAGCTTTTCATGATTGGCTGGCATGTTTTGACTGAACTGGAATGTGGCAACTTTTCTTCGTGCTGTGAAATCTCATTAAATGGGTTTCAATGTGATTGTTACATAGAATAAGTCTTTATTTTCCTAATGATTTATTTTTCTGTGATACATTCTGTGTAGAAAAAGAATCTTTTATATCAACAGAGGTTGAGATTGTATTGCTTGAAAAATCCTGTATTGTTCTTGGGTTCTCATGAGAATTTATCTATGTGCATTTTCATCCACCTGCATTTGATTTGTTCTAGTATAACCTAGTATAACTAGGTAAGCTTATAGCTCTAAAACAGTGGTGGCTTCTAATTCCAAACTCCCTAAGGTAACTTGAAATCCAGTTGACTTAAAGGATGAAGCAAGAGCTATTTATTTAAGTACAATGAAACTGCTTTCATTTGTGTGTTAGTTTACACTTTGTATTAAAAGACCATTTAAAATATATTTAAAGAGTGTTCTTTCAATAAAGTTCACACTTCTTGTAATTGCAGGGATCAATCTTTTATTCCACATAAAAATTGATCCCCATTTGTTTTTATCTCTGCTCTTGCTTTCTCTCCTGGGAATTTTCAACAAAATTTTTGCAGAAAGACAATGATATGAGGTTCATGCCAGCATTGTCTCTTTCTCATCCCTAGATGATAAATGCAGGCAAGCAGAGGATGCTAACCTGTTAATAATACCTCCTGTTACTGTGACAAAGGTAGGCGGGTAGACGAAAAGGAGAAAATATTGATAATTCTCCGGGGTTTGCAAATGATGAGAGTGGAGCCAAAACTGAGACTGCCACTTGTCATGCTGACTGTTTCCATATGCTCTCTGATTTCTCTGTCTTTATCTAGTTGTTGTCTCCTGGCTTACTCTGCAAGATTTCTGGGACCGAGATATTTTTGCTGTTAAAACAGGAAGGGTCTGGTTCTGTGAGTAGGAGCCTAGGCACCACTTCAGTTCAAATGTATAGCAATAATGAACCAAGTATAAAGATTTGACAAGGATTTTTTTAGCCTCACAACAATGGGTAATGTGAATATTAGTCATTCTAATTCAATCATTTCAATATTTAGGTAGTTTCAAAATCTGTTTTTATTGAATAGTTTTAGTTTTGCTCAGATATATGCTCCCAATTAAAGAGAAGGTTTTCTGCTGTTGGTAAAGCTTTGAAGCTTTTTTATAGTTAGTTAAATCTGTTAGTTCTTTTTGAAGTGATTTCACATGATTAAGGCTGTTAGTGGCCATAATATATCAGGACAACAACTAATTCTGCTGTGCTTTAGAAAAGAGGGTATCTTTGAACTTTTTATTTTTTTTTTAAATTTCCTATCTCCTTTTGTTGGTAGTCCTTGATGAGCAGAAAGTCAGTACTTCGAGATTCTGGAGAGTGATTAACCAGCAGTATTATCTGAATTGCTCCATATTTAGTTCCAGATGTGTTTAGCATGGATTTCAGAGCTTGGAAGGGATGGGGTTCAAATTAAACCTTTTTCCATGGTCTCCTATAACTCACTGGCCTCAACTCTGCCACCGAATACCCTTTCCACTGCTTGCTTAATGTTTTAATTTTGCTGAGACTGTCTGATACATTAATATCAGACATGATAGCAAGATGCAGTCTGACCTAACAGGCATAAGACCGTCAGGACTAGTTGTTGAGTATTTGTAAGTAAAGATTAGCCGATTTTCTGGAAGTAGAAGTGGGCAATGACTGTGATCTTAATGGGAACTATATCTGGGTAATCAGATTTGCAGTTCTGAGACATGATATAAATGTGATTTAAATAAGCTGAATTTCCACCCATAACTGATGTAAGGGGGGGTAGAAATGGGTGTGAGAAGTTGGAAATGGACATGTGTTAGAAGTTTTCATTGGAAAAGTACTTCACCAGTGAGGAGATGAAGAAGCCCTAGTGTTCCTGAGACATGTGAATCCCCTATGATCAATATTCCCTTGATCTGAGAACTCACTTTCTGTGGCTGGCTGACATGCCATGGAGTGAGCAATTTTCCAACACAGAAGCCAGAATCACTCTTTGATAGGAGAGGAACCTATGGTGAGATATGGAATTGAGCAGGGATTAGAAAAGAAATCTTTAAAAATTTAAGTGGTTTTTGACTCAGTGAAAGGGAAAAAAATGGAACATTGTGGAGTGGGGTTGGTGAAGCCACAGGGAAGAAGGAAATGGCAGCAAACTTATTCTAAGCTCCTGGTCCATTTTATGCAAATAAGATCTCACTTGGATTCCTTGTTCATGTTTATGGAGAAAAACAAGGAAAATTGACCTGCCCTAAGTGAAAAAACACCAATATTTATGAAGAGGAAGCTCTTCCAAACACAAGGAGGCTATTTTCCATGAGAGCAAGGGAAGGTGGCAGGAGGGTAAAGAGGAGGGTGCGAGGTAGGACCAGGGCAGCGGTGCAATTGCTTCTCTGTGTATGGGTATGAGACAGTACCAGCAACACAGCTACAGCTCCCTTAATCCCCTCTTCTCTGTGAATCTACACCCAAAATGGTTAATAACTTCTTGTCTTTAGTTTATAATGGTGGGAGAAAGAAAGTTAGAGAATGGGGGAAAGGTGCTTCAGTAGCTGACCAGTGTTTTCAATCCCCCCATTTAACGATGAATGCTTCACTGGGGACCCACAGGGAAAAAAGCCAGAGGAAGAGAGAAGAGAGGAGAAATCAGGGGGGAGAAGGAGAATAGCAAGTGGGAGCAAGTCAGTGAGAAGTGTTCAGACTGGCTATCCTCGTGTCTGCCCCGGTAGCAATGGAACTGGGACAAAAATAACAGCTGCAACAAGAGCACAGTATTCTGTTTCAGCTCAATTCTGTTTCAGACAAGATTTCAAGAACTGCCTTTCAGCTATGGCTGTATGAATGCCTAGAAAAATAATTTAACTACACAGATCCACAGAATATATAAATCCCAATCCAACAGAACACTTGCCCATATACTTAGTTCTAATGACATAAGCATTCCCAGCTGCTGTAACTAATGATACTTTAGGTGTCTGAGTTATTAAAAAAATGTGGAAAATGGTTTGGGGTTCATCAATAATATTTGTGTCATAAATGCATCATTCTTTGTGTTGAACATTTTTCTGATTTAGAAGTATAATTGAAAGGACTTTCCTAATACAAAGTGTTTTAATTCGGTAAACTAAAACATTTCTTTTCAGTTTGGAACAAAATGTTCAACATTTTTCTGGTTCTTTACCCATTCTTTCTCCTTTCTTTCCCACCCTATTTATCCTATAGCAGTTTGGTGATGCTGGTATAGGTTCGTAAAACACTATCAACTTCAGTAACTTTTTCTGAAAAGACTAAGTTTTTTAAAAAATGAGTTTAAGTTCTGAATAAATGTTTAAGAATTGGATTTAAGGCAAAAGAGAGCATTTAATGGTGTGGAATAAAGTCATCGAAGGCAGATCAACAGGGATGTGTCAGTTTATCTCTAGCAGATGCTAATAAAATGTCTGCTACCCTGTACCATTACACAGACAGCATATGGAACAAATAATTCATAGATATCTTATTTTAAAATGTTCTGGAGAGTTCTAAAATGCTTTTCAGTTCCTTCTTTTGCATTCCTGTGGCTTGTAAGGTCGGCATTTCTTCATTCAGTATTACATGTCCATCTTTAGAGGGCTAGGAGGGAATGAAAACTGCTGCTGAGACGTTTTAAAGACCTCTAGAAACACCTATTTTATAAACATCAAAATGTTTCAGTTTTAATGTCCAGGATCATGGATAATAACCTTGGGCTAGAAATGAAGTGCCTTTTAAGAACAGAAAATGTAATGCTCTCATTTTTAGCCTCAAGGAGTCTCATGGTTCATGAGATAACATACCCTTAAACCCTTCACAAACTTAAAGTTATTTGTGCGGAGCTTTGGGACAGTGTGATTCCTGCGATGAAACTCCATGTTTGAAGAAGGGAACCATTTTTAATGGTGCATGTTCAAATCTCCTTAAAGATTTGGATGGGACTGAGTAGTCCTGGACAGAGATGGATTAGTGGGCAGAGTGAAGGAGAGGCATGATTAATGCAGCTGCATTAAAAGATGCATGATAAATGCAATTTATCACATGGCTATCACCATCACATATGTGCTATATAATTTAATATTAAATAATAGTAGGGGGTTTGTTACCAAATGGTAGGAGCGTGGATGAGGGAGCGGATGATTGAGGGGTTAGAGTTAGGAGTGATGTATTCATTGATAAGAGTGTAAAGGATTATAATTGTAAAGGGGCTACTGGGTAATGCAGAGTAATCAAATATTGCTTCTTGTATTAACGTGATTTATTGCTCTTTCTTGAAATTAAAGCTGCTCAAGGCATTTTATGCTTAGGAACCAATTTTTGGAAAGAACTTACCCAGTTTTAAGGAGGAAAAACATGTAGGGATGAATAACCCTACTCTACATAATTGTTCATACTCTTGTTATGTCCCACAATTTCACATGGGGAATAACAAGAGAATTGTATTATAGTGCCAGAGCCTTTCCTCTAGTTAAGCAATGAAATACTGGGACATGGATTTGTGTGATGTTACTGAAAATAAGTAGTACCTTTAAAGCTATCTTTTTGGACCAGCGATTTGCCTGTCTGACATGAGAGGGCTTGTCTTTAATTGTCTCTTACGCAACTAGATGCAACTATTTTGCCTTGTTAGAAGAATTATTCAGACTCTGCTTCAGTGTTCTTTTGTTCACATTGTTAGGCTTTCTAGTGAAAGTCAAGGCATATATTCCTGTTTTGATTAAGAGGTGAATACTTTATTTAATTCAGAGTGCAGCCTGGTACCATTGTGTTGGGATCTTGAAAGAGTAATAGATAATAATCTTCAGTAGCTTTATAAAAGAAAGATAAAGATGCCCTATTTCACCTTCTTTTTTATTGGGAAAACTTTCTTCTGCAGGGCAAACACCTAGGAGGGGAAATACCACAGGCTTCCTGGGCAAGGTCCAGTGGTTATCATCCTCCCTTTAGAGCAGGGAATGGACTTACCACCTCTTAACCAACTGGTCCTGCAGAGCATCTGCCAGCTCCCCTCCCTGTCACAGCCTGGGGGAGCAACTTCTGTGACAGCCAGCATGCAGAAGACGACTGTAGTTGCACAGTGCAGAGCAGGGCTGGCTGAGAGAGCCATGGGTTTGCTGAAAGGAAAATGCTATCCACAGGCAGCTGCTGCAGTGTCTGATGTGAGGAGTCCAGTGCAGGAGGAAGAGAGGTTGGTACAGTTTCATGGCAGAGTGTTTCCTCCCTCATGTTCTTTCTGTGTGGAAAATCTCAACAGAAATATGACACGAGTTGGAGCATGTGTTGGGAGTGAAGGCAAAGAGCTACAGACTCCACTCTGCAGCTTTTCATAATATGGCTCCCTTTGCTTTTACAGTTAATCTCCTTTGCCCACTGGAAAGCAGACACCAGATGCTACATCAGATGTATTCCTCGTTTGTTTCGGCACTTCCAGACAACATTTTACTTGGAGATTTTTGTTGCTTTCTGAGGCATGTGCACTCCAGTAGGATGAGATTTTTCCTTTGGGTGCACAAAGAAAGGCTTAGTTGATGCAAGGAATGGAGAGTTGCTTTGCTCTTCACTAATCACAGTAAAAGATCCAATATCTCAAGAAAGGAGGTTTCTACTCAATGTTTTTCACATCTACACAGGAATCCACAGAATATTTTAGAATCTAGGCTCTCAAAACTCCAAACAATGTGACAGTTGCAGCCAAAACGGCAGTGATCCTTGTAACCACCAAGCAATAACAACCAAACACTGCAGAAAAAGGTGGACTGTGCCTGAACCTGTCCCTAGGCCCTGCTTGATTAACTGAAGTAGCCATACCTGAGAGTCTTGGATGTGCTGCTTGGGCTGAATCTTTACTAATAGTAAGTGTTGAGAAAATTTTAACCACATAGGTTCCTACAGGTGCAGCTTTGTGAGGAATGGAAGTATTTACAAAAATCCCTTTGCAACACACTTCACAAGGCTTAAAGTGGTGAAAAAAAGCCCTGGTAGCCTTGTTCTATCAGATGTGATGTTAAACTTCTTGAAGTTCTGCACCTTCTTTTATTTTCAGGACTCTTATTCAGGATTTGGGTGTATGCCAACAGTCAGTTCTGGAAGGAGAAGAAATCTAGTCAGTCCCACAAAATACTGTGATGATCTCCTAGGGAGCCATCCTTATGCTCCCCTTTCTCTGAGCTGCTTTCTTAGCCTTGAGGCAAGATCTAGTCCCATCTGTCCTTCCTGATGCACATGTCTACTTCAACCATGCCTTGGAATTGCTCCTCTCTGTAAGAAAATCCATACTTACAAAATGTTTGTGGTCCTATGGAGACAGCTTGAAAATTTTGTTTGGCATTTTCATGTCTATTTTTATTGTTCAGAAATATTTATAAAACACTCTTGTGTGGTATGGCCAAATGTGATTTTACATGAACCTGAGCCTTATTACTGTCTCATTTTTTAAACGATATACATAGTATTGTCATTGTACCAACCACAATGCTCAAGTGGTATTGGATAAGCACAAGCAAGTGTAGACACAAACAGTACTTAAATGTGATCAACCATAACAGGAAGGCCTTAAAAACCAGTATATCAGCATCCAACGTTGTGCTATTACCTTAAGAATGAATGTTTTTGCATGGTATTAACCTTCAGTACACAAGTCATCTTTTCTATAGGTTGCAGGCAAGTGTGACTCCACAGAAAACATGAGGCAGTGCTGCTCTGTAGAACAGAAAATGTTCGTGCTTAAACAGTATTTAGAAATGTATATTCAGTGCTTGGAAATAAGCTCATTCTAACACTAGTACCTGAAATTATGGTTGCATACAACATCTTCCATCTATTAAAATGCCTTTGAGAAGGTTCACCACCATTCCATATGACAGTGCAGAAAAAAAATTTGCTACTTAATTTCAGGAAATGTTTAAAAAGGCAAGCAGAAGAATAAAAAAATCACCATCTCTTTTGGTGAGGCAGTATGACATAAAAGTTAGAAATAGTAGCTAATTTCATGGAGTATTTCAGGAAATTATAGCTCCATTGATAGTCTTGGGTAGAAATAAGTATCAAACATTAATTTAGAAATAATAGTCCTTTAGAAGAAAAGAAAACGAAATAATTGTTATTTAATGCCATACTGAAATGTTAGAATCTTCTTATTCAGTGTTTACCTGGAAGAATTCTCCGTTTCGCTCTTGCCACAAATAAATGCGAACAAGTTACCATTTGTCCTGTTTAGAGAGAGAGAAATATATTTAACAAATAAAGTATCTGTCTTTATTTGGACCAAACATGAGACAACAGGATTTGGAAGGCTTGGAAATGAAATTAAAACAAATCATTTAAATAGCTTAATTGACTGAAAGTGTGAATAACAGATTGTAAGTATTTTCACATATTCAGCAAATGTGCCATAAGTGGAATTTATCATTCGGTGGATGGAGGGAGGTTTCCGAAATCCCACAGAATTTGTTATTTTAATTTCTGCTCTTACAAAAAAAAAAAAAAAAAAGTACATGGCTAACTGTACATATATGTACTGCATCCTCATGTCTTTGAGGGACATGGTATATGTACAGTTATATACTTTTCCAGGATGGAGCTTTAAAGGTTCATCTGTGTATCCAAGCGTGTCTTTATATGTCTGCAACTGCGATCATCCACATGCCAAACACAGCTAGGCCCAAACCCTACATGTCTGTCTCCCATCCGTGACCCTCTTGGGTTCAACTTGTTTGTTCAGAGAGTAGGATTTGGCCCCTGATCAAAATGCTGATTTGGCAATAACAACCCAGCCCTATTCCCAGGGCAAAGCTCCCTTTTACTTCTGTTGGAGGCAGGCCCAAACACACTACATTTTCACCTCTGACTTCTGGTGGTGAAGTCATGCATAATGTCACTAGAGGTTTTAGCTCAGATGCAAAGGTTAAATGGAAGGTCTATCCTCGCTTAAACCACAAAAGAAAATTGTTAGTCCTTGCTGAGTACTTAAGAAAGAATGGCTTGTCATAAACACTCAAATCTCTTTAGCCACAAAATTCCTAGGGTTGCTGTGAAAGGCTGGGATGCAGTGAAATAGTGGTGACAAGTGACTGTTAAATAAAGCAACAGTTTTACAGTCCTTTCTCGTAGCTTCCACCGACTATATGTGTTTGAATCATTAAATATCTTCCATATTTTGTTCAAACTCTCTTGTACCGCACTTTTACCCTCTGTTGGCTATAGATTATTTTTATGCTTATGAACCATCTCTGTTATTGTTGTTCATGAAAAAAATTAGTATTTTTTGAAATTATATTATTCAGGTGTCTTTATTCATATTTTTTATAAAAAATTATCCATAGCAAACTTTTAGATCTTTAATATCTCCACAGATTGTATATAGATATTTTTGTATGATCTTTCCTACGAAGTGAAGGTATGTTCTTCTTTATCAGAGGTCTAATGTTGATTTAAAAAAACCCCAAAAAACTAAACAGCTTTTAAAAAAATGTCTTTCACACAGAAATAAGAGGCAATGTAGGACCGCTGTTGAATGGGGTGGGTGCCCTGGTGACTGAGGATGCAGAGAAGGCAGAGCTACTGAATGCATTCTTTGCCTCTGTCTTCACTGCTGCAGACTCTCCCCAGGAGCCCCAGACCCCTGAAGCCCCTGAGGAAGTCAGGACTAAGGATGAACTACCCTGGGTTGATGAGGACTGGGTTAGGGAGCAGTTAGCCAAGCTAGACATCCGCAAGTCCATGGGGCCTGATGGGATGCACCCACGAGTGCTGAGGGAGCTGGCGGAGGTCATTGCCAGGCCGCTCTCCATCATCTTTAGCAAGTCATGGGAGACAGGAGAGGTGCCTGAGGACTGGAGGAAGGCTAATGTCACTCCAGTCTACAAAAAGGGCAAGAGGGAGGACCCAGGTAACTACAGACCGGTCAGCCTCACCTCCATCC
>VWZZ01005946.1:183252-240470 GCA_013399095.1 Psophia crepitans
AAGGGAGTGGAACATCTCCCTTATGAGGAAAGGCTGAAGGAGCTGGGTCTCTTTAGCTTGGAGAAGAGGAGGCTGAGGGGTGACCTCATCAATGTTTATAAATATGTGAAGGGTGAGTGTCGGGAAGATGGAGCCAGGCTCTTCTCGGCCTCACTAAGCGATAGGACAAGGGGCAAAGGGTCCAAGCTGGAGCATAGGAGGTTCCGGGTTAATGTAAGGAAAAACTTTTTCCCTGTGAGGGTGACAGAGCACTGGAACAGGCTGCCCAGAGAGGTTGTGGAGTCTCCTTCTATGGAGACATTCAAAACCCGACTGGACGTGTTCCTGAGTGATGTGCTCTAGGTGGCCCTGCCTTGGCAGGGGGGGTTGGACTAGATGATCTTTCGAGGTCCCTTCCAACCCTTGTCATTCTGTGATTCTGTGATTCTGTGAAATAACGTAGCAGAGGAAAATCAGTTGGCAATGCAAATTATAATGAATTATAAATTGCAAAATCTCTTAAGTTGCAGAAAGATGTGGATACAATATTAACAAGACAATGAAAACTGCCAACTGTTTTGTGATAGGACTGTTTGTGTTTATATGCATGAGGCAAAGCAAAAGTGAGCCCTGTACTTAAGTGAAAACAGTAAGCCAAATCTATCCTGTTATTTTTTTTTAAAGCATAAACTCACAGCTTCATATGTCATAAGTGCTAACATGATATGCCATTCCAGCACTTGTAGCCCTAGAATGACACACTTTTTACACTTACTAATCTGAATCTTGATATATCAGAACATAATTACTTTTTTTTTTTTTTAATCAGTGCACTCCACTAAAGTTAAATTCAACATCTCATTTGTTGGAAACTTAGCTTGTAAAATCTGTCATTTTCTTGTTTTTAAGGAAGCGTGGAAGCATGCATTTCTTGGCTTCTGTCCTGTTTTAGCAGTTCACATTCTCATTTAAAAGTTCAAATTGGAACAAATTTAAATGTTATGCCTAGGTATCATCAATAAAAATATTTCTTCAAGCCATGGTCATGCAAACATCAAATCTATGAACATCTACGAGATGGAAGCTGAACCTGTGTTGACAGACTAGGACTCTGTCTACACAAAATGTATGGGTTCTGACTGATTTTATGAATTCTGTATTTCTCTGCCATGTATTTTCTAGCAAATCCTGCTAACATATCTAGCAAACACTGGTAACATATCTCCTAATCTTGCCTAGAAGCAGCTGCATGTCAATATAAGTCAGGGTTGTAATTTTGGATGAAACGAAGGGCTGGTGCCTGGGAGGACTTGTTTATTTCTTCCAATTGTGACATTTGGTCTATTAATGTTATTATAAACTACATAAGCCTTGCTTACATGTGTACTTGGACTATTGTTGCTACAGCGATGCTTCGTCTGAAAGACCTTTAACAGTAAGTGACTCAGTCCAGTAGGACAAGGAGTGCGTTGCTATAAAGTGGCCAAGGAAAAAGAAACTACTTCTTCCTGGTTATTAACAAAGGTTAGGTTAAAACAATGGAAAAGCTTTGGCGGAAAAGAAGTGACAAAGACAAATTAATTGGTCCCTGTTGGTGAAAACAGAGAAGTTTCCAGGACCAGGGAAGATTTTGGGTCCTCTCCTGGTTGAGGCTAAGGGAGTAAAACAGACCTGGCCAGAGCCCAGGCTCAGGTGGAAGGAGAGGGCTGCAGGAAGAAGCTGAGATTGCTGAAAAGCCTGGACAAACTCAGCAGGTTTTCGTTGTGGGAACAGGAGGGATTTTTGCAGGGAGTTTGCTGTTGCTCAGTATGCCCATCCCCAAAGGGCCGCCCAGGGATGCTGCCCGGTTGTGAGCAGGGACAGTTTAGTTGGACATATGTGACCTGTGCTGTAGTATTTGCCCTCACGTCCAGAATGCATACCTTGGCCTCTGTCATTTATTAGTAGCTTTTAAGCCTCAATGTGACTCAACCATTTGTACCTGGAAGCCCAGCTTTCATTTTTTTTTTTATCTCTAGAAAAGATGTCCAAGAAAATAACCCATACTTTATTATTACTGACATTCACCCAATCTGAAACAACAGCTCTGAACTTTTAATTCTCCCATTCTGAAACCAAGCCATGGTACAAGACTGCTGGTTTTAATAACATATATTTAGTAACATATATATCTAAAACTCAGAGACTCCTGAATTTCTTCTGTTATTTATTTTCATAGAAATGCACCGAGAAATAGAATGTTTTACTTGTTAGGTTTAACACCTAGAACTGCCCCCAAATATTTACCAGAAACCTGTAGTATACAAGAACCCTGAAGACAGATTTGAACCTAGCTTTGATTTGGTGGAACTACATACAGCTGTACTTACAACTGAAAAACGTGTAAAGGTGACTTGCACACATGAATGTTATGCAGAAGAAGATGTATGGGAACTTCCAAGGTACAAAAGTGAAGCGAGAGATGTAAGACACATCTGTACTTGAAAGGTCATCTACAACACAGCAAAGCTGTTGAGATGAAATTTCATTTGGAAGTGGTCAACTTTTTATTTGTACTCTTGTGCATGGCATGCTGTTTTGAAAAGTCGTGTGTGTATATATATATATATGCATATAAAGCATGATTGTATGTTCAAAAAACAGAAGTACTAATTTCATACTGCAAAGGGAACCCTGTGAGAGGTTTCAGCATCTGTAACATCACCCTAGGCATCTCTACACAGCTGCAAACTCTGTGGAAATCCTCTCTGAAAACCTGGCTTCCAGGGGGTTTGCATTTTGTGTACCCCAACAATTTCTAAACTTGTTTGAGAGAGAAGGGGATGTATATCAGAATAATTTTTTCTCTGTTTCTAGGTCCTCAGCTCAAGAGAAAGCAGGAACTCAGGGATTCACAGATCACCAGGGTTTTGTACTCACTGTGTCTTGCTCATGGTTTTACAGATCCTATTTTCTGTATGGAAATTTGATTAAAAAGGTAATCTCTTCAGAACATAAGGTAGTAATAGAACAATAAATGACCATTTGTTTATGGGCAGCCATGCTCAGTGCAATACAGAACAAGGAGGTGAGCTAGGAGGAATCCCTCACATGCTTAAGTGATTCCATATTCCTCATATATTGTGCATAATGCAGGTGGGAGAGGAGGAGTGGACCTCAAGGGATTTATTTATCCTTCAGAATTTAGTGTAATTTGTTTTAGCATCAGTGGAGCCTGTCTTTGCAGAGGAAAGAGTTGACTTCATTTGTAATTAAAACGTCTGGTTTATTACTAAAATATAAGGGTGGACTGAAAAATAACAAATGTTCTCCAATTATAAGAGGAATATATCTAGATATGTAGAATGCATTGTTTGAAGGCTTGCCTGTGCCTTCAGTAAAGACTTTCTCCTGTATATGTGAATATTGTATGTGTTGAAGATGAAATAAAACCTAGAGGATCCTGTCAGGATCCTGTTATACTGACAAAAGGGATACCCCCATCATATATTCATTCAGTCTTCCCTCCATCCATTCACTTGTTTCTAACAATGGATGTTTCTGACAATTTTGTTAGCTGTTGGACTTCCAGGCAGACAGAGCTGTGGGATGAATGTTCTATTAGTCTTTTATTTTCCAGCCATTGAGGTGGGTAACTGACAGGATAAAAACATTTCCCAGGAGTTTATTTTCCCAACTTTTTTCTTAATTCCTGTAACGGATGCTGTAAGAATGTCAGCTACAAACCTGATAGGCTGGAGAGGAACCTATTGTATAAGGAAACTGTATTTGCAAGTCTTAAGTGGTGCTTGACATCATCGTAAGAACAGTTTATCTCTGACTTCTGCAATGAGAAATGGTCCTTGTTATATGAGTGACTATACAAACAGGCGAACATGGTTTTGTCAAGCTGCAGAAAGGTGCTTTTTTTTTTTTTCCTCTTAGATCACTGTCTGCTTTTAAATTATCCATTTAATGGAAGACTGTTAGCAACAAACCTTGACAGTGTATTAAGCATTCACAACCACCTAGATTTACAGTTTAAATGAAGTGACTGTGTCACTCACAAAAAGCCCGTTAGTTTAGAAAAGCAGGTTTTCACTAGCTTTCATAAAACACGGTGCTGTTAATAAAATGCCTTCAGTCTGCCATGTAGTTGTTTAGGCAGAATAGTAACACAGAGACAGTTCTTTAAATTTATTTTCTGGATGGATGGATGATTTCTCTTTAAAAGGCAGCATTGAAATGGTCACCATATAAGAAAAAAAAGAAGTTGCAAAACACAACCCCCCTTTCTGAAGGATTATCTGCCCAGGTCAAAATATAGACAATGCAGAAGTGCAAGGGCTTTGTTATGCATGAGGCCTATTGGCCATTTCAGAGCAGTCCTCTGTGTCACCAAGCGAGTTGATGACAGATGGTGAGACTGTCCTTGCGAATTTTTCACCTTAACGTGACAGGCTATATGGAAATGTCCTGTGATCACTGGGGATTCTCCAAATGTCCCTTGGTAATCAACATAAACGGGAATAATTTTTAATTTGGAGCCTGAAGCAGTTTTAAAGATTTGTCTTTTGTATATAAAGTCTTTATAATGTTTCACAAGAACTATAAACAATGGATGAATACAATTCCTTTCACATTGCATTTATAATAATTAACCTTTAGCTGTTTCGTGAAGACAGACAGTTTATAAGATAATTCCACAATGGAAGTAAAACTCTTAAAAACCTCAAGAAAAGAAAGTAATTAATCAAAAGGAATCTTAGAACACTTTGCAATCTATATTCAGGAAATACATTCTTCTCCCCTTTGGCACCTCAACAAATTTTGATCAAGCATTTTTATATCCAGTTAGATGTATTCAAATATTCTTCAATTTTGCATTACTTTTCAAAAGGAAAATATGATTTGTGAATCCAGGGCCAAACATGGTTCTGCTTAACTCATGCTTGACAACATCAATAGGAGTACTTCACATACAAGATTCAGTTCTTTACAAACCTTACTGCTGCTCAGGGCTAGAGTCACCGTACATCAGAGACTGAGGCAGCTCAGCCTCCATCGGGGAAGGGAAAATCCGGGCAGCCCCTCCACCCATAGACAAAACCCCTAGATCGCCATCCAGACGCTATTTCGTGTGATATCAGCCATGTTCATCTGCTATTCTCAGCCTGTATCTTTACAAAACCAACGTTTTGGAGAAGTAAAAGTGTTTGGTGGGAGCTGTGGTGAGACCCTGGCAAGGGCTGAGTGCTACTGTCTCACCGGGAACTGAGGAGGGAAAAAAGAGCACCTAGTCTCTGTGGTAAACTGGACCAAAGAGGATGAAAGTCTGGGGCGTGGTAAAGGCCAGGCTGAGGGGAGAGTTGCTTGGTACCATTATCTCCAGCTCAAAAGTGTGCTTTACCTACAGCAGCAGCGGGTATCACAGGCTCTGATGGCACAGGGCCCTTCTGTTTTGGTTGTTGGAGTAAGCATTAAGGCACCGCTGACAATAGCCAGAGTACAGGGATATGGTATTTTATGCCTCCCTTGGACCCCAACTTAGCAACTTTCAGTGAGTGATGTTGTGTGTTCTTTATTTTTCTTTGTGGCTGCTTCAAGTAGTCACTAGTTATGTTTGAAGAAAGGCCTGGAAGACTATTCTTTTGCACAAGGCTTCTATTCTTAAGTGGAAAATGTCAGAATGATTGTACTGCATGATACCAGATGAAATCTTAGGATCTGCACAGTACTCTAAGCTCAGGTTTTCATTTTGCTTTACTTTGTACTTCGGTTATCCTAATTATTGATTGCAAGGTGGTCTAAGAAAAGACTAAAGATCATGAGCTGAGATGTTTTGGTGCTCTGTTGGTGACCAAACTGAACCACTCTCATACATTCAAGTAATTCTTCCTGATTTTTGGAGGTGCAGTCTGTTCAGACTTTGGATTGAATGAGAGTTTTCAGTTCTCAGTGACTTTGTCAACTGGGCCATTTCAGTTTTGGGTGCCCAACTCACTTATGTGCTACCATGGTTTTGACAGTTTTAATATCTAAAATAGATTTAGGCATTTGTCTAATTCTCTAAAACCATATACCTATGTTTAGATAAATATAGATTTTTAGTCTACAGATGCAGACGGTTTAGATTTGGTACAAAATCAGTTTGGGGAATTTCAGGACACATATTTTATCAAGTTTATATACAGGATTGATAACTGTTCCGAAATACAGTATATGAAGGAACAGTGCTTATTTATTTATTTATTTATTTATTTATTTATTTACTTATTTATCTGGAGGAAGGGAAAAAAGTTAGTTTTGACATTTTTTCCAGCCCAGATTTTAATGAGAAAAAGTTTGCTGTCATTTCTCCATTGTCGGCATCAGGTACTGTAATTTGCTCATGTAATACATTGTGGCCCAAAGGTATATTGCCAACCAACAGAGTGATTTCATAACGAAAGAATCAATAGCTCATTATTTTTAGACTCAGAATAGTTTGCATGTTGCTTTAGAGATTTCGTGACATTTAGGAGATTATTTGCAAATTAAAACAATCTTTGGATCAATCCATTAAATTGTCAGTTAATCTTCTAAAATTACACTTTGTTTTAAGCTTCATGTAAAAAGAATATTAATTTTACTCTCTCCCTCCCCCCTGCAAAACACAGGTTAGAAGTTTGAACTGGTTATCTAACTGGGTGATGATGTTAGCTTCTGAGTAGTGTTCTGTTACATCTCTCTAAAAAGTACCAACAGCAAAACAGTAGTCAGTATGAAAACTCATCTTCTAAATTTATTGGTCTGACAATTCAAACACATGGTGTTGCAAGTGGACCCCCCTTGAATCATCTTGGTGTTACACAAGAATCATAGAATCATTAAGATTGGAAAAGACCACAAGGATCATCTAGTCCAAGAACTGGGCTTGAATTAGCTTCCTCCTCCAAATTCTTTTTCAGGAGGTATACAATGAAGAAAAACAAGTTAAGAAGTCACTGAGAGAAGGACTGTGACTTTTACGTTAAATTATACAAAAGAAACTTTTTAACATCACGCTTTTCTTTAGTTATTTCTGAACTATTAAACATTCACCTATGCAGAGGCCATCTTGTCCAGCCCATCCTTCCTCCTTCCATTGTGTGCTGCCTGCCTTGAAGGCTGGGGATCCAAATTTATTATAGGCCTCCAGTTAAGTAGTGATTAAAGCTCCATTGTGCACAAGCAGATCACTGTGCTTGCGCCCACCTCCCCTAAAGCCACTTTTTCATGGTAAGGCCATCTCTTTTTCCTGGCATACACCCACAGCTATGCTCCTAGGATGCTCTTCTTCTGGGCAGGCTCTTCTTAGGGAGCAGAACAGCAGCCACAGAGCTGCCTCTGTTTTTCTGGCTGCTGTATTGCCCCTTAACTTGTCAATAAGCTGTCAGCTCTGCTTCCTTGGTCCTCTCCCCCACTCCTCCCCTCCCTTCCCTGAGTCTCTGCTCTGACAGACAGACATTTGCTGTAGCAGCCCCCTCTGATGCCCAGGGACCTTCTTCAGCCCTTCTGGCAGCACAGTTCCTGACTTCAGCCCTCTGCCCTTACACAGAAGGGAGCAGGGAGATTTTCTCCTGATGAGGTTGCTTGTTTATTAGTCTGCAGGTTTTGTGGTGACATATAAACCAGGGGAATACAGACAGTTACATTTGCTCATATTTCTGTTGTTCTAGCATCTTTGGGCAATAGCTGGGGAAATACACCCAAGAACAAGCGCTGGAAGGATTTTTAGCCCAAATTTCCCTCTTGTTTTAGATATTCATCACTATGAGTGTTATTGGCCTGAATTTCTATGGAAAGCAAACTTAGAACTAGTAAGTGAACTACTTTACTTGCAGAAGCCAGTTTCAGAGGATGCATATGGCCACATTCCTGCTGCAGGGGTTTCTCCCTGATCAGGCTGGAAAACAGACAGAGCACCCTGGTTAGACTAACTGCAGCTAACAAGCATCTCCTGGCTAAGAACTACAGAATGCTTTTAGTCTGTGCAGGACTGATACAGTGAGTAAAAAATAATGGCCTGAATGTACCAATGAATAATGGCAAATAACAAATCCATCAGAAAATATCTCAATAGCACATGGATGCTTTGAACAGAATAAAAAAAACTACATTTGTTTGGTATCTTTGCCTTGGCTCTACATGCTTTGCCATTTATATATGTATCTGTTTTATTTGGAACGGTCATCTAATTCTGTGACACCAGAGACAAAATCATGGCTATGTGGATGTCTGTGGCAAAACTTTGGCAATTTGATTTCATCTTTCTTGACCAACATGCTCAGTCAGTTTGCTCCCTCAGAAAGTTTTTATGCACTTCGGTTCTGACACTTGCTGCACTTTCTGTCAGTGTTGTAAAACTTGTTTTCTTCAAGCACTGAAACTGCTCAAATGCACTTTTATGTCCTAGATAACTTCCGACCACCTATGTTAGAAATGTAAATTAGATTTAGTTCACAGGAATGCTCACAAAGGCACTATAAATACAGTCTTCTCCCTCTTGATACCACCCTAATGCAAATACTTATGACATACAATAACACAATCAAGATTTCTGGACAAAAGCTAACATTTTGTCCTCCAAAGTCTGAGTAACTTGAAAAGACATCATTGTGCTGCTCTTTGAATGTACCTTATTGAGTCGGTGTACTGGAGTCTGTGTTTATTCTGTGTTTATCCCACTAAATTTCCAGTATTTAAAACTGTCACATTCTTTTAAGAAGACATTTTGTTTGAAATAATTTCTAATGTATTCAGAGTTGAAAACATCTTTAAATGGGTTTGTGATAAGCACACAAGGGAATACAAATATATGAGTTCTACTGTTAATGTTATTTATTATTTGTACTGTGGCAGCAATGGTGATTCACTAAAGTGCTAGGAGGTGTATATCACAGAAACGAAGCAGTCCAAAGAATCTGTAGCTCTCTCATTCCTCCCCTGCTGATCCCAGTATGACTTGCTGGAATGACAGTTTGCTAGATGGAATCAGTACCAAAATGCTGCTTTTCCTAAATCGAAGGCCTGCAGGCTTTCTGCAGGTATTAAATAACTTAATTTCTCTATTTTAATGATGAATATGTTAATTTTTAGGGGGGAGGGCCGTCTCAAAATTAGATGCTTAAAGCATGAGACTTGACTATCTCAAATACTAATACAGAGGGACTAATTCGCTGAACTGTGACCTTGGTGCAGCTGCTCCCTTATGTGACAGCCACGAATTTGTCTGACACCAACTGGACATCTCAAGAGCTAAAAGCAGAAGCCCTTCAGCCTGGGCTGAAGTTCGGGAGTGAAGCTTTAAGGAGGCTTCAGTCTTTTATAGCTTGGGGTCTACACAACGGTTGTAAGGCATTAACTAGAGGGTTACTCTGGTGCCTGCCCAGATAATTTTTTTTTTGTTGCTACTCTCCACTTCCGTTGTGCTGCTCTGGAGGTGAAGATAAAAAAAGAAGCCAGTCTGAGAATAGTTCTAACAGCATGTCCATGTCACCGTGTCTGCCAACTTAACACATAGAAAAGCCCAATTTTTAACTCAAAGGTGATGTGATTTTCACCCTTGTGTGCAGGCAGAATGGCAGTGCAGGAAAAAGAAGGGTGTTCTTTGTCATTGAATCACAGAATGGTTTGAGTTGGAAGGGACCTCTAAAGATCATCTAATCTAAACCCCCTGCCATGGGCCGGGACACCTTTCACTACATCAGGTTGCTCAAAGCCCCATCTAACCTGGCCTTGAACACGTACAGGGATGGGGCATCCACAACCTCTCTAGGCAACCTGCTCCAATGTCTCACCACCCACATCATAAAAAAATTCTTCCTTATGTTCAGTCTGCATCTATGCTCTTTCAGTTTATAACTGTAGCTCCCTGTCCATCACTACAGGCCTTGGTTAAAAGTCTCTCTCCATCTTTCTCATCTTTCTAAGATCGCTTTATATATTGAAAGGCTGCAGTAATGTCACCCTGGAACCTTCTCTTCTCCAGACTGAACAATGTGGTTTCTATCAGCCTTTCATCACAGGAGAGACTTTCCAGCCCTCTGATCATTTTTGTGGTCTTCCTCTGGAGCCATTTTAACAGTTCCATGTCTGTCTTATACTGGGGACCCCAGAGCTGGATGCAGTCCTCCAGGTGGAGTATCACCAGAGCAGAGCAGAGGGGCAGAATCACCTCCCTCAACCTGCTGGCCACACTTTTTTTTTTAATGCAGCCCAGGATATGGTTGGTTTTCTGGGTTGCAAGTGCGCATTGCTGGCTCATGTCCAGTTTTTAAACCACCAGGATCCCCAAGAGAGCAGGGCTGCTCTCAATCAATTCACATCCTAGTCTGTACTGCTACTGGGGACTGCCCTGACCTAGGTGCAAGACCTTGCACTTGGCCTTGTTGAACTTCGTAAGGGTTTTTTCAGGAAAACTCTGTTGTTGGTGAGCTGTGCTTGTTCTGCAATGTAACTGAAGAGCTGGGTGCATTGTGTCCTGCCAGGATTTCCCCTATTCCTTCTTTCCATTTAGTATTTCTCAGTGTCTTTCAAAGCCCAGGTGCTCTGAGTGTCAGAGTGTCTGTGTAAGCAAATTTGTGCCTGATGGTTAAAGGATGTAACCAGAAAAGTGGTGCATGTATCTCCTCCTACAGAGAGAGCAGAAGAAAAGGCTGCCTAGGCTAAACTCTAATTGCAACACTCGCCACTAACAACTTGTATTTGTTTTTTGAAACAAATGAGGGATGAAATTTTTGAAAATGAGGGATGCTTATTCAGAGAACTTCTTTTAACAGAGAAAATAGCAGAACAAGTAATTCTGGGGAGAGAGAGGTGGAAAGAGTGACAGGATGCCTACCTTGACAGTAGACCTTGGTGCTCTGATGAAAGCCATTCCTTTTCTTCTGCTGTTTCTTTGTTGCTTGCTGCTGATACATACATGTAATATGATGTGTGATGCCATGGTTGTGTCCTGAAAGAAGTGCTGGCTTCCAAAAGCTAATTACTTTGAGTGCAGTGCTGTGCAGGTGTTCCTAGGGTATTTCTGGTCCTGGAGCTAGTTTGGTTAATGTTACCTCTGTGTATCACAGCTTGGACATGCCTAAAATTATCAGCTTAGCACTTGTCAGAGAAAAAGATCATCGGTTGCTTTTCTTCTGCTGCAATTTTCTAGGTAGAAAAGATGGAAGGACTGAGGCAGTGGTGCAATCTACTGCTGCCTCCTCTTCTTGCTTGTTCCTGTCCATGGTAGGGCAGAACTGGTGAGCTGTGAACAAAATTCCTGATCAGTACATACCAGTCTCATGAGGCTGTCTGCAAGTACTGTTTTTTACAGCCCCTATTTTCCCCAGTACCTAAACACTTCTGCTGAAATATTAAAATTATGGGAATAAATATTTTTCTGTTAAAAAAAAAAAGAGAGAAAAAAAAAGCATGGAGGTCAACCAGTTCCAATGTAAACTCCCCCCTTCTCTGAAACCCGCTGAATGTTTATGATAAATTGAGTGCATCTTATCTGTGACTTGCTTACATAATGAGGTTGGTCTTTATTATCACATTGCTGCTCTCTCTAGAAGGAGAAAGGGTGAGCTTAGGTTTTAGATCTTTTGTAATTACAGGAAAATATGCAACTAAGTCATGTTCTCCTCACAGGATTCTCAAAGCTTTTCCGTTTGATCCTTCTTACTATTTTAAGAAGAAGGTGTTTGGAAATGTCTGTGTTTTTTTATTTTATTTTGTTTTTTATCGCTCTGATGCTTTAATAATGCACATTGTGCAACTGTGTTGAATGCATGATTGATGCCATCCCTACCTGCCTAGAAAGATAATGATAAAATATCTTCGGAAGTATTTTCTCCTAGTGATGCATACATGGAATTCCCATTAATGTTAATGCGAGTTGTGCAAATCCACCCAGTAAGTGAAGACAAGACTGAAGATGTGATAGTTATATTAGGGCTTATGTCTTTCATGGCAGGCAGACTTCTAAGGGGAAGGCAGGTTTCTTTGAATTTTACAGAAAGCCATGCTAAAAAAATGCCAGTTCTATATGATATGCAGATATATTGCCATTAAATTTTATGCCCAAATCTTACAGCTGTGGCTGATCTTACTAAAGAAGTAGGCTTCTATTAAATATCTTCCACTAACTAGTTTCCATAATTCCAGCATGAGGCCTGGAACTCAACAGAGGATTTTAATAAATTGGCATAAGCTGAAAATGATGAAAGATGAAATTCAAACCATACCTCAAAACGACTATTTATGAAGGAAGCAATGAGGAAGGTTATCGTCCCCCTCTACCTTGCCCTGGTGAGGCCACATCTGGAATAGTGTGTCCAGTTCTGGGCTCCCCAGTTGGAGAAAGACAGGGAAATCCTGGAGAGAGCCCAGCGAAGGGCTACCAAGATAATCAGGGGACTGGAGCATCTCTCATAGGAGGAAAAGTTGAGAGAGATGGGTCTGTTTAGCCTGGAGAAGAGAAGACTGAAAGGGCATCTGATCAATATTTACAAATATCTAAAGGGCGAATATCAAGGGGAACGGGCCAAACTCTTCTCAGTGGTGCCCAGTGACAGGACGAGGGGCAATGGGCACAAACTGGAACACAGGAAGTCCCATCTCAACCTGAGGAAAAACTTCTTTACTCTGAGGGTGACAGAGCTCTGCAACAGGCTGCCCAGAGAGGTTGTGGAGTCTCCTACTGTGGAGAGATTCAAAACCTGCCTGATTGTGATTCTGTGCAACCTACTCTAGGTGACCCTGCTCTAGCAGGGGGGTTGGACTAGGTGATCTCCAGAGGTCCTTTCCAACGCCTACCAATCTGTGAATCTGTGAACTGAACACCCAAGGCAGTGCTGAAAAGACCTTGAATCTACACTCCTTCTCTATTTTCTTTTGCCAGCAAGAATCTAGTGTGAACATGTGTGCAGCTTGGCCTGTCGACTGAGGTCCAATATTTGCACTTACAACACTTGGCACAAATTCTTTATAGGGGAAGAGGCAGGTTTTGTCATTCTGTCACCTATTGTCTATGAGCTTCATTACCAATAGCGTGATTGTTTGCATTGGTCGGGTAAAGGCAAACACACAGATTTTTGAGCAGTTCTGGAGAATTTCACAGTTTATGACATTAAAATGGGCATGCCATTTCCTGAGGTGGTGTTGAACTCTTGGTCAACATTCAGTCACGAATGGATGAAAGTCTTGACAGGTTCTAGAAGCTATTTTTAAAAGCCAGCCATGCCAAAATATTTTAAATTAAAATATTTGGTTATATTTAGAACCTTTTAAAAAGTGCTTTGACTTTTATGTTTGACACTCAGCTGCCCTTCAAGTTAAAAGAGACAAAACTTTCTATTAGAATGTTTTTTAAAAATTGTTCTGGTGAAAAGGAGGGAAACACCGGGGCCTTGGACACATTCTTACAGAAAAGCATGTTATGGAAATTCTCCCACAACCGCGGCAGGTCAGATGAGCACTAAGGAAAAACATCTGCCAACTGAGAAATATTTTGTCATAAACGTCCTTTTAGAAGGTGCATGTTGGATTCTGCTCTTCGAAGTGGTTGGAGAATTAAGATCTATTAATACGGAGTGCCAGGCTCTGAAGTTGGATGTAACCGTGCTTTTGCAGACCTTGCTGTGAGGACTGAAGGAGTTCACAGAGGCTGAGAAGATTCTGTGGCAATATCTGCCTCAGTAAACAGAGCAGAGCCAGGGCAGGGGGTTGAGCGCCAGCCCACGAGAGGAGTGTCCATAGGGTTTGGTTATCAGCACTTGTGCTTGACACAATTCAGCCTTCTGCTAAATAGCATTTTCTGAGACAAAGCCTTGGCATGTTTTGGAGAACAACACAAGTTAGAGGCTGCTCTCAGTAAGCAGGTTGGATTAAACCACATTGTTTTGGGGAGGAAGAAAGCGAGTTTAGCCAGATGGCCGTAAGCCATTATGACATTTGCCTTTAGGGTTCCCTAGTCTGTTTTATTTATCAGGGTAGACATCACCTGTAAAGTCTCATGTGTTTGTAGCTGTGGGATGCCTGTTAGTACGTAAGACAAAAATATCCTGATTCCTTCGAAGCTTTTACATGCATTGACCCAAATAACTGATTTTTTCAAGGGCTTTGTAAAAAAAACCCCACAACATATGAATTAAATCAATTTGATATCTCATCTCTCAAGTGTTCAACTGATAGTCTGTCGGGTAATCCTGGTTGCTCTCTTTCCCAGGGCACCTTTGAGACTCACCGGAGCTTCCTCCAGGCTAAATTAATTATTCTAGTGACAGTGGCAGCTGCATGATCCCAGCTGCCTTCTTTGCTGGCCACATGATAGCAGTAGGGCTCCAAGAAAAAGGGCCACAGTCTCCATGTATTAATCTAGTAGTGGGGACCCACTCCTGACTGTACTTGTACTTGAGTCAAACCTAGGACACAGATAATGTGCATGGGAGGTCCATGCATAAGTCCCAGAAAGCACTGGGCCTCCTGCACGTATGATTAGGTCTACCTACATTATGTCTGTTGATATTTGCAGAGAAAGAAGTGGCTCATTCAGCCAGAGGAGCTGTGTGCCATTACTGTACAACATGTTCTTGACTATTGTCCAAGTAGTAGAGCTCATTAACTCAAGAGCAAAAATTTGAGTCTAGGGTGTCTGGGTCTGTCAGTCTTTCCTGTTGTTTGGCCCAGAGAGGGGAAGACTTGACCCTGGAAATCATTCACAGAAATTCCTACTTTAATACATGTATAAGCACTTAATTCTAAATTGATGTTCAACTATTGCCTAACCCTGTTGGTGCCTCGGGAGGCTTGGCATGAGGCTTCAGCCAGAGAATTCCTAGTGGCCTTCATTTCTGTTGCTTGGCACGATCTCTTTCAAGCAGGGCACCTGAAAATTCCAAACTGCTCAGTGCCTAAACCACAGTAAGATTCACAAACCACGGGTGTGTTTTTCTGATCTTCTTGGCACGTTCTGATATAATAAAATATTTCAGGATGTTTTTACCAACTTGGGTCACAAACAAAACCCAATGACCCGTCTCAAATGCTCAACAGCCCAGTGCATGGAGCACTCATGCGTAATACACAGGCTCATTTTCTTCTCCCGCTTGCTTTGGAACACAGATTTGAAGCCACATCTTACCCTCCCAACAGAAAATCTTCTACCAGACCAAGAATGCACCAGCTATCACACAATAGCATGCTCTAAGATGAATCCATCATCCCCTCTTGGTGAAGCTAATCTACTTAATATAAAATACTTAAAATATTCATAATAAATATTCAGACTCTATAGCTTAATGACTACGGCTGTTGCCTGGAAGACTGTGTTTCTAATCACTGTCTTAATGAATAAACATCGGAGATTTACTGATAGTGGACAATGCCAAAGAGAAAGTACTCCTTTCAGAGTGGGGGGGCATTATCTGTGATTATTTAGCCAAGAAATTATTACAGCTTCCTTCAGCTCCATGGGGGCAAATTTTGACTGGAGAGACCCCTGTCTCTCAGAAGAAATTACACTTGCAGTGCAGAGATACAATACTGTTAGCATTCTATACAAAAGTAAAGAAAAGCCTAAGACAAATTCTTTAACCTGGTCTCAGTATTGTTGTAGCCTACAGGAAAGATCTTCAACTGAAATTGCAAAGTTAGACTGACAGTGGTGCTTTTGGATGATTGCTCCTATTCATCAGACTTCCAGTCCTTAGTGAAATCAGGATGAAGAGGGTTACATTGTTTTTTCTGTAGTATAGGCTTAGAAAAAAAGATAATGTTGTCTTATTCATTTATTATCAAATTTGAACAGTTTGCTTTTGAAATGCTAAGAGTTACCCTAGCTGAACTCTCCTTTTTAGACAGTAACTAGCTGAGATTGCCTTCCATGGGACTTTAAAATAAATACAGAGAATGAGAGATAGATGGGAAAATGTGCGTTAAACCATTAATTTAATCTTCATCTTCAAGTCATTATGCTCAAAAAAATCAAGATTTTGATAAATTGGACTTTTTTTCTTTTCTCCTACAACCCACTTAGAAATCCAGAAGTCATAAAGTTTTGCCTTGTCACAAGCTATAAGTTATGGTGGTACAGCAATATTTTTTACTGTCCAGATAAAAAAGGAAATTACTAACTCCATCCTTGCCTGGTGATGCAGTTAGCTGCCTGAGGTCTCAGTGGTTTCACTTCATTTAACATGAGGAAGTATAAAACTGACATATAAAAATTCCCTTGAGCGATCATTCATAATTGTTAAAAAAAACTTTTTGTAAGGTTTTCTGATCTATCCACACAATGATTTTTAAGGAGAAATCTTTGTTTTTTACAAACAAAAGGTTCTTTCACATTTGTTGCATAGCTTTCAATTTTGGTTTTCCTTTGTTTGTATTTTGATACTGTATCTAAATTTATCCTCTGAGGTGACCAAATGCTGAGATTTTGAGAATCTTCTGCTTCCTCCATGTCTCAGACCTGAGTGACACCAGTGCTGTGAAGAAGAACTGGAATGTTATTGGTAAAACAAAAATGGGTGGGTTTGGAAGATACCACTGAAGGTAATTTATACTGTGGCTACGATCATTTCAGTCAAACAGTGATGAGAGTGACCAAATACCAAAAACAGTTGACACAACTGACACAAACAAGTGAGCTTACAGCTGCATTGGATATAGGGGAAGTCAGTAAGGGAGGATTTGACTTAGTTTCAAGCTTTTGTGAGGAAGCTGTAAATAAAGGCAAGTTCTAAATAGAATCATAGAATCACTAAGGTTGGAAAGGACCTCTGAGATCATCAAGTCCAAACGTCAACCTAACACCACCGTACCTACTAGACCATGTCCTGGAGCGCTGCATCTATGTGTTTTTTGAAGATCTCCAGGGACGACGACTCAATCACCTCTCTGGGGAGCCTGTTCCAATGCCTCACTACTCTTTCCATGAAGAAGTTCTTCCTAATATCCAATCTGAACCTGCCCTGACGCAACTTGAGGCCATAAAATAGAAGTAATTTAAAAAAATTGAAAATGATAACTGTTATTTGTTTATGATGGGGTATTAAATTAGACTGACCAATTCATAGTGTTCTCAGAGAAACTGTATATGCACTTTTAAACTTTACGCTATTGCAGCAATGTGAAATCATCAAAATCTCAGCTTTTAAGCAGGAAAGAAATTCTCCCTTCACGCCTGTATAGAAGAAGCTGGAAAAAGGGACCCCAGAAGGCTTAAGATAGAAAAGTGAGTCATGAGACATAAAAAAGTTAAAATATAGTTCTATTCATTTTTATAGCAACTTCTTAGCTCTCTGATGTCTGCCTGAAAATCTATGAACAGTTATCACAGAGAGACCTTGCTGATGGCATCCACTGCCTCTGAGCTCCTAAGTTTGGTGGGAAGAGCTTCTGAATTGAATGTCATGGTAGCAGATTAGTTCATCTCATCCCTTTCTCTACATCTGTGGCTTTCATGGAAGAAAAATTCAGCTACACAGGACCTGAGAGAATGAACATAGCATATGCCACTGTTACCATTTAGGATATAATAGACTGTGCATCTTTTTAATTTCCCAGAGGTTAAATGCTGGTTACTTGGGCAGTGAGTGAGAGAAAAAGGAACCTACCAAAGATTTCACCCCCCTGCACTAGACACCTGATTTAGACTGAGATGAATTACCCTTCAGAATTGGCCACCCTTCCTCGCTGGCTGTTACTGGAACTAGGACAACTAGGTCAGGCACACTGTATCTCTTTTAGGTGGTTCGTGTCAGGTGAGAGCTCTAATTACAGGCCGTTAAGCTTTATTCACCAGTAATCATAGTAGAAGGAAATTCCTCATGTGACTTCTGTGAAGCTGAATACACAATGTCATGACTTGACTGCCTAATTCCAAGTCCCTGTGCCAGCACAGGGGACAATATAGGTATCAAAGGAAAATTTTATTCCACAAGAACAAATGTTTGTCTTTCCCTAGTCAGAAACAAATTATTATTTTCAACTGAAATCGTCTGGTAAATCCTGGAATGTCATGCTGAAGCAGATACTGACTAGGAAGCTGTCAGCCCACAGGCTGAAAGTGTACGACAATAAGCAAATGAAAACAAAGTCTTGCAAAAAGGGAGCCAGGCAGTCTTGGGGTGGGATGCCTATTAGTTCCACAAACTACACACAAAAGACCTACTAACATTGATTATCTGTTTCAGGTGTTTGGGCAAGTAGCTTGCAGATGCATGTTATGACCATGAATTATATAGAAATCTCTACATACATTGTTGCAAGCGTGATATGATATCCAGAGATCATATTTAATGAAGTACCATATATTTTCTCAGGATGATCTTTTGTCTCCAGAGATGATAAAATACTCAGGGTCTTACAGATGGTTCCCATTCAATTGATAATTGCTTACATTTAGCTATCAAGGACAATCAAATCTATATTTTCCTGAATCAGTAGGCACCAAACAGAAAGAGAACAGCTCTTTGCTCATAACTTCAAGCCCCATCCACACCAGGCTTGCTGTTTCCTTGAGCTTTATTGCAAGTGTTGGTTCTAGCTGCAACCTTGGCATTTCTAACCCACTTGTGAGAGCGCTAGCTGTGTGTGACAGCTTGTGACACCCGCTGCAATTTCTGTAGCAGTAATCAGACATCTCTACGTTATGGATATGGGAAACATCTGTCAATCCTTAGCACTTGCATTGACCACAAAGGTGGGATCTAGATGGGTTCCACACCTACTGGAACCTGCACTCATGTAAATGTTTTCAGGTCTGGTATTTTGCTGTCTATATATACGTATGTATGCATATTTCTTGTGTGCTTGAACTGTAATATCTGAGACAATGCCTCTCCAAACTTCTTCCAAGTGCCTATATGCTTTCTCTGTGGTAAAGACTAGGATTTTACTCCTGTTGTATAAAATGAAAAAGTTTTCACTAAATAAACTGTATCTTTAAAACTGTGTTAAAGATAAAATGATCAGTTGTGGAACTTAGCTGCCAGATTCTTCCTGTCAGCTGCAGATTATGTGGCATAGCCTGGTGGGTGCCAGGCCCTAGGAATCTGGGTCCTGCCTGTTTCATTAAGCAGTATGAACCCAGCTGACAGCTATTAGCATGCAGAACATTAGCAGCACCATACCTGTCAAAGAGGAAAAAAAAGACTTCCATACAGCTATATCACTGTAATCCATTCACCAGTTTATTGAACTGAAGCTTGATAGGGGGTTTCTCAAATGCATGTGATGCCCCATGCTGTTAAGAGTTTTGTATTTTGATCTCAGATTACGCTGAAAGATTTGTGCTAGCTCCCTTTTGGTTACGTATCTGAAGTTGTTCAAAGGCAAAACTTATTTCTTCCAGTACTAAGTGTAATTTGCACTCACCATGTTGCCCTAGAGACACCTGTTTCACGGCTTGGGGTATTGGAGATAGACATAAATTCATCCTTCCGTTTTGCTGAGTGTGCCACCAGAGGCATCCTCTGCAATCCTGTGGTTCTCCTGTTATTGGCTTTCAAATCTGGGCCTTGGCCACTTTGTGTCTGGCCACAGTGCAGTGAAATCTGTCTACAGTGAAGCTGAGGAACGAGGCCAAGATGTGGATTAGGGAGGTTCCACTTGAGGACAGGCTGTTGTACATGCTTTACAAAAGTGAGATGGTGTTATGATAAGAAAGGTTTGCGTCTGAGAATTAAATGAAATGTGCAAGTGAGAAGATATACTTTGGTATCTTTCTGAAAGCTTCAGTGCCATTCAGCTACCAATCCCCACTCTCCAGCCCCCCTCCATCTCTGTCCTTTGTAAACTGTTGGCTGAAGATCGTAGAGCTCTCAAGAGTTCTTGGCAGAGGTTAAAGCTGCTTGAATGCCTGGTCAGATTTCTGTGTGGAAATCTGGAAGGTTGGCAAGGGACGGTTTTGTGGATATTCTCTTTTTCCACTCCATTTAATGGCCTAGAACACAGTAGCACCATAAATGCATAGAGGTCATGCAAAAGTGTCTTTACGTAGCCTCAGAGTTCAAATTTTTCATCTTCTATGTCCATGGTTCACATTTGTGGCTCTTGCCCCCTGCCTCTTGGTGCTCGGAGAGTGCTCTGTCCCCTTTGAGAGACTAAATGTAATTATCAGCCTTCTTGAATCACAGAATATAGCTGACAACTCTCTTCCAGCCCTTATGTAGTTCATTAGAAAACATGAAATTTACTCAGGAATTCTAAAATGTGGAAAATTTGGTCTTATATATTCTACTAAATAATATATGCCTGTCTATAGTGGTTGGCTAAAAATCCAGACAGCTATCATGGGGGAGATCCTTATGGATCATGCTGATAGAATATAGATTTGACATTTCCTTCAAGTTCTTGAAATCTCAATGTTTACTTGTAGTTGGTGGAGCTATCAACCTTTAGTAAGATTTTGGTCAGTCTAAAAGGCTGAGCCTTATTTTACGCTATAAATTGCAAGTTTGCTGCGACATAAATCTTAGCTTATGTGTTATTAATCTACATTCTATGAACTTTACTTACTATGTCAACATGTTTTTCAATCTTCACTTTTATTTTTCTCACATAGTTTTATTCCAAATAATTTGCAAAAGTGTGTATTTAAGGATATACAGAATCTATATACGTATGGTTCTATTGCCAGGGAGCTCGATTTGCTAAATCTTTGTTAAAATCTGTCATTTTTCTTAGTAAGGTCTGAGGATTCTGTAACTTGCCCACACAGCAAACCTAGAGCTTGAGCAAGAAACTGTCTGAAAATCTAATATACAAGTGGGTGAAACTTGAGTTCTTCTAAAATGCAGCCTCCAAAAATTTCTCCAAGATGTCTGGCAGGAACACTGTAATGAAAATCATAAGATTTGGCATCTGTGACATCTTACCTTTGTGGAATACCAAGGAGAGCCACTGAAACACATTTTTTTCAAAGTAAACAGTGCATCCACTGGAAAGCTTTTTAGAAGTAAATTTTCTTACATCTCTATTTTGAAACTCATTATTTTCCAGAATATGATGTTCCGTGACAAGTAGCTGAGATGCTGTGATAATATGACAACAGTAGTCCAATGTTCTGGCAAACTAGCAAAAGCAAAGATGCAAAGATGTCAAAAATTAAGTCCAATTGTAAAGTAAATTTCCACATTTTTGTTGTACAATATACAGTCAAAGTTTTATCAAAAGGAAGGTGGTCCATGTTGTTAAGATACAGACTAAAACAGAGTTCTCCCACAAGCCAATGTATGTGTTTAAAAACTCATCTACTAACCTTTAAAAAACTGTATCTTAAGCTATTTCGAGGAACAGTACTTGTTTCACTTGTACTTGGGTGTGCATGTTAGGCAATCGGTAAGAACAAAACTAAATATTGGAGTTTGGATCATTCGTGTGGTGACCACAAGGAGAACAATGAGCCAGTCACTAGAGCCTTTTACTGTCAGTCTACCTCAAGTGAGATTTTAATGCTGAATCCCCCAGAACTGCAACTCTTGGTGTGAGTTCTGGCCTGAGTGGAGTCAGAACCAGTCTTTGTTAAACTATAAATTCACACATTTGGAGAAGCTGTTTTGTTGCGTGAATATAAACACTCATGAAAGGGACTGTGAGGTGGGTCTGATCTTTTCTCATATAAGGAACTGGAAGACCTCCGCATGTTCTGCAGCTAAATATGGGGGGACATCCACCTCATTTCTAGATTCAAAAATCACAGTCAGGTTCAGCTAGACAGAAAAATTTTTAGATTTGCCCATATTTAATATAAATATTTCTGTGTAATTTTATGTACATTGGCCTTCATCAGTATTTCTATCTATGTAGATGTCTTACCTAAAGATTTTTCTGTTTTCAAGCAAGCCAGAGCAAAGCACTGCAGAGGTATCTCTGTGACAATTGCACACAAAGTCCACAAATTAAAAATCTTTTAAAGAAGAAAAGTAACCTGAACATGAGTTTCTCTGCAGAAGGATTTTTTATTACTCTTAATGTCCAAAGGCAGTAGTTCACATTATGAACTAATGGCCTGTGAAATGTCATTTAAAAATAAAAGATGTGTTTGAGTCAGAGGAATAACAACATTTTTGACTGCCCTATGTTTTTTCCCCAATGTTTTGAAAGTCATTTAATTTTTTCTTCTGTTTTATTTTTTAGAAAGATACTCAATCTCAGGCTAAAAAAAGGACAGACGTAATTACAGACCATAGCTTTTTTTTGTCTCAATTTGCACAATTTTGACAACAGTGCTTTAAATGCAGGGACACTAGCACAGCTTAATTGAAATTCTGATGATGTTTTTTGCACTAATTGATACCCATGTTGGCAGACTGAGCTCAGCGACCCAGGAATGAATGGACAGGAAGAATGAGACTATCAGCTTAGCCTTGCAGGTGGTCTTTCCTGATCAAGATTAAAGAACATTGGCAGGGCACTGCAGGAGAGCCAGCACCGCTGATACCCGATGCTATTCTCATTTTGTATTTAAGCACAGGATTTCAGCGTTCAGGCTGAGATTTTCAGTCTGACTCCATTTGCAGTTGTAATAATAATAATACCTAAAAAAGTCTGAGAAATGACTTGATTACACTGTGTAAGGAGGTTGGCAAGGAGAAAATACCAGGTACGAAAGAGGCTTTTAATCTGGCAGAAAAAAGGATAGGTGAGAACTAATGGTTTGGCTTGGGTTTAGCATGAATTCAGATTAATATGAGAAACAGATTAATAACAGGGTAGAAGTAGGGTGTTAATAAGCTCTGGAACAACCTTCCAAGGGTACGTTAGATTCTGCATCCTTGGAAGTCCTCAGATAGCTGTCTAACACAGGGTCTTGGGCTCAGCACAAATAAAACTGGCAGGATAAACCATGGCCTACAATATACAGGAGATCAGACTAGTCAGTTCTGTCCCTTAAAGGCCATTAATCCTGTTAATACTTACTTCTTACAAAGAATTTAAGAAAGCAGATCAGTAGCAGTATTCCCATTGTACAGATATGGGGACTGTATCTCAGGAAGGTTAAATCACTTGTCAAAAGACATTTAAGAAGCCAATGGCAGAAAGAATAATACACAGCCTGTTTGTCAAATTCTGCCTTATCAACTGGACACAGTGATCTGTGGAAAAAAAAATCTCACAGATACAGTTAATTTCATTTCATATTTAGAAACAAAGGAAGGGAATAATATTTGGCAACTGAAAACAAAAAAATAACAGAACATTAGATAGACTAGCGTAATGATCTCTTCTCCCCGTGCCTCTAGGAAACACACAGGACTTTTAAGGCTAAGTTAGTAGGTGAAGAAATAGAGCCCAAACCTTATTTCAGTAACTTCAGAAGCCTGCCTATAGAAAGCCATTTTGTAAGGCAATCTTATCCCATTTGGCAAATGTTTGCATGAGGAACTTCTATTTATTTTTTAAATTAAAGAGCATAACAATAAGTGGCCTAGGGTTAGGGCAGCGACTGCAGCAGTTTACCTTGATAGGAAGAGGCTTTGTTGGAACTGCGGGGCTGAAAAAGCTGACAGGGCACTTAATCTGGCTTCGTGATAATTGAAAATGAGATGGCCTGTTGGCCTGGGATGTGCATTTGGTTTTTATGGAGCTGCACCAAATCAGATCTTAAGGTGGAAACCTATAAATGGCTTTTGTACATCTGTGCCAGGCTATTTCTTACTGCTTTTCATTTCATAAGATAGAGCAAGAACTACTATAAACCCCATTCTGAAACCTGGCAAATTTCTATTGATGAGAGACTATACAAGAGTATGTAAACAGAGGGGGACAAGATAATAAAAAAATATATAAGCATTTTGAAATGTTGCAATATTGTTGTTTATTATAAGTTAAATATCTCTATTGCACAGCGTAGACAACTGCCAAGATTTTGTGCGTGACAAGCTGTGCCAACATTTAAATTCAGATACTCCAAAATCCTGGGAGGAGGAGGAGGAAAAAAAAAAGACATTTTAAATGAATAGATAGTACAGCCTGTCCTCCATAACATAGTGAAATGTTCTCTGGTAGCTAAATGTGATCAGCTAGCAGTTCTGAATGCACTATCACATTCATCCCTGATGTTTATTAATATTATATTTCTAGGGCAATAAATCCAGGTTATTGTTAAAATGATATTGTTCACATGAACTAAGGTTCATTGACCTAGAATTAGGTTTAAGAATAAGCTCTTTTCCTAAGACTGAGTGTCTTGCACACACGTAGGCTGATGTACATTTTCACAAAGGTGCATCGGGATAAATTTGAATTTAAATATCTCTGCTGTACCTGCTGATCATAGATAGCTGCGCTCTTTTTAAACACAATTAAATCCCATTGTTATCAATTGTCTGCAGCTTGAAGAGCTCACAGCAAGGCACAGCACTTTCAGAGCTGAGCAGATACTTCTTATGCTTACTTTGCTTTTTCTGGTAGGTTGGGAATGGTCTCAGAGCAGGGTTTGGTTTGCTCCTGGGTCTGCACATGTCAGCAGAAGGGTGAGCTTGAGACACCAGTAGAAGTGTCACTGGTAGGAGAAGAGGAAACTGGGAGCAGGTTTTGAGGAGCTGGAGTCCTCCCCATAGGGTCTAAGGGAGTCAAAGTGAAATGAGAGCTTGTAGTTCTCCTACAGCCTTGTTTGACGAGCCAGGTTATTTGTCTGAAGGGTTGGTCAGATGGGCATTTGCCCGTGATATAAAGCAGGGGATCAGAGAAAGAAGGAAGGTCTAGAGGAATATAGTCAGGATTTAGGAAGTTTCTTGAGCGTTCATATTCTGTAGTTTATATGCTGCAGTCAAGCTTATCATGTAGGACAATAGCAATGTGATTAAGTCACGTGAATATTTGATTACAATTAGAATGGATTCATTCTACTTTTCATGTCTAAAAAAATGCTGCCGCCTTTCTTTCTCGTGGGTGGGTGCTATTTTCGTTTAAATTTCAAAGGTGCAAGAACATGCAAATGCAGCAGCACAATCGTATCATCATTTTGATTCAAAAGTCAATGGCCCTCTGAGAACCATACAGTAGCTCATACATCAACAGGATGGCGAACAGGAATATAAAATGTGCTGGTGGGATATTACACATGCTGAGCCTGCTTCTCCTCTCGTGTATGCTGTTAAAACACAGGAGTAACAGCACTGAAATAAGCACTGTTTTACCAGTGCATGAGGAGGAAGCATCAGGCTTTCTATGTGTCAAATTCTTTGATCATCTCAGTCTGGAAAGGAGAGCCATCTAAAATGCTTTGGAAGCTACATTCACCTAAAATGCTCAGCTGAACCAGAGATTCAAAAATGATATTTTCCTGTGTTCTTTGAAGCACTTAGTCAGGTAAATCATTTGAAATACATTATTATAGAGGCAGTCAGTGTCACCGCCAGAGCCCACGTTCCTTTAGAACATCCATTACCAACCTTGTTTTGAGTATTTTCCATAGTAACTCAACCATTTTAATTTGCTTTGGACTAAGGCACAGCAAGTTTGCAGCCTTTGTAAATTCCCACTAAAAATGCATGAAAGTCTGTTTAGCTGTGTTTGTTTCTTTCTCTCTTAAACTTAAAAAATCAGATCCATTTTTTATCTTCTAGCTGAATATGTATGTAACGACAAGCAAAATGTCTTTCTTATTTTGAATGTTGAGACAGAGGTTAAAATATCTAACATTATAATCCTACAATTAAAAAACCAACAAACACCCTTGAAGTAAATGCATATTTTCATCTACTATTTCCCCTGCCTAGAAATCTCACAACAGCATTTTGTCTACAGGTCAGCCTCAATACCCTATTCTGAGTTTTGATTTTCAAGATAAACAGCTAAAACTTGCTTTGTACCTTAACTCTGCATATGAAATCTTTTCTATAGTCTTCCAAAGACATGGTGGAATTCAACCATTCCCTTTTTACAGATGGTGAAATTGAGAGGGGATAGAGGTGTAAATTTTATGAGATCTGGGCAGGAAAAGCTTCTTGTTCCATAGAAGAGAAAACAAATCCTCTAATGATTGTGCCAAGAACAAAAGAAGGCCCACAGTTTGCATGAAAGATGGAAGACTTTTTCATGTTTTTCAAGGCTTCACTGTGAGAGTGGTGAGGCACTGGAACAGTTGCCCAGAGAAGCTGTGGAGGCCCCATCCCTGGCAGTGTTCAAGGCCAGGTTGGATGGGGCTTTGGGCAACCTGGTCTAGTGGAGGGTGTCTCTGCTCATGGCAAGGGGGTTGGAACTAGATGATCCTTGTGGTCCCTTCCAACCCAAACCATTCTGTGGTTTTATGATTGTATGATATATCAATTTTTCAATGTGCTTTTCTTGAGAAAGTTACAGCTTTCTTAAGAGGCATAACTTCTTATTGCACTAAGTGCACAGAGGCATCAAGAAAAGAGGTATTTGTGATACCAGTGAAGAAAACTGTAGTTGCTTCTCTCATTTTATGTGGAGTAAAAGGATTTGTGTACATCTTATAGAAAAGTATGCATTTTCTATGTGTTCTCTGAGTTATTTTATGATCCTTTTTTTTACATGAGAAAAAAAGTCTATAGAAACTCACTGAATATGGAAGAGATAGATAACCTTCTCTCCACATGGTAGGTTTGTACGTTGCCTCACTGCTTGTTCCGTGTGCGTTTTCTTTTTGAATCATGCTTTTGACATGTTTGTGATGTCTGTTGTTTACATGCTAAAAATGATCCTGGTGGTGTAACCCGCTTTTATTGTTCACCAGCGGACTTCCTCTCAGACTTACGTGGTAACAACTAGAATTACTCACTCACGAGAAACGCTGCCCAGGCTGATGGGTAGAAGAATATTGATCTGAGGACATCCACATTTTCCAGGGTGGTGTTATATTGTATAGTAAATAGGTTGGTTAAGGACTCTTTCCAACAGCTGTAGCCTTGTCTGGGGTCATGGTGATAGTGAGGGGCCTTGGCCCCCAAGTACTAGAGGGAGAGGCAAAGTCAAACTGATGCTAGAGGTATTTCCTTGTCTTCAGTGTTGTTCAGTATAGATGCTGGCATACTTAACTGTGGCGTGGTCTTTCTTGGTATGCACATTATGATTGTTTGATATTTTATATTAGATATACTCATATTATGAAAAATGTTTCAGTTTGCTAAAGTCTCCCTAGATTTTAAGTACGTGGGTTGAAATTTTCCCTAATGGGCATTTGCTTCAGCAGATTTCTTTCCTTTTATTCTTTCTTTCTCTTGAAATTCCTTTCAAAAACGTTCTGGTTATTTTCAGTAAGCTGCTTTGAAAAGCAGCAGAAATACCCTTTTAACCCTATACAAGAAAACAAAGGAAATTTCTGGTACTTTTCTCTTTGAAGAGCTCAAGCATCCCTCTGCTTTGGAGCAAGGCATTTATAGCAGAAAGGAGGTTTCTGTGCTGTGTTTTGTGGCTGCACCTCTTGCCAGCCTTGTGTTTGGCCAATTCGTGTGCCTTTGGAAAAATGCAATTTGCACACACTCACATGTAGTCAGTACAGAAAGCTTAGATTTCATGAGCAATGTGGCTACTGAGGAGACTGAGGGTCTCGTGGGGGTTTGCTCCACAGTGGGCTGGGCTGGGATCTCAAAGGGTTTGTCCTCATGTGCTCTCTGGAAGCCCCTGCTGAGCATGGGCAGCCTGGAAAAGGAAGCTGGGACTGGATCCATTTTGGATAAAGGCTCTGGAGTGAAGAGTGGGACTAGTGTCTTCAGAGCCGACTTCAGAGCAAAACACCCGACTGAGTGCCTCCACCTGCACCAGTAGAAGAGCTGGAGTTGCTGGGCCTGGTCAGGCAAATGCATAAGGGTGAGGTGAAGAAGGCATCCTAGCTTTGAATGGAAAGACTTGTAATCTTAATTAAATGTTATTTTGATGAAATTTTTTTATAGGGAACATTAGAAGCACTGATAAAAATTCTTGGACTTTGTCCCGTTGGCAATCAGTGCTGATGAAATCACGCCGAGTGCCAGTACTCTGCTCTTGGTCAGAGGCTTCAACACACTGAATGTCCTGTAAGAGGCCGAGAAGCACCATCCTGTGCATATGTATGGAAGCAAACCAGCATTTGTGAAAGAGCCATAATGCGGCCTGTAAAATCTCATGCAAAATATACCTACCTTCAGAATTGTTTGTTTGACTGATACTCCTGAAACTAATACTTTTGGTTTGTTTCAGTTTTTCAATATTTACTTTTTATTTTGCAGCTGTGCATATCAGCAGCATTATTTAGTTATTTGTACTGTCTGACTCACTTTAGGATCACCTTATAAGTTAAAATATATATATATATGTTCTATCTTTTAACATGTCAGGATCTGGACACCTTCATTATGTTCGTTTATACACTGTCGTACTGTCTAGCTGTTGCTTAATGTTTACAGCAAGATCTTTGCAGAAATTTGTTGCTGATTTTTTAAAGTCATATATCAGGGACCAAACATTATTTTAGAAAATATTGTCCTAAAAAATCCACAAAAGTGGATTATTTTTCTTTTCTCCAAACATTTTAAAATTTATCCTGAACTAATTTCAGTGAACACAGCTTCTTTTTTTACTTTTCACACTTAGAGCAGTGTGAATCCAGTGTACTCTATCCCAGGGTGGTTACTTTAGGTACAGATCGATTTAAGTAAGAAAAAATGAAATGGTAGTTGCATATGCATATTTTGTATGTGAGTGGTGTGTCCGTGTTCAATATTAGTGTATATGTGTGTGTGTGTGTGTGTAAAAAAAAGCAGTTTTCAGTAAAATAGTGATTTATCTTTTACTAACTAATACTATGAGTCCAAAGTATTTCTTGGATTGTGACCTTTAATATAACTTTTTTTCAATTTGCTGTTTAGCAGCTGACTTT
Organism: Psophia crepitans; assembly: GCA_013399095.1. NCBI lineage: Eukaryota > Metazoa > Chordata > Aves > Gruiformes > Psophiidae > Psophia > Psophia crepitans. Next base: position 212,051 of record VWZZ01005946.1, read on the forward strand.
ACCATATTTCAAATAGAGCTATTTAATATAGACCATTATAATTTTCCAGCCTCATCATAATCTATTTTTCTAACAGGGTCACCTTTAACACATGATGAGATGAACGCATTTTATTAACATCTCTTCTTTTTATAAGTATGTCTGATTGAAAGCTGCAAATTCTTTTTTAATCTCTAAGATTTAAGAAAAAGAATCATATACAACGCTGAAAAATAAAAAAATGGGTTATTCTTGGATAAAAGTATACTCTTTTCTGCCAGTTGTCTTCTGTCTTGAATAATATTTTGTAATCTTCTATCGACAAGTGACTCTCAAAGATGTCTAATCTGTCCTTAGACACGGCATATAGCTGCAGTTTAGTACAATATCTCTTTCTGCCGCAAAAGACATTTAAAATACTTTCTACATAATTTAAATGTACTGTGTGGTTTCTTCGTTTTGGGGAGAATAAAAAAAGGCAATTCAGAGTTCCACTGCTGGGGGCTGTCTGTTAATCTTCTTCCTTTGTTTTATTTACATAGATTTATGAAATCCCAACAGAATTATATTTGTTTATGTGTAGTGCTGCTACTTTGATATGAGGAGGAAGTAGTAGCTTTGCCCTTCATAGACAAATTCGTCAAAATGTTTATTCAATTTCAGGCTCATTTGTTTAATCTTCTAGACAACAATAGGAATATAGAAAGCTGATCAACAGGACTTTTGTTTTGACCAAACTCTAAAAATATAGATTTTTTTTTTTTTTTCTGGAAGAAGGTTTATTTCTGGTCTGCTCTGACAGAAGGGTGATAGGTTTCTATCTCTTAGTCTAATTAATACCTTTAATCTTTTTTAATGGTTAAACAGTCTCCCTTTGGTTGCAAGGCAGGGAAGAGATAAAGGCACATAAGGCTGGAGGTTAATCCCTGTATTTTATTTCTTAATTTCTGCTATAGGGATTCCCTTTCCATCATTTCTGTTTACTTTTAAGCACTCTTCAGATGCTGGGAGAAAGAGACAACAAAAAGTTTCATTAGGGCTATCACTCAAGATTAGGCAAACATTAAACTTTTTGGAATTTAATAAGAAATAATTGTTAGCTCAACAAATGGGCTAATCTGGTTCTACACCCATTTTTTATTATAATATCTGAGAAGGAAACAAAAGAATAATACTTTTATGTGGATGGTTTTGTTCAGCTAGTGCGCTCTGCCTTACATTATTCCAGAACAGATTGTGAAACGCAGTAACACCAACAGTTACAGATAAAAGATATTAGGTGACTGGATTAGCAAAATACTGTATGCATTTTCACTGACTTCTACCAGTGTCTTAGGTCACTTCTTCATGGACAAAACCTAATGCCAATGTTATGTTAACTTAAGTATGAAATTAAAAAGGCACAGAACGTTAATAGCATTTCATTTAATATGCTCTCACCTTAGAAGTATGAGGTGAGACTTTCATTTAAGTAAATTCTGAGGTGGTTTAAAGGACATTCTGAGAAAAAAGCCCTCATGTAGGTAGAATCGTGGGAAATTTTACAGCTGATAGCAGTGTGGGTCAGGTTTTTGGCTTGTTGCTTCTGGAGAAAAAAAAAAAAGTCAGCCAAGCTATTTTGTCTTGATAGCCTACAAAAGTATGTTGGAGATGGATACATTCTACTTTAAAGGTTGTAAGTATTATCACAGAAAGAGTTTGGTGATAAAAATCACCTTTTCTTGACTTTTCCATTTAGAATTTTAATGTGTTTAAGTGAACTGTAGATGTGGGAGTATTCTGCAAATAAGATTAGAAGCTCTGATGTAACCCTTCCAAGGAGATTATAAGATTTAGGATTTGGGCTCAGACATGTACGTATCCTTTAAAAAGACTTTAAAAAAATTGGATTTGTTGCTTTTATTTTCCTTTGTATACAAGAAATACTGTCATCTTCATTAAGTGATGGTTCTATGCTAGAGAAGCTTGAATAAACTCCTTTCCATTTACCATTGATCTGATATGGACTGTATTCTGAAAAGGAATTCTTTAAGTAAAGACACAAATCCAAAGTCCACCAGCTAGAGATACAGAAGTTAGACAACAGCAGATAGTACCTGTAGTTTCTATACGATTTTTTTTTTTTTTAGATTGGAAAGTTACAACAGCTTTTATAAGGAGTCATGCTTCTTTGTACCCAACATACTTGTTCGGTGCCAGCATACAAGAAAAATAGTGAGTGGCAATATTGCCACGGTCTCTGCAATATTAGTTTTCTGCACAACAGCGTGCAGCCTAGCTCAGCCGCGCTCTTGCCTGCTGGGACCCAGGTACTCCCAGCACACGTCGTGCAGCCACAGGGCTTGCAGCAGGCGAGTTCCTCCTGTTCACCTCCTCCCCTTCTCTCCCCAGCAAAGAGCCCTTTCAGTGATAGATGATTTTTGGTGGTGATACTTTGGGAGGCTGACATGATGTTGCTCCTGTCTAGGTAGCAGCTATGCAGAACAGTAGGCAGATTAATGGAGGTGGCTAGGAAAGAAGGAATTTGGGGTTCTCCTTGTGAATGGCTACGTGCTACATAGACGAAATAGGTAAACGTATGTAGGAGTGTTGTTGGTACGCAGGCAAAACAAGGTTTGAAAAGAAAGGTGGTGTCTTTTTGTTGACATCTGGGGACAAAAATGCAAGTTCTGGGGCACACAAGTCCTTCTTCATGTCACAGTGACAAAATATCTCTGAATGGTTTATATTATGGAGATTAATAAACTGAACATTGGATTAAAACTTAGGATTTTAACTGAAAGTCCCTTAATGTATGAGGTACTTCCACAAGGGGTTTATAAAGTTTCTAGACTTTGGGGCCCCTCAGCTGCTTAAAATTTAGGTACATGAATGATTGCTTTCCTGAAATGGATGCAAAGTGTTCAAATCTGGCACAAGCAAACCCTCAGTTGGCAATTACCCTTGTTCTTATGATTCACTGTGACTTAAAAAACTGAAGGAATTATAATTAGTGGCGGCAAAAATTTTGCACTACTTTTTTTTTGTTTGTTCATAGGATCACTGATAGGTGGAGGAAAATACTAGAGTCACTGAAAAAGTTCAGGTTTTTTCCTCTGTTTCATACTATGGATTTTCAGCTCTGCTCTAAATTATTCAAGCTGAACAGCAGTTAAGCCAATGGATAGTATTTTAAAATAGAACTAGGAGAATGAGTTTCCATTCCCCTCCCCTCCAATTTTTGGAAGAAAAACTAGCATTTTAGAAGAAAAGAGCAAAAAATTCAAACAGGCCACAGGTGTCCAGTGTTAAGGAAGACTCCGTAGGTCTGGATTAGCCCAGATTTTTGAACTGAGGTATTCCTGAGTTCCTGGTTTAAAATAAATGACATAGTATCTGTGCTAACACCACAGACACTGGGAGCTTTGGGACTACCAAGTCCCAGAGAGAGGATCCTGGCCTGAAAGTGACCTCGGGTGCCCGGTTTTCCCAACAAGGACCTCCATGGACTGTGGAAATTAGAAGGACAAGGTTTGGAACTGTGTTTGGGTCTCGGGTAGCTTTGTCAATATTGCCTGATGAAGTGTGATCCTTCACAAGGTTTGAAATGCCATTAAAATGAATTGCTTAGCGGGCATTTCTAATGTGCTCTTTGTAAAATTCCATGTTGCAGTTTGTGATGAAAAAGGTGAAAAAAGCCCGAGTCGAGAAACTTAGTAATTTGTAAGGCATTATTGTCTTTTACCCTGTGCTCAATCTGCTTCCACTTATCATGTCCTACACCTCAGCAATACCGCGTCTATAGCAGCAAATGTTGGAATGAGGTACCTACTACAAGAAACACCCAATTTATTATTGGAGCAGCTAGGTACCATAGTAATACAAATAATTAGCATTAAGTGGCCTTTAATGAGGGATTTAAAAGAGAACAGCATATTGGCTTTACAGACTAGTTCATTAGACATGAATGTATGCTAAAAAGTCCATTTTAATTTAGTTCTTCATAAGTAAGAGTGTCTTGTCATAGAGGAAAGAAGCAATGACTCTTTGCTAATACTGGCCTCACTTCATTATCAGGAAGATATTGGCAAATACAGAGACCAGAAGAGTCATGCGATGATTTCTAACCCAACCACGTCCTCAGAATTGTCTTCTCCGATATTTTTTTAAGAATAGTTTGTTGATATTTCAAAAATGTATCTGGTCTCTATCTCTCTAGGTAGAATCATGCTGATTTCTGCAACTGATCCTTTTAAGGAAAGGTCTCTCATTTTTACCTCGACAATCTTAATAGACATAACTTGAAAATTGAAAAAGGGACTTGAGAAACAGTCTCAGCTATAGGCTGGAAGACCTAAAAATGTATAATTTAAGAAGTGCAAGATGATACTGATCTACAATATTCAGAGGGTCAGCCCTTCACAAGAAATTATTTAGTGCATTAGAATTAGGTTTAATAGCCTAAAATATAGTCTGAATATATGTAAAACTTCCTGACTGGTAAGTCTATTAGTCTTTGGGATAGTTACAAGAGAAGTGGTAGAAATCAGTGACTTGATAATTAAATATTACACTGGAAAATTTGTTATAGGAAACTATTCTGTCTTGGTTTGGGAATAAACCAGGTTATCTAATAACACTTCTGTATCTGTAAAATACCTATTCAAAAGAGAATTTTCTTTTACAATAAAGGAAACTTCTTTCCTCCAGGCAGCTTTGGAACAGTTGCTGGGTCTCTTTTGGTGATACTCTTGGGATCAAAAGGCATCTCACATGTTACCACAACAACAACATTAGTATTTGTTAGTCTTTGTAAGTTAACTGTCAGTTGTACAAAAAAAAATCTAATAAATATCACCTACAATCACTTTGTTAGGGCAATGAATTCACAGTCAATTCTGATCTAAATTTGTAAACTAAAGATCAAATATGTGAATTAGATATGAGGAAAAAAAAGACCACTATAGAATTTTTTTTGTTGCTGATTGAAACAAACATGAAGTATCTTGACGAAAGGAAGGCAGCCTGAGCAGAATTTCCATTCATAAACATACATCCACTATTTTGTTATCTTCTTTATCTACAGGGTATTTTAAAAATGAATTAGATACTGAAGCAATTAAGGCATAATGCAGTATTTTCTGAACTACTCATCGAGCAATCCCAGTCTTAAACAGATAATTGTCAATAACACAATAAACGTTTATAGCCTGTGTATGCCCCTTATGAGAAGTGCTTTCCTGTTGCTTTGTTGGCTTTCCAGGGAAAGCATGCTTTGCCCAAATCCTGTTGTATAAATTGTCCTTTACTATGGATGCTTTATGCATAAAAATAAACACCCAAATTTTATCCAGAAGGCACTTTCAAGTTCTGGATAAGCATAATATTTATATTTTACTCATATAAACTAATTTCTGGTTTCCCCTTAGCTCAGATTCTGCTTGAAAGCTAGAAACATTGTGATCCTGCTTCATTTTTAGGGAGTATTTATTCTGAAAAATAATGTACTGTAAGATAGCTCTGAGTGACACTGTTGTGTTCCCCCTGAGTCAAATTCTCTCAGATAAATCTGTTTGTCAATTCTGTTATTGTGAAAGACTCAAGTTTTTGACTACATCTATTTGTTTGTTATGGAATATGAACAACAATGTACAGGATGAAGTTTTATTAAAGGAAGAATTTAAAGTAGACACGGTTTGATAAATGTAGAAGGCATAGGTGCTTTTTTAGGAATATGACCTCAGGGATTTTCTGCTTATTCTTTCAGCTTGTAGCACCAATAATACTTTAGAAAATGAAAGACCCTTTCTCAAAGTCATCAGGCCACATCATCATTTTTCACCATTGTTTTCATTTCAGCTTCCTTTCTGAAGAAAACTTCTTTCATTATAGTATCCACCGGTGTGTGTAAGGAAGGTCGCAAGGCCAGCTGTAGTTGCAAACCACAACAGAGACACAAGCAGCTATGTTTGGTCAATACCAGAACCAGAACTTTTGTCGTCCATCTGTTCTTCTACCTACCATCCAAACCATTGCACCAATATTCAAAATGACTAACAGAAAGAGAGGTTCTTTCTCAAAGAGCTGATCCATCTTCAGAGTGCCAGCATAATCTCTTAAATACCAAATGTGTATTTACCCAGCGATTGGAAAACAAAAAATCCCCCAGTATCTAAATTCTGAATGAATATAGAGATCTTACAGCTATAAACAACTCATTAGTAATACTACACAGACTTTCTGCCCTTAAATTCTTACTCCCCTTGTCCCATGTATACCCTACACAGCGTGAGGTCACTGCCATGAAGGACAAGGCGCTGGAGGTTTAACTGCTCATGAAGGTCAGGAAAATACCTTGTCTTGGTTCACAGACATCTAGAAGCTGTCAGTATGAGCATTTCAGATCTGAACAGATATGCCAGCCAAACAAGCAGAATGGTCTTCCCTTAGACGATAATAACCGGAACAGCCCAGGGCATTGCAGACCACTCGCTATGTGGCGCAGGTGACATGGACAGAGCGGTTCCACCCAGAATGGAGGTGTGATATTTCTGAATGGCTGTCAGAGCAGCACTGAGAGGGAACTGCAGTAATCCATCTGCAAGACGCTAAAGCACGGCCATGTACAGTAAAGTCCACAGTGAAAGGAAAAAAAAAAAGGCCATTATAATTGTCTAAGTACAATTCATGCAGTGAAGCTTATCAGAAGGCATTTGTGTGTCAGTGATGAGACTACTTTTGCAAAATGTATATATTTGCTTTGTAAATTAACCAGAGAATGTGTAATTTATTTCTTTTGCTACTTCTTCATTAAGCCATAGTGTTGAACTGAATTATATTTGCTATAAAACTTGTTCAGTAATTTATTTCCAAATGTAAGGAATGCATCTCTGTTTCATACTTTAAAAGGATTAAGCCTGTTACTACAACTATAGTTGATTAGAAATGCTGTCTAAGAGTCCTAATCTAAAGTGGAACTAAATGTGCTGTAACTTTAAAAGGTTTGCTACCTTTTAGAAAAAAAAAATAGTGTTTCCTTTAAATTGATAAGCTCCTTTACCCAGAGCTTTCGTGAATACACAAAACTGGAGAAAGATGAAGGCTCTGGCTTTATTTACATGTCACTGTAGTAGAAAGACTAAATCACTGTCGGTCCAGTCACAAAGTATTCTCATTAGCTTTAGCAAGGAGCCAGATCTCTTCTCATGTTGGAGGGAAATCACATCAGAAGGGACCAGCTTCTCTCCCGTACTGGAGAGGATCAAGGTGGAGGTTTTCCCTAACAGCTGACAGTTCTACAGCTGTGTCTGTGCCTGTCAAACATCTGTCTGGAACACCCTCTTATGGCTGGGTGAATGTGTCAGCTTCATAAGGCTGTGGGCCTCCTAAGGTGCCCCAAAATAAAAGGAGACACTGTGATATGGACTCTCTCTCTGCAAGCACACATGCTACCCCAGCAAGGCGACAGCAGCTGCCTGCTGCTCTGGCTACAGGAGATCCTCCTTGCCTAAATATACTTAATATAGGTAGAGCCTGTTTCCCAAACATTATTGGTGAAGTAGCCATAGCAAATGTGAGGTATGATGATTTTCATGTTAAAAATTGGATGAGGAATCATAGAATGGTTAGGATTGGAAGGGACCTCAAAGACCATTTATTTCCAACGTTCCTGCCATGGGCAGGGACACCTGCCACTAGACCAGGTTGCCCAAAGCCCCATCCAGCCTGGCCTTGAACACTGCCAGAGATGGGACCTCCACAGCTTCTCTGGGCAACCTGTTCCAGTGCCTCACTACTCTCACAGTAAAGAATTTCTTCCTAACATCTAATATAAATCTTCCTTCTTTTAGTTTAAATCCATTCCCCCTTGTCCTGTCACTGCACGCCCTGATAAACAGCCCCTCTCTGGAGGAGAAGAAGGTGGCAAATGTCGGAGCTTTGTGTGTAGGCTGGAAACTGGAAACCAAGATGGGGGGGAGTGGGACAGGGGAAACTCCAGCCACCTCTGCTGGGGCCACGTGTCCATCCAGAAGAAAAGCACTCCTGCATCCTCTTCTTGGGTCAAGCCACAAAGTGACCTCTGTGTTTTTGGTCTATGCTCTTGGGAAAAAAAAACCACAAAACAAGCAACCCATCAATAACAGCAATGTGTTTCCATGAAAACGTCAAGATTTTCAGGTTGTGCTACCTTCAGTATTTGACTGAGAATTATTAGAGATGCTGCTAATATTTTCCAGTTCTGGAACAAGCCATTTAAAAAACAAAAATAATCTAGCACTGTTCAGGAACTACTTTGCAAAAATAAAGCACTTCAAGAGCTCACAATCTTCCAGTTTTCCCTGGAGTGTTGATAAAGGCCTTTTCCTGTGAGAAAGTATTTCTGTTTGAGAAACTTCAACCTAGTTTTTAATTCCCAGCATTGTTATTGAATTGCCATATGGCCTTGGGCGAGTTACTGAACATTTTCCATATCTTGGTTTATCTATTTAGTAGAGTGCTTACACAGCACAGTGCACACGTACGAACGCTTCAGAAAAAGGCAGCCTAGACAGTGCCATACCTCTGTTCAAGTGAGTACTTTTAGGGAGCAGCAGCAGAGCTGCTCTCTGTCATCCTTCTGCTTGAACAGAGGGTGAGATGTGCTTTCAGCTTCTCCTCAATCAGTATAATACATTCCTCGGGAGTGTACTTTGGAAGAAAAGGGAGAGAAACAGAGGAAAAATGAGAGGTAGGGCCCCTTTAACTGGATACTTAATTCCTTGGCAGCTTAAGTGGAAGTTGCCTCTTCTTGGCACAAATGTCATACCTCTGGGCAGAAGACCACTTTCTCGAGCCATTGTTTAATGCCCATGACTGTACTCCAGAACTGGTATTGAGTGCAGATCAAAGAGCATTCTTGGTGAGCAAAGAGAGGAGACTGGAATAACAGAACTCAAAGCTAGGCAGGAAGGTGAGAGACTGTTTTAAGAAAATGCAGCTTTGAAGTTAACTCTGAGCAAAGGGAGAGAAGCAATGTCACCTACTTCTTGAGGCAGCAACTGCAGGAGATGGAAGTACGGGGACACACAGCCACAGATGCCACCTAAGTCGTGTGTTTGGGGGCTGGAGAGAATAAAAGGAGGAAAGTGGTGACTTTGGGAAAGATCCCTGCATTGGACCCAGCTTCACCCTGGAAACGCAGGGCACTCTTAGCAGCTGGCTGCTTACGACAGCATTGGCTACCTGACTGCCAGCCTTGCTGTGGTCTGAGTCCTCACCAAATCACAGCGCAGTCCATAATCAGTTTTGAATTGCAAGATGTAAAAGAAGAAATCTCAGTGAGATCTGCAGATCAAATAAGACACATAATTAGCTTGGACCTTGCTTATTCACACTGAATATCCCTATCGTCTCTTCTTTCCCCGCTAGGCCAAATTGCAATATTTGCCACTGTCCGAAGTAAGGCTTGAGATGGTATAGCATAGTATTTAGATCATGCTGTAGAAAAATGTTCAGCCATATGCTATTACTACACTCTTTTTCCAGTGTCCTTTGGATGGACAGTACATAGAAAATAACAGTGGTTTGACTTATAAAGTTCCAGATGAATGAGCTTTAACAATGTTTATGTCAGTCTTCCTAATATCCGTGAGGGAATACACAGCATTGTACATATTTTACTATTCCCGCTCTACTTGTAGGATAGGTTGTTGTGTCATTCCCTCTTTTACATGGCCTGTAGTTCCAGTTCCTAATACTGGAATGATCCACTCTATGTGGTGGCTACTCATATGCATACCGAGCAGCAAGCGCTAACTGGGACAGGCCCACAGTGAGCACCACTGCCTCACTAGGAGGGCTGGGAAGGGGAGGCTCAGAGGAAGAGCTTAGGGGTGATTTCTGACACAAAAGAATGTGTAACCAAAGTTCATCTTTTATTTCAGAATTTAAATTCAATATGAAGACGCAGTAGCATCTGCTGTACTGTCTGGTTCTACGTGTTGAGGAACCTTTGATGAAAAAAACGCCCAAAACATCCACTCTTTGCTGAAACTATAAACAAAAATCTACCAACTTCTTTTAGACAGGAATATTATACTAATTATGAATTCATTAAAATTTTGTTTTATTCTGATATGCCATGGGAAAATGATTTTTTTTTCTAGCCTCAGAGTAGTTTGTGTGTTTTAAATAATTAGGTGTGTATTTTGCTAAGTTTAAGCTTTTTAATTTTGTTTAAAGACACAGTTCTCCAAGGCTGAAAATGAAATGCTTCCTTTAATTTCTCATGGGTTTTTTTGGAATTGCATTAGTGAGAAATACGTTTGAAACATACAGCCAACTTTGACATAAGAATACAGGTGTGAATAGAACCTCTGGATAGTTATCGTGCTTTTTCTCAGTAGCCCTATGGTAAAAATAAAGCCAGTTTTGAAAATACAAGTGTGACATACTGCATTTGAGATACAAAGTAACCATGTCTAATGATAGGAAGTAATGACTTTATCTTTAAGCTGTAACTTAATGTATTTCTTTTTATATACTATTCATTTTAGCACTAGCTGTTTCCAGAATGTATTAAATATTTAATATGACAATGCCCACATGATATTTATATGTAAAAGATTTAGATCTACTAATCCAAGTTCACATAAAGCTGTTATCCAGAGCTGCAGCTTTCTAATTTATGTATATACATGCACACCTATATGTACAAACAGGCAACTGTTTTTTATATGGAGAGATAGCTCTCAGACGTGCAAACCAGTAAAACATTCCACACTATTGTTGCAAAAAAGGGAATTTAATACTCAAATATTCTATGGAATAAATCCCATACTTTTATGAGAACTGAGCTGAGTCTGCTAAATGAAATAGTTGGGCTGTGAGAAATTAACCTAAGCAGTAGGATAAAAATTGGATGTATTTACTCTTTCTTTTACTTCTTCAACATTTAGTCAGGCACACTATCACCAAAGAAAAATATTAATGAAAGCAGAAAACCTCTCAAAGTTTGCTCATAAAGAATACTTGCAAGAAGATTGCTGTCTTGGTCTTGCATATTTTAAGAAATCTTTGCTGATAGTTTTAGAAGCATTTTGCTAAGGGGACCTAAAACTGCTGTAGACCTTCCAACAGGGACCACACCTTTGGAGATACAGATTTATATTTGAAACATCAAGGGCCTTCAAAATGTGCCCAATTACTCATAGCCTGCAGGGCCCAACCTCCACGGTACATTTTTTGCTGCACTTTGTACTCCCAGTCCTTCTGCTCCACCAGCCCAGGAGAAGACAACTTCAGGTGGGGGAAAAAGGGACAACATATGCCTGGAGGCCAGATCTTCTTGCTAGTTCAAGCTAGGAAAGGGTTGTGGAAACTGTGAGTAGAGCACACATTGTGCTCTATTAAAGCTCCTTGTGTTCACTAGTGGTGTATTCACACTGGAAGATGTCAGAGTACTTTACAGTTTCCGAGCCCAAATCCTATATCCAAATACATGTTAAAGCAATATCCAGGAATGAACAGGTCATCTTGCTGTCTTCCCCCAAGTCTTGGTTTCCGTGGGAAGAAATACAGACACAAGGACCAGAAGAAACCGGTTCATGTTTCTGAGTATGATCCTGAATATAGACCAGGACCAGTCGATGGATCATACCCCGGAGCTGTGCAGAAGGGCATATCTACCTTAGGAAGACGTATCCAAACCTATTGTTGGAATATCCAAGAGGATCAAGGTACTATTATGAGCCAGGGCTTATGCAACAGTTTCTAGCAAGGCTGGCTTTAGGAACAGGCAAGTGGGCAGCAAAATGTCTCTGCTGCCAGACTCCTCGACAGACAGGTTCACCTTGCTGCTGTTCCTGCTATGGAAGAAGGTGTCTAAATATATGGAACAGTGGCTGCTGCATGTGAAGGAAATCCACTTCTGTGAAGGAAATCCACTTCTGCCCCTTGATCCTCCTCTTTTCTTTTCTGGTGGCCATTCATTATAGCAGGGGGATAATTCAACTTGGTTCTGCTTACAGTAGTGGAGTATGCTGCAAATAGATCCTGTTAGTGCTGATAGGGTTCATCCAGCAAAGCTTTCTGGCCTTGATAATTGATCTCTCTTATCAGTATTTGCATAAAACTTTGGTTTAGTTCTGTTTCATTTGTATTAGTTGAAAAGGTAAAAGGAGATTATAGATAAGACGAGAAAAGCCATTAAAAAAAAAGTGCAATTTAAGGGAGGGATGGGTGAGAGATATGAAAACTGAGCATTGTGTTAAGAATACTCCTCTATCTAAGATAGAATTGGTTGGTGTTTTAGCTCTCATTAATGACTTCTCATAGTGACTTCTCAGCCTTGGACAATAGGGAGAGCACTGAACTGGCTCATTTTGGGGAAAACACCTTCTCTCTCTGCACTTCAGTCTCTTAACAGGTAAAATGAGGGTACTCATATTCTCAAGGCACTCTTTAAAATGTTCTGGTGCAAGAAATAAGCAAGCTATTAGTATTGGAAAGCTGGCTAAAGTTTTCCCGTTGTTCATCGTCACTCATCACTCATCTCCTCATCCCTCTTTCATCCAGTAGCACTCATCATTCTCACATGACAGCAGTCAGCCTCTTTTGCTGTTTATCTTGCCATCTACATGCATTGAAATAGTAGTAAATACTGAAATTAAATACAGTGTATTAAAATAGCTACTGCTTGTTGCATACCTAATGGAGGCTCAGTTGTGGCACCTGGCAGAAGAGGAAAGGTGACGAGACAGGCAGTACTGGCATCATTTTAACTTGAGGAGCGTGCTCTGGTACTACAGCAACAGCCACTGTAAGCAGGCTGGTTGTGATCAGACAAAAGGTATGGAGGAACGCTCACTAGAAGTGAACACACATGCTAAGTGTATTGTGCACAGAAGTGTATACTGCTGGAAGTCCAGCACTATACAAACATCTAACAGTCTAACACTATGTAAATGTACAATCCCAGAATTAGTCCTCAATGAAATGTTAGGAAATTCCACTGAAATCATGAGGTTGCCAAGAGGTGCAGGTGGGATTTGTCCTGGAGATTAAATGCATATATATGTTTTAAAATGTTCTTATCGTTCTCCTCTGTACGGATCTCCTTCAGCAAGGAAAGGTAGAAGAGAGGTAGAAGGAAACAAGGTCACAACTTTCCTAAACACTACAAGCTCTTCCAAACCAACTAACCATGCAGTGGTCCTCAGGGATTATGTAGAGTTCAGCCCCTTAGAAGGGACTGGGGGGTGTGCGGGGAGTTGGGAGGGGACAGACAGGACAGCTGACCCCAACTGACCAAAGGGACATTCCATACCATATGGTGTCATGCTCGGTTTATAAGGGGGCTTGGGAGGAAGAANACTTTCACTCTTCCGATTCTCTCCCCCTTTCTTATGAGGGGGACTGAGCGAACGTGGTGCCCAGCCAGCAGCTGGAGTAAAACCACAACAACTAGCTAAAAACTGTGTGTGTGCGCGCATGTATATAGGTGTGTAGAAATCCGTCTTCTAAGAATGTAAGGTCATTGTGGATTGTCTTTTACTGTATTTTCCACAAAGTTACCAGGTCAATGCTTTCCAATACAAGTGACAAAATATATTTTGCATGGAAGTCTTGTTCTTCCATCAAGAACAGACTCCTGTCCTTACATGGACGATCCTCAGCAGTACTCATGTTTGCGTTTAATTTACAAGGAATTCAATTCACTTCTCTTGTTTAAGACACATAGAACAACCCACCACCTCAATTCTTTATCTGACTTACTCCTGAAGGTACAGTTCCAGAAAGTTGCTTTAGCAACTGTATTAACAGAGTTAAAATATCAGAAATAGAAATAGAAATCCATTCAGTTTCGTATGAGAGGGAAGGTAGCAAAGGTGTGCGTCACACAGCATGACAACAAGAATTGTTGGGTTATTTTGTTAATTTTATATTCGTCTCATGAAAAAGATATTTAAGTGTAATACATCAGATGACAGTTTTTTAGTTGGGTGGTTTGTTTTTGGTTTTTTTTTTTCTGAAGTCAAAGGATGAACCAGAGCAAACGAAGTCCAGATTCTTCTTTGTATAGTTAGGACAAGGGATTTAGTACTGACCTCCAAAAAGGGTATTTTTTCAGGTCCCTAAGTCCACCATTTAGTGCACATCCACAAAAGCCACCTTTGTTTTTTCCATTACTTCTGTGCCAAGCAACCTCCATGTTGCCACAGAGAATGAACTACTTAGAGCACCCACCCCTAAGGTCTAAGTCAGTTTCCTCAGATTTACTCTTACTGTGCTGGATTGTATTTGAGAGGTGTGAAGGTCAAATGGAGTCTGCATCAAAGATGCAGAAAGCCAGAAATTTTGTAGCTGTGTCCATGTTCCCCATCCCAAAAGAACATTACTGGGAAAGTACTTCAGGAACATGACAGATCCATGTGCAAAGCCTTGCCCTTAACGAAGTAGAAGAGGGATCCCAAACCCACATTTTCTTCTGTTGAAATTTGCTCTTGATGATTCACTGTAAGCCTTTTTCTCTCTAGCTTTTTGGCAGTGGAAAAACTGGGATAAACCACTTAGCTTCAGAAGAACATGCACTGCTACAGACCCTGCGCAGAGAAGAGGAATTACTTATCTGAGTAGAGGTAGGTGCCCAGGCTTCCCTCTGTATGATCTCTTCTAGTTCTTGCCACCCCCAGTGAGTTCTCACTGCACTGGTTTCCCCAAGGTGTTTAACTTTCCCTCTGCTCTATATGGGAGCAGAAGCTGCTACCTTGAGGCTGAAGACTTCAGGGGATCACTGAATGTTTTGAGAATCTGAGCATTTTTTTTTTCTTTCTGACCATTTCGTTGTCTCAGGCTGTTTCAAAAGGCTGTGAGGTGCTACATCACCCAGACAATTTTAAGAATGTTACCTAGAATTACTACAAATGGCTTTGGTTTGCAAACACATCTGAGGTAAGTGACTCCACGTTTGAATAGCCCCATTGAATTCAACAGGACTGTTGACATGCATCCAGTTAATGTGTATGTGCTTGTTGATCCAGACCTAATCGAAGACATTCTACCAAGATTTTCCTCTCCTTAAAACAACGGTTGTGCTACAAAATAGCATTCAGACTTTTCCATTCATACATTTTCCATTTTGCTTTTGTAAAAGTCCATAGTTTCTTTGTTGTTTCTCAGTCAACAAAGCTTCCTCTACTATTGTCCACAGCTGGCATGTTTTTTACTATCTTATTTTTCCCTTGATGTTCATAATTCATTGATATTATATAAATTTGTGAGGTAATAAGATTTAAGAAATAACCAGAATTAAATTGCAGTGCTGTTCTGGGATATTACTGTAGTTCTTGACTCAGCAAAAGGCTGGATTCCCCAGTGCCATTCTAGAATTTGTGTTAGGAGAGCATGTATGGCTATAGATAGGTGTTCTTCTGGAACTGTATTAAATATGAAAACACACAAAGAAGTACATAAATAGAAATTAGAAAAATATGTGAAATGAGGACTAATCTGTAGATGCTCATCTTGCCATACTGTACCATTGTGCTGAGCTTATTATGATTTCATAGCAGAAATGAGAAGAAACAGCTATTTCTTGTGTCAGAGTACATTTTTTTTATACATGAAATACAAGGTGTAAAATAGTTTGCACTAATGGGGTCCAGTAGTATTCTTTGCTTATCCTAGTAATTAGGAAGAGATGTAGTGTCTAGCTCTGTTTAAACCTATATTTCCTAAAGAATGACTGAATTGGTTGTTCCATCTTACGCTGCCGCTTTGTTTTGTTTTCTGCTGTAGAGATGGGCACATGGGGTGGTACTGTCCAAAGGCAGAGCTGGCCTCTGGTGACACCACAGATATGAAACTAAATATCCTCAGCTTGCACAATAGAGTATTTCTAATGTTTATATTTCTGAATGGGTTTATTGAAAACATAAATAAAAGAAAGGTGAGTCTCACCTTCCATTTCTTCAGGATGGATAGGGCAGAGTGCAGACGTGTTTAATTTTATGAAGTGAAATAGGAAGCCAGGGGTTTGTGTCTGTTAACCACGTAACTGGTTAACTTCTAAAAGCAGTTTTTGTAAGTTGTAATGAAATAAAATAATATTACAATTACCACTAGAGAATTTTTTTTGTGTGTGTCTCATTATAGAATATTGCTTAGAAGTGTTATGATTAAAACATGGAGACTGTTTCAGGATAGGCTTTCCACATCTTAGGGAACTTTGATTTAGAAAGCTCATGTTCATAGAGTATCCTGACTTGAATAGGGACCAGCAAGGATCATGGTACACATTTATTTCCTGTCTACTGAGGGGGGAATGTGGCTGAATGTCTTGTGTGTGATGAATGTTTTGGGAGGAGCTACAGTCAAAGACTGTTTCTGAACAAGGTGGGAATTTTAGCCATTCTTGCCATGCAAGGGGGTGCCCGGTCCTCATTGCTCAGCTTCTGTGAATGTTTTGTTGCTGGTAAGCATGAACTTCTTGCACCGATTAGCTCTTGTTGCAAAAGGTGTCCATCATGAGAAATGATGCTCATGGGAAGAGGGATCTCAGTAGCAAGGTAGAAACTGCAGTGCTAACTCTACATGGC
Source organism: Psophia crepitans (assembly GCA_013399095.1). Classification (NCBI taxonomy): domain Eukaryota; kingdom Metazoa; phylum Chordata; class Aves; order Gruiformes; family Psophiidae; genus Psophia; species Psophia crepitans. Next base: position 228,586 of record VWZZ01005946.1, read on the forward strand.
GAAGCACATGGTTAGTTCATTGGATTGACAAGTACATAAAGTTCTAGATGGAGCTTTTAATACTAAATAGTTTGATTCATAGATGTAATGAGGTATGATAATCAAAACTAGAATTTAAATCATAAAAGCAAAACTTGGGTTGACACTCACAAGTGGATGCTGTGTTTCTATTTATCTCATTGTCATGCAAACATCCTGAAGCAAAATCTGAAAGATCCCAAGCTGCCAAATAACTTAAGAGAGAGACAGGTAACTTTCATCAAGGGAAAGGTTATAAAGGAAACAAGTTATTCAAATAAATGTCTCACTTCTTTTCATTGCCTCTTATTCATGCCAAAGTTCAGGTCTAGCCTATTGTTCAGGTGGAATATGGATGATGCTCTGAGGTGGCCAGCGATATCTGTATTACAAGAGATCCTCTGGGCAGCCCTGACTGCTTAGTCCTGGCTTTCTCTCTCAATGGCTGTTGAAGAACATGACTGAGGGGACAGAGTCTTATGGGACTGTGTAGGTGAAGGCTTTGTCCAAGACAACAGTATGCAAACATAAAATATTAGTTTTCTACATTTGTCCTCTGATGAAGTTCATCTTGGAGGTGAGAAAATGGAAGTTTGTGGAGAAGCAAGTACTTGTGGTCTTTCATGGCACCTGGTGCTGCAGAGAGATGCAGTTTGGGCATGGATATGGAGCTCCTGCCTTAGGAGCAGAAAAAGCCAGTGCGAAAAAACACCATGCTGAAATCTGCCAAAGGCACTGAGAGCTGAGGCAGCTGACAGAGAGATCTGATGAGTAAGACGCTGTGCAGCTAAATGCATTAGCAGACCATGAGGTACTTGAACGCCCTGACAATGAAGGCTGCCTAAGTACTTCAGCTAAATAGATAGACACAATTTGATAGTTTGCGGGATCTGGTGAAAATTATTTCACAGTCTGTCTGTGAAATTCAAGAATGTAGGATTTTGTTGCAAATCAGGTCTGGTTTAATTTAACGAACTAGTATTAACAAGCTTCACGTTCCTCATCTTTCACTGTCTCTCAGCTGTGTAGTATTCATTAAAAAGAATATATGCAAATTTTAGCAACATAAACAGAATTTAAAATAAGGAATAGCACAACAAACACTCAAGAAAGCTTTCTGGTTTTCCTTCAGGATGAGTTGTCTGTTTTCTATATCCCACCCTCTAGCTTATCCTTTAAAATGCTGCCATTAGAAAGAAAAGGCCGCAACTTCACCACTCCAAGGGCACTGGGAAGAACTTTCCTAATATTATCCCATAAAACAGACCCTGGGAAGTGGATCAAATCCTGCCTCCACTGGGGTCAGAAGGAGCTTTGCCTGAAGGGCAAGGCTGCCCTCTTCGTCTGAAGCCAAATCTTTTCTCATACATCAAGAACTCTTCATTGTAAAACAGAAGAGCAGATGCCATCCCCTTTCACTGCTTCTCCAGGCAAAGTGTAAACCTCAGTGCACTCAGCAGTAAATTCCTTTAAACATTTACGTGACCTGAAATTGCTTCATCCGTTGACCTTTGCTCAACGTGCAGTACTTCACCCAACAACAGTTGCACATATCAGATGGGCAGCACAGGTGGAGCATCTGTGTTGTACGCCTGAGTTTTGTCTTTTTTTCTGGATGGGGCTCTGCTTCTTCTTTCTTTGCGTTTTACTTGGCCAGCTCAGTGTCATCTATTGTCTCTTCCATGGTGTCTTAGAGCTCTTGCTGTAATGAATGCTCTTTCTGATGAGTGAATGGTAGTTCCATTGCATTTGCCTTCTTTTTTGTTGGATTTATGATTCAACAAAATCATACTAATGTACTAATCCTACTGTAGTTAGTTATCTACCCTAGTCACAAACTGTTGCTGGTTTTGGGTAGCAATAAGAACAACTGAGGGAAAAATACCTTCTATATTCCAAGTCCTAAGGAAGCAAGATTTGTGGAGGATTTAACAGTAAAAACAATGCTTGTGGAAGATCCCACACTTGCAGTTGTGGAGGCAGTAGTCCTCTGATGGCATGGCAGAAACCCAGGACCAACAACCTCAAAGCACAATTACTCTGTTGGCGAGCTGCCATAAATGAACTTGTAGTTTTAACCTTAAGGACCATAAGGTCTACAGCCCTCAATGTTTTAGGACCTAGTCCAAATGAGCTCTGACCTCTTCCTGGACAGAGGGGAGTCAGCAACATTTTGCTGAGACCGAAAGCAGAATGTTTGAATACACATGTCTAGAAGTGCAAAATGAAATTTAACTTACCGATTGGAGGCAAAGGAAGATGGGGATGGGAAAAAGAGTTGGATGTACCAAGTTTATAGACAGTTAAAATGATGCATTGACCTTACTTTTTCTCAATTAAAAATATTGGCTGTTTTAAATCTTTTATTTTGTGATTTGTTCAGAAAAAAAATGAATTCATTATTACATTTCATTAAATGTAGATTGTTCATCGTTTTATTTTACCAAATGAGAATTGGAGCAAAGTAGAAATTTAAGCTTAAAACCCATTCTTGTTTAGGTGTATAATTCTTTCTCCTGCTTTGCATGCCTGGAACTAATGTGGCATTAAGTATATTCTAATTTTAAAGAATTTAATACATGCATAATCTGCTTTACAAGCAGAGATTAGATTTTTTCATATTAAAATAAATTGGGACAACTGAGAAGCATAACTTAGGGCATATTCATTTGAACAAAATAGGCAAAATCTTTCATTTTTTTAACATTCTTTTCAAAGCATTGATACACTATACTTTAAAGAGTATTGTGTGAAGCTTTCATTGAAAAGGACTCATATATTCTGTGATTTGAAAAGTAAAATTAAGGCAACACAAGTGAACCTACGGGTAAGCTTGCATTTATTGTATGCATTAGTAGTTTCGATATTTTTAAACACAGAAACAGGTGCTTATATACTGTTTAGAACATCTGACTTGTTGCTGAATTATTTGCTAAAAATAAGAACAAACTCTCAGCTTTGGGAGATTTTCAGAAATATTCAGCAACTTAAGATGCCTTCATTCTGGATTTGGGTTTGCAGCTGGATCTGACCCTCAGCAAGGGGTAAGCACTTCTGAAAATAAGTTCCCTCAGAAAACTGCAACAAGTTCAGCATCCAAAAGGTGGGGGCTGGAGGAGGTGGTGGTGCATCACAAGGCATTTTTGAAAACGCTCCACAGCCTCCACTGTCCCCAACACATCCTTTTGTTCTTTCTCTCAGTAACAGAAGTCAGTATTAAAGCTTATAGGCAGAAAATGATTTTTCAGATATCAGAATTGACCCGTTCTTTTGTTGCAGATCACGGGTAAGTCCTACCAGACTCCATAGACGTAAGGCATTTCAAACTTTAAACAGGAGAGTAGCACCAGGAAGCTGGCATACACTGGGACTTCTTTATGAATGTCACAAAATTTTTGTCAAAATGAAAACCATGCTCCTTTCTATGAATGATTTTTCATTATTTGGTCTTCAATGTTTAAGAAATTCTGAGGTTACTACTAAAAGGACTTTCAATCAGCGTGTGAGCCTTTTATGGTGTGTACCATTTTATTTGTGCCACATCTCTTTTATCAAATTAACACATAAAAAGCTGTCATAACAATTTCACATACTTTTCACCTAAGTGACCTTCTGTAGAGTAGATCTCAGCCAAGGAATAATATCACAGGCCTAATCCTGTTTCCACTGATGTCCTTTACAGACTTGCAAGTAAATACACTTGTTTCTGTCTCTCACAAGTCATAAACAAGAACCTGACCCTACTCTCCCTCACACAAACACATATACACACATGAGCCTTAAGACACATCTACATAAAGATTGCAAGTCTTTATGTCTCAGCAAAGTCATGAACAAGACACTACCCCTCCTCCTAATATTCTTCCCTATGAAAAGGCTATGAAGTTCATACAGGATTCATTATGGAATCAGCCTTGATTGAATTTCCTTCTGAGCTGTCTGATGGTTTTGGTGGCATACCTTGTTTGGGTCTAACATGGGAGAATTTTGGATGCAAAGCAGGTTTCATACTACATCTTCTTATGAATCTTCATCCCACTCCTCTTTTTTTCCTATAATTTCACAAAGAAAAGGCTATTCCTTTTTGTCTATCTATTAAGAAAGTCACATTGCCAGGCTCTCCCCAGACTGGGCACAGCAGGATTTGCAGTGTGATGGCAGGACATGGTAGCAGGCTGAAAGAGGTGGAGGCATCTCCTGAGCCATGAGCCCAGCACTGGGGGGTGCCTGGCAGCCCTCCTCGTGCCTGGGGAAGCCCCAGCCTGACCCCCATCAGTCAACAGAGAGCACCCACCAGACGTTCCCGCTGAACTCAAAAGGTGCCAAGGGAGTTGTTGCCAAGAAACGTCTCTAATAAGGCTCCACAAGACACCTTCAGGTAGTATTCTCTCCTACATGCTGCACTGTGGTGTACGATGCCAGGTTATCATCATACGAGGCCAATAAGATATGAAATATTTCCGAAATGGCCTGGCAGTGCTTCTGTGATAATGAAAAATGGGGGAAGTCAACAGTGTTGAGCAGTCTCCAGGCCATTACCTGCAGGAATTTACTTTTGCCACACTCCAGGAGCCAATAGAACCAAAGCGAGAGCCAGACGTAGGCAGAGATGGTTCTTTAGTGCCAGAGTCAGGCTAAATACTTGCTACATAACTCTTCTATATCTGAGGAGTACTTCAAATCTTAATTTTGCCAAATACTCAAAGAATCACAATTACTTTCCCCTCGAAACTGAACCAGTATTTCAGTGGGAAAGTACCAGTTTCCAAATATGAGTAGCTCTCTCCTGCACCGCAACTGGCATCAAAACTCCTGGGTTTCTCTATGCTTTTCATGTAAAAAGTGCCACATATCATGTATCAAAAATCATAATTTGAATAGATTAAAAAATTATCATGAATGAAGTAGGGACATGCTTTATTTTTCATCTTTCATGTATAGAACATACACTTAAGAAAGAAGTCGCTGCCACGGGTTGCCCCCCCAGATCTCATCTACTAACTTATACAGTAGCTGCTATACGGCACAAAAAGGGTGCCCGTATCACCCATGGGTGTTTTGCTTTGGTCCAGAGAGCATCAATAACAGTGCACACCCATGGCAGTGTGTTTTTTTGGAATAGGATAACCTTCTGGATACATCCACTGGGCTCTGGAGTATGTATGTGTGTAATTATGTTTATTAAGAGATGGTTTTCTGAACAGAGATGGGCATAAACCATGCGTAACGGAAAGCTAGTGCTTAATAATAAGCTTTGCTGGTCATAACCATTCTAAAATAGGTATTTCTACCTAATTATGCTTTTAATTATACTTAAGCAAAGAGGCACTTTCTTAAAAAAAAAAAAAAAGGCAATTTGATACAGAAGTCCAGAGGTGGCATACTCTTTTGATAAAGAATGTTCTGTGTAAATCAGGTAAGAAATTTAGGAGATATATTATTGGATTTTCTTTACAGAAAACTAAGCCTGCTGGTATCTCAGACACCTTCTTCATTCCTCCATGAAGCAGTTGTCTTTGAAACAAGTTAGTGAAATTTTTTACCTAAGTACAGTATCCATATTCTAATTCAATTACATGAGTCATCTCCAGAAGTTAAACAGAAGATGCAGGTATTCCAGTCTGTTTTGTAATTCAGAACATTTGTATGCATTGGGTAATGTGATTTATAACCATATTTGCACTTTGAAATTAAAAAAAAGGGACTCAGAAAGGAGATACTAACACCTCTTTAAATATATTCCTTTATTTTTCATGCTGAAGCCACTTGACCTGTGCAATACCAGGTTCTTTACCTATACAAATAAATTTAAGGTTTAATCCTTAATAACACATACTGCAAACATTCAAGAGCTCCTAAAGTTCTTGAATTAGTATTAGAGGAAGAAAAAAGAATAACCTACCTCAGCAACAACAACAAAAATAAAGCACCTGCTTTAATTTAACGTATTCTTAGGACAGAAGGCATTTTTAAGTGAAAAGAATCAGGAAGAAAAGCTTTTCAAAATAGACCAGTACATTACTTTGAACTATATTTATAAAATATTTAGCTGTCTGCTAGAATGGAAAAAATATAATATTTTTATTGGATACACTTATAAATCATTGTCAAAACATTTACTGAAAATTGTGGTAAACATTGTTTATAGCAGCACAGAGCAAACAATTGTTGCTTTATTCACTATTTCCATTAATAGTAAAATGGCTGTTTCCTCCAAAATCTCACTTACATGAGAAATGTTTGCTTTCCCTTGACATATATATGTAAATATTGTTCTGAATCCAGGCAATTTTCTTGTATTTGTTTTTGGACTTTTTAAAATGGATATTTTTCGGTCTAGAATTTACTTATTTTGGGATGCAGCTTTGAAAAAACAGCAACATATTAAGGCTGCTACATGACTGTATGTTGGCAGTCTGGCATTACATTCTGTATCCTTTTAATTAGATTCACAGGTTATTATTGTAGCTGATTAAAGTTTAAAATTACTTTATAAAATAAAATTTAGCCACCATGTGATTTAAGGTGTCAGACAGGAAGTTGAATTACTGGAGTTTGAGTGCATATAGTTACTTTTGAAGAAAGCTTTAAAACACTGCAGCCATTCTGATGCATCCACGCATGTGTGCTTTCTGAACACACACAGATTTTCTCATAATGCAACATGGTCATTTCCTTTTAAATACTAAATTGTTATTCCATCACTGGAACTACTTCTTCAAACTTAGCTTTTAAATTAAATAAAAAATGTTCTTAAAAGAAAGCATTGTGTCCACACCTGGTAAAGATAATGGATTTTTCTGAAATGAGTCTTTAAAATAATATATTTCTATAATGTTGATACAGCAGTATGCTATGCAAATATATATAAAAAAATTATACAGGTGATGAATATTAGATGCAAAATATGGTTTTGGTACACTTTGTGCATGTGAAGTACTTGAATATAGGACATTGCAATGTCTAAGGAGTTTATGAAAGTTTTTCATATTACTATGGTAGTTTGACAGCAAAACTTAAGAGATGCTTAACCTGTACAGTGAATTGTGCTGAAAGTAAATGAAACATAAAACACCTAAAAGCTGTTTATCAACAAAGGTACTTTCATTGGCAAAAATCCTCCAAATCTTTTCATTCAGTAATCTTTGGTTTTCATCCTTCTTAGTGAAATATTCTACATAACAAAAATTATTATTTGTGACCAACAGAAATATCATTCTTTAAGTAAAAAAGGGACAATTTTATATGGGATATTTTAGCTTAAAAAAAATATTTATGAAACATCAGAAAGATCAAGTGTTTGGTTTTTTAATAACTACGACCTGCTTTGAATACCTGTTACCAGCTTATTTTTAAAATAACTATGCAATGACTGGTTTATATTAACATCCTAATAGTTTCTAACCTACATATTTGCTGCACGAACACTTGCTTTACAAAATAGTTTAACTTCTAACTCTATAATGAGAAAGCAGCATTTTGAATATTAGGGAAGACTTAGGGAAAAAAATCTGACTTTAGCAGGATTTATAAAGCTATGGATAATTATTTTCAAAACAGTGATTAATAAGAGTCCATTTTCATGTCATCATTGGTAATAGATGCAATCTCACTCAGGCACCCCGCCATTCTGTTTAATACAAGTGTATCCTAGTGTAAAAAGGAGCTTGTCATACTTATCTCTAATAGTGAATGATTTCTTTCCCTCTTCCTGAAGACACTTTGCACCCAATATTCTCAAATCCTATCATGCTACAGGCTGACAAATAAGCTAACAACAATGTAGGGAGCAAGCTACATTTATGTGTAGGTGTATGTTCCCTAGAAGATATGCAGAAGATAACTGGATCTTTTTTGCTTGTAAATCGGACAAAATACACGTATGAAGAGATCTGCTTATAGGAACAGGTGCAAAAAATGTTTACATTTAAGGAAAATATCACAATCTAAGAGAGCAACATGCTGCAAAAAATAATGGCATTTTCAGAAAGTGGGAGGAAAATTAAGCATTGTTTTCTTCTTGGCACTGCTGGAATTCTTCAAAATGCAAAAGCAGAAAGGATCTGTCATTACACCAGTGCTGTAATTAATACCTGTAACTTCTGCTCATTTTCACATATTTCTGTACTTTCTATGCTTAGTTCTAATTTCAAGCAATTGTACTGTATGAAACAGACAACAATTTATCCTGATTCATGGTTTAGGAGGAGCAGCTGGTTAATCCCATGTCAACAGTCTTGACCCTACGCAGAAAACAGACTCATAGAAGTCCTGCTTAACAATATGTCAAAGGTACAGTTCCTTATTTTCTCTGGTATGTAAAACTATAATTCACCCACATATGCAGAGTAAGTTAGGACAGTATAGTTCAGTCTTTATCACTTTTGTCCCTTTTTTCTTCTTACACAGTAGATGTGTTTGTTTTCTTTAGAATATTTTGGTGTAAAACAATCAGCATGTTACCATCATGTTTTTCTGTATGCTATCAGCATTTAAATAGGACCATATGAATTTATTTGTTGGTTTAGGCTCGTCTTTTCATGAATGGTGAGATCTGTACAACATAGCAGTCCCATAAAGCAAGGACACCTCAACTGCTTCCTTAAAACTCTTAAACATCACGGCTCAGTGCTGTAAGTGCTGACTCATGTGAGTAGGCTTTACTCTTCGGAGAAGACCTATTAGCTTCAGTCAGACCATTTATCCTAATGAGAGCTTGCAGAATTAGGTCCTTCCAGCAAAGTACTCAAAAATTATTATTATTTCTTTTCTGGGTGTAAGGTTTTCAGATTATTCTTTTAATTGTTTAACATTTGAAAGGATTCCCATTCTGTCAAAAATGTATGTAAATTTTTTTTTTCCACTTATATTTTTGCTTAAGTGAACATACAGTGTCTGGTTTATATTAGTGTGTCTGAAATTGCTGGGTAAACCTGAGGAAATAAAACATACATAACAGCCATTGAAAATGTGGTCACAGGCAAGAGAGAAAGGAATGTACGCATTTTCATTTTAGTAGCGAAGCACAGTGACTCGGCCAAGCCAGTTTGGAAATACTAATGCAATTTTAAATTTAAGGTGTGCAATTCTATATGGCAGCTCCAGAAAAGAACGTGCCCTTTATTATTGTAAGTCATACACTGCTAGGTAAAAAGAAAAAAAAATACAACCTACAACAAAAAATGTACATAACATAACTAAATAAAGCCAAAATCTGTGGAAATCTTCTCATGTAAACTGCATAATAGCACTTCAAATGGCCCCTTTCTGTCATCCACTGTAACCATCACATTCCCATTTCTGCTGCAGTCAGGTGAACTGTCAAAGAGCTATTACGGTTGGCTGCATAGAATTCCGAGGAAAGACAAATCTGTGCAATTTTATCCTTGGACAATAAATGGTTCTTTTGGTGCCTTTAGGTTTTCCTAAACAATTTTGGTAAAGAAAAAAATGAGGTTTTAATTTTCTTTCCTTATTTTTTTACATGCATGCGATAATGCAAGGGGCTTTATTTGGGCTGAAACCTTTACTGTGAATGTGTAGCTCTTTGATGGATGCACATTAGCATTCCAGTATGTGGGTAAGATTTATATTTTTTTTCCTTTTCTGATACATAATGTAGCTTCAAGTAGATGCTTAAGACAGTATGATGGCATGTTATATTTTAGTGTGAGTTTTTGCAGTGTTAAAAGAATGCATACACACCAAGCGGAACGATGAAATGTATACCCAAATGTAAAAATAATCCAATCTATTATTAAAAACTAATAACAAACCTAAAATATTAAATGCTTTTAGTCTTCCATGCCTGTTTAAAATATTGCATGCTCAGAAGTGAATACATTATTGTGATGTGTAATACCGCATCTTCTGATAAGCCTTATCTCATAAATAAAAAAAAAAGTATAAATGACGTGCTTCTGAAAGGTTTTCCTTAGGAAGCAGGGAAGTATTTTGTCCATTGTGGTGAGGTATGTTGTATAAGCAAAATGAGAGTTTGATTATGTCTTTCATATAGTTAATAAACACGTGGTTGTCAGAAAGCACAATGAGGTTTCTTGCTGGTTGTTTTCATCTCCTGTAAAAAATAAAGGTGTTTCAGAACTGACCTTTGCTCTGTTGAGTCATCTCCCTTTTTTCAGTTCAATTTGCCTTACTGATCAGTAGCATAAGCTGGAATTTTTATGTCCTTAGAAAGAGGGCAAAAGAAACTCATTCCTTTAATTTTTTAAGTCAGATATTTTTTGGTTCTTATGTACATGAGTTTGCTAAAATTTGAGACTGTCCAGATTATAAAAAAGCAGTCCTGGATTTTAATTATAACTCTGTGGCTTCACCACTGAATTTCCTCATAGCAATTGCCTGTTTTGCAGCTCTTCTAAGCAGTTATTTTAAAATAAGACATTCTTTAGATTTAATTCAAAATTGTATTAGAGTAGAAATTGAGTTACATTCACTGTTTTTATTCTTTTAGAAAAAAAATTATTTCAATTTGTTACCTCTTCCTGGAAATATCTTTGTTTACTATATTCCACATATGTATAATTGCATCTCCCTATACAGCGTTAAGGGTGTCGCCCCACAAACAAGTTTAACGTACGCAGGGAACGGTCCCTGCCCCAAAGTGTTTACATTTATGATTGAAACTTCCATTTTGAAGTACTGTCATAGCATTCCTGAAAAATAAAGCAACATGATGCAGATTAGTCGGAGAGAACCCAGCCCTTAGTCACAGAGCTTGCTTCTGCTCTTTTCAATAGACGGTGTTACAGGAGAAGAGTTTTTCTGTGTGCTAATCCGATGATTCTTCCTGCTTTTATTTCCCCCATGGAGGATGTAGCACCTACAAAGATACTAGATTTTTTTTTTTTTTTAAATTCTGATTTTTTTTACAGATAGTACAGTTTGGAAAACGCTGTTTGCAAGATTATTTGCTTCTGAGTTTTGTTTATAAGCAGAATATCAGCCACTTCTGCGTATCTGCTAGACTGGACAAATCAAGGTGACAATCCATGGTTAACTCTGTCAGGCCTTTTGTCCTGCTGCTTCTGTGGATTGAAATACAATGGGAACAAAGTGGAATATATAACCGTCCAGCTGCCTTGTTGTGACAGTGCGGTCCCGTATTACAGTGCCTCAGCCCCCATTTGCCTATCGATAGCCAGTCCATAAGATGACAATGCAAATCATGTGAAAGCTCTCCTGCACAATAAAAAAATCACGTCAAGGGGGGGAGAGAAAACAAACAAACATCAGACTTGCCTTGAAAAATAGAAACTCATAAAAAGCTGTGGTTTTGGTATATAGTTGCTACATTCGGATGTAGGGCCTGCTTTTTTAACCATGGCGTGCTTCTAAGGGACGCAGGTAGGCTCGTGCGTTTAAATCTATTGTATGGTGTCTGTTTGCAGGGCTCTGCGTTGGTGTTACTTTTAAGGCAGTTTATATTTCATTTAAGCATGCAATTAATCATCTTTACAGTGTTGATGTGACTGGCATCAGCAGCGTTATTTAATTAAATTTGAAATTATTGTACAGTAAATACAGGCTTCCAACTAGCCAGTCCAAATTAAATGCTGAGGTCTATTTCTTACCCATGGTGTTTCCAATTTAAATGTTCATCCAAAAGGTTACACTTCACGGGTTGAAATCATTTTTATGTTCTAACTGTTGCTAAACCCAAAGATCAACTGTACGTGAGTCCTGTGCATCTATTAGCTGTAGGAATGTGTACACATTATCTATATTTCTCATATTCCATTTCATATTAGTGATTTTATGACTGATGCTCCTTAAGCACCATTTTTCTCCGGATACTTTGTCTCTTCTGTCACGTCAGCCCTGAGCTGCTTTTGCAAAAAAAAAAA
>VWZZ01005946.1:240511-252150 GCA_013399095.1 Psophia crepitans
TTTCCTCCATTTTGTTTCAGCCTGGTAATCAAGCAATTAGCCCACAAAATGGAGGTACTCCACTCCTCATCCTGCTTCTTACTTGGGGTGGGCTTTACCTGCATGCAAGCAGCAGGCAGAGCACTTTGCTGCCGAGCCTGTGAAATCGGCCCCTGAAGAGCGTTCCTACGATGGCCCGTAAGTGGCCACCGCTTAGGGGGACCCTGGGAGGAGGGAGACCTTCCCGGTGGGATCACTGGAGAATTACGTATGGCACGTGCGCTACCTGCAAATTCTGCACCGGCTACGTGAGAAAGCGTGTGGCTGCCCTCCTTCTCCAGCTGTACTCGCTGCCTAATTTTATAACGACCTGAAAACGTGCGGGGAGCCAAACTAAACGGTGGGAACACCGTTGCTTTCCACCTCATCTTTTCTTTCAAAAAGGGAAAGAAAAGAAGAAACCAAACCAAACCAACAACACCATTTGTTTTATGTTACAGCTTTCCACAGACAATTCACAACATGTCTAGCAAGGAATCAGACCAGAAATACCGTCTCACTCCTATCATATATATAATACAGCTTTTGAATACTGGAAAATCTGTCATCCGTTAAGTGCAGCTCAGGTCTTCTGTGTGAAAAGCACAAGCTTTTTTTTTTTTTTTTTTTAATGCAGTGCTGCCTTGTCTGCACTTTTTTGAAATTGCATATTTATCAGGTTATGAATTATTTATGAGTGGGAAAGGGAGGGGGAGGGCTGGAAGGGGAAGGAAGAGTGAGAAAACATATGCTTGGGCAGAGGAATACCTTAAATGAATCCACTACCAAGTCTTTTGAAGGATTACTTGTAATTACTTTTTTTTGTTTTGTTTTGTTCTGTTTTGTTTCTCTTGTGTTTCTCTTGGTCATCTGCTATTCCTTTTGTGTTGCCAGTTGGGTTTATTTGGCGTTTAGGGAGCACGAAGGGATTGGGGGTAGTGCTTGCTATGAGTTGGAAGATTTTGCCGCGGAAATGAATTGAGCATTTCTTTGACTTCTAAAGTACAGGGTGTTTAATAAATATTAATCCTTCAACTGTCAGACTGAATTATTGTCAAAAAGAGGCTGACAGATTAAGGATTAATGACATGTTTCATAAATTAGAAATGAACCATCAGCAGAATGTCCAAAGTAGGGATCAAGAACGGACCTGATTTGTACCTTAGACCAGTTGAACATCCCGTCTATGTCAGACTGAGCTCAGACTTGTGCAGAAAACAAAACCAGACCTCCTTCCCTCCCACAAACACACCTTCTGCTCTTCATGCACCAGGATCTGACATGTAGAGCCTTTCTTCTTTAGGATCTGCATGTACTGAAATAGCAAGGTTGTCTCAGACACCAGATAATTTGATTAGACAGAGTCAGATCCGTATTCTTTCTTTACAGTTTTGTTAGAGGAGAACTGTGGGAGGTGGAGTAATTTCTGTTCAAACATCTTGATGTTGTATTTTCCCACTATGAAAAATACGACATCACAGAAAGCTGAAGACGTGGCATTATAATGGTAAATTGGAAAAATTGTAGCTGCCTCTCCAAAAAACACACAGAATTTCCAATATAAATTATGTATTGAAGGAAATATGTTTGCATGAAACAAGCAGCAGTAATTTAATATAAGGTGACAGGATTTTTAGGAGAGGCTAATGTGTGTCAAAAAATATCGTGTATAGTCTTTAATCAAACTCATGATCCTCAGTTGAATGATTGCTTGTAAAGCTGATTTTGCTGTATTTTCTAATTCATTAAAAGCAAATCTCTCTCTCTCTCTTCCTCCCTCTTTTTTTTTTCCTTTTGCGATTATTAGGGGAAAATGAAGTTTAACTTGTGTAAGATCAGATGTTTTTGGGGTGGCTGAATCAAACAAGCAGTCATCTGGGGTGCCATTCTTTCTCTCAGCACAGAGATACACAATATGAAACTGGGCTACCAGAGTGTATAAAAATGTTTAGCTTAATCACTCCCTAATGACAGCGACTTATGTCCTTAGTGCAGTCGATTTGTTTCCTGGGTTTTAAAAGTAGATTATTTCCATGGTGCAGGCTTAGTGTAAGCTGTTGAGAAACCACAAGCACTGCACTTCAGCCTGAGTTTGGGACGTTCGCCAAGGGTAATCTGATTAAAAGGGCATTTTTTACAACATTGTGGTGCTTTGAAAATTCTGTGCAGCCAGATAGAGTAGGGCCAAAAAAAATTGCTTTTTCAAAGCTAACAGTTTTGCCTGAGCAGAATTAAAAGCGTGATAAGCAGCATCACTGGAATGATTCTCTTCGACAGTCTTGCAACTGGATAAACAAAGCATCCTTAGTAACACATCTGTTACAGACCCACAAGCAAATTCATGATCTATTTAATGCAAGGTTTTTGTTTGTTTGTTCTGCCTTTAATCACATTTGCTTGCTGCATAGGTGTGAGGTTCTGAGGCCTTGCTTTATCTATAAGAACGAAATTGTTTCCCTTTCTCTGCAGTAGCTTTTCTCTTCCATGACGTGACATTTATAAATGTTCTGCTATGAAAGTGGTTATTTGTGATGTGCTCTAAGAACCAATGTTGGGTACCATATTCCTGAGAACTTTAGCAGCTGTATGTTGTTAAAAGATAATTATCCTATCTCGAATCCTGGATTTCTTATAAGAGATAGAATGTAATACTAATTAAATATGTCATGTTTGCACACATCAGAACATACTCAAAAGAACTGTTCTTGGATCATTTGCCTTATTGAACTACTTTCATATTCTTCTGCAGCACCTAAATAAGGAAGAAGCGGTAGCGGATTTCTCTCCCCTTCTTCACAGCTCTGTATTTCTCTGAATGGCAAGTTCATGCTGGTCTCCACACACGCTGATAGTACAGGACTGCTTACAGCAAGACATTTGTATACACAATATACTTCAAAGTCATTGGGTTCAGTGAGACTATACAGCAGATCAGACTGGCACTAGGTTCTAGTATGACAGGCAAAATGAAAATTGTTTTCTACAAAACAGGCTATTTTAGTTTGCTTAATAAATATTGAATGACAAGGCATGGTTTTTTATCTTCTACTATATCACATGGTTTTCTGGAAGGCAAAAAAATGTATAATGAATTAAACTGAATTAAATTTTCCAGCTCTCTTGTCTTAATTGTAGCTGCTGACTTGTAAGCAAAGCAAGAGTGCGATGCATCACAAACCACATTTTTTTTCCCAAAGAGGCTTCAGTGATAAAATTACAATTCTATTTCCTTCGAAATGGGGATCTGTATTTTGTTTATCTTTTTCCACATAGGTCAGAACATCTGTATCTTCCTCTGTGCCCATGCCAAAACATGTTTTCCCTGTCTCCAGGAGTACCTTGTCATTTCCCTACCTATCAGTGTTTTAAAACTGACAGCCTTATAGCTACATGAGCCTTTTAGATACATCACTCACCGTATAGTTGTAACGTGAGGTATAGGCAGCACTGCCTTTATTCTAACTTTGTCGTACCTATTGATACACGGATCTCACGTCCACTCATCCGCACATTCATACCCACATGTATGAACACACGTAATTATACAAAAGCCATTGCTTTCGGTGACGATTTTCATGACATCCAGTGCTTCTTGCTGCACCCGTCTCGAACATATGTGTGTGTATATTTGCGAGACAAAAGCACACGTAAACCCATTTTAAAACTGGTGCATGCGAAGCCACGGAGCAATTCAGCAACAGCATCTCCGGCGTGAGGCTGCGTGTCCCAGAGCCCCGGTGGGCTGAGAACAGCTTTGTCAGGGCAGCTCGGCTCGGGAGCCTTTGATGCAGTGCTAAGTTCAGTTTAGAGTATTTACTGATACGTGTCTTCAGCAACTGTCAAAACTGCTTGAAGCTATGAGATTCAGGCTTTTCCAATCCCAGTGACCAGCCAGCCTCCTGAGGCACGAAAAACTGCTTCAGGGTAGCTATAGCCCACAAATTCACTTTGTGCGACCATAAAAAAANGGTGTCTTTGTGTCACACTTTATTTGCTGTGTTGTTACCACTGTTCCTCAGATATGGAAACAGAGCGCAGGCAGAATTAATTGAGAAACATCTGTTTGCTATCCCTGTTTACCCTGGATAGGACAGCACAGCCCTGCTTTCTGGCACACTGAGTGTTGCCAAGCATTTTTTTAAACCTTCAGATTCAACGTATACCTTTGTTTAAAATTTTCCTTTTAAGATCGAATTTTCTGCCTCTTAAAATGAGATATTCACGGCAGAAAGATGACCTGCTGTTCTCAGGGAGAGAAGGGGAAACCATTAGAAAAGAAGAAGATTTCTTGATAATCAAGGACACCTGTGATTCTGTGCTGCTTTCGAGAGCACAAAGACCTATAGATCTGCTCTTTCTTCCAGAGTAAAATGTCTGTGATCCATAAGAAGCTCCAATCCTTCCTTTTTCTCACCCCAAAGAGAAAAAGGGAAAGAAAGAAAATTATGCGCCATCAGAGCAGCCGCTCTCTGTTCCTTCTTTAAAAAGCTGAGGATGTTGCTATTTAACATAAAACCTTGTGACCTTACTACCGCGGCTGCTTTGAAACACCAAGCTATTTAATAATGCAAATTGCAAACAGAGGGAAAACATCAGAAGAACCTGTCTGGAAATTAGTGTGTTTGACTGAAAATTAGCTAGCTTAATCGAACTTGCAGGAAGTGGATTTTCTATTCAGAAACCTGGCTTAGAGCTTTTGTCCGTCGGGGTTGTTTTGAAAGTGTACGGGACCTTTGGGAGTGCAAGAATTAAGGCTCCGTGTTAACACCCAAAGTATTGTGCTTGTGTTTGATTCGCTTATATTTTAGACTAAAATCCTTCAACATGAGAATCGTATGTTACGCAATAACATGCCTTTGCTCAGAGAGACCAAATGACTGCTGTGGGTTCAGGTCCCTACTTCCTTAGAGCAACAAAATGATGATGTTCTGTTGGTGTAACGAAGGGCAGTCTGTGTGCAGGGATGATGCTTACCCATTCATCCAAGCATGGAGGGACCCTCCACAAGCAGACTTCTTTCTTTTTGCGAGGAAGAAAGACCTCAGCTGCCCATGTCACACTCCTCTATAGCACCGGGATTTGCATTGAGAGGAGCTCTATGGGCAGGGCGATTAAGATGAAGGAGTGGGAAGGCCAAGCATCTGCTGGTGGAAGCAAAGTGCCTCTGTCAGCGTGTGCCCATCCTCGCAACTCTGCAAAAGCATCTTGGCCAGAGGACTCTCACTCCCTTTACTGTTTCAGAGACCTCATTGCCAGGTCTTTTCAGGGACAGAGTGGATATACTCCATTATCTTCTGCAAGAAAGAGGAAGCTGAAGCCTCTGCTCCAGGTCTTCCTGGCATATGCATATTTTTCTGAACACACGCATATTTCTCGTTTACCACCAGCACATATTCTGTTAGGTAATTAAAAGCAGAACAAAGTAGGTAAGCCATGTCTCGACTTTGGTACAATTTAAAAGCTCTGAGTGTGCCATGTGGACAAAAAAGACTGTTTTAAATATGTACATCAGGAAGGCTGCCTCCCTTGTCTACATCAGTTGTGAGTGCTTAACTGTAATTTATTTGGGTGAATTCGTGTTGCTGTCTTGGCATTAAGAATGAGACATTCCAGTACGCTGCCACTGGAAAAATAATTCGCCTAATTAAAGGGTGTGTTTTGAACTTGCAAAGCTCAAAGCTAAGGACCAAAGGAAAATGGTTAACTAATAAAAGGATGTAAGGAAAGATTCGTGCAGAAATTGATCAAAACATTGAAATGGGAGCGCTTGAAATTAGGACTGCAAATTACCTTAAAACATAAACATCTGAAAATTCTGACTTCTGTTTTCCATCATATCAGTAGGATTTCTGGGCACCCACAGTTGGTTTTGTTAGGTATTTGGATTTAATAGCCTAGATTTCAGCACCTTTGTTTAGATTTTAGTTTAATGACAAGTTCCCAATGAAGATGAGAGCTTTGTCTGACTAAGGTTAGATGAAAATCAGTGTTCTGGTAGTTTGTGTTTTAAAGACAGGTAGTTTTAGAAGTGTGGAGAGATTTTCTAAATCTTACAGGAAATTGCTGCAAAATAAAAGACTAAATAGTATATTTGTGGAAGTTGATTAAATTGGATAATATTTTATACTGGAGCTATTTTCATGAATATCTCCATTTGGCTAGGTCCAGAGATTTGTACTGTTTTGTCACATAAGTGCCACTGATTTTCAAGCGGTATAGCAATATTTTATTCCTATTTTCATTTGATTCAGGCACTACATTACCAACTGTGTCCAAGAACAAATACATCCATAGAGGCATTCATATTTATAATAACTGCTTGAACCCTATTGCAGAAGATTCACTATTAGGAAACATACTTGTGCTAACTTTATCTGTTCTTCTGTACAGAGATATTTCTAACAAAGGAAGTCTAAGGAAAGAGTTGTATTATAATTCTACTGTCATGGTGAACCTATCTTTCCATTGGCATAAACAGCACAGATAAAATAGATATTTTTCAAGTTGACTATTTTAGCACTGAAATTCCCGTGCCTCTAAAATCCATGAAGGCTTAGGGCAAAAATGGCCATTCCTGAAAACATTTCCTATTCTTCATAATTCTGCTGGCAGTGCTGTAGAATCACATCCTTTATAGGTATCTGTCACAGTGTGATAGTGTGATACCACTTCTTCGCTCGCTTCAGTCCAGCATGTCATAAATTTAACTTCCAGGAAATAACTCGTATTGCAAAGTGCTACGCTCAGTTACAAGCTTCACACCGAAAGGGGGTGATTCTGTTTGCTTTCTTTTATAGGTAAAAATCCTGCTTTTTGTACTAGCAAGGAATGTTTATAGGTGTAGGTGCTGAGGACATTGCCTTGTATTAATAATACACAAGCACCACAAAAACTAGCTCTCAGTGATATATATTTTTTTAGATTTTAATTCACAAAGCAAATAATTTCCATGTGTCTGTGTTCATACCAGATTAGGAAGTTATAAACACAGTAGCTTAAAATAGGAGATTTGGTTTTCAATGAAAAAATAGAAATCCAGTGTTTTCCTTGGAAAAGTTTGAGGAAAAATTAACAGTCAGGAAATAATAAATAAGTATATTTTATAGAGGATAATTAAAGCTGTGGTTAAAGTATTTAATTTCTGTTATATATTGCAATTGCTCTAGTCTGCAGCTTTCTCAGTAGAGCCTCTACATGTACGACTTAATTCTGATTACTATTGTTAGAATGAAAAAATAATCAATGTATAATTCCTGTTTATAAAAGAAGTGCATCTAAACTCTCCATATGAAGCACTATGCAGTTAGTCTTTTGTAAACCAACAAACAGTATCTGTAATGCACAGTTATCAAAAATCACTGGAATAATTTTTAAATCATCTAACACACAGAAGTAGCGAGGACAAAAAATGCAGAAATTTAAGATATTGATTACTAGCTGGACCTAAATTTGGAGGAAATAATGAAAATTTCTTTATACTGTTATATCTGCTACACGCCTTATGCATGTTTTGAAGTGTAATTCCCACCACTACAAAACAGGAGTTAATAATAATCCCTAAGCCATTGGGGAGTACTATGCTGTTTCCCTTAAGACAACGAAAGGCTTGTGAGATGTTTAAAAAAACGTGTTGTAATTGCTGAAATAAATGGCAAATTTTAGAGGAGAAAACAAAAACAGAATATAGAAACTGCTGGTCTCCTAGGTAAACTTAAGTATTGGCAGTTCTGGATTAATAGAGACTGTTTTTCAAAAGGTTCGGCGTCAGCCATATATTGCATTTACTCATTCAGTTCCCACAGTACTCTTAAGGGGATTGCTTGACTCCTGACACTGCGTGACAGAACGGAACTTTGCTATAGAATAGAGAAATAATGTGTATTTTGTTCTCCAAAACAGTGTCAAATACCAAAATTTTTAAGGGGGTATACACACAGGGCTCTATTTGACTCAATTAAAAAATAAAGAAGTTATGGACTTCTTTATTTGCATCTTCATTGGGCAGATACTAGGTCCTGCTAAGGCTGGATTTTAATCCCGACCCCCTAAGTATTCAACAGAGGACAGGTTTAAAAGTGCAAGTGAGCACACACTGAGTTACCTCCCGAGGGAGTGTGTTGGAGGAGCGTGCCAAGGAGCCCGAAGACTACAGTAAGAATATATATTTTGTGTCAAAGTAACACATCCTTTGCAGTGCCCTGCAATAATCCTACAAGGTATTCTCCTAAGGCAGGTTTTAGTCTCTGGACAGATAAGAGGAAGCTACCAAGACCTAACTGAATGCAGAAATGCTTTACTACACCCACTCCACTGGAGTTTTATCAGACAAGCAATGCAGTATTTTATGCCACATATAGCCAGCTGCAATTTGATGGTCATCTTGAGCTGGAGGCAACATTTACTAACTAAAGTATCTTTGAAAACCAAAAACTGTGCCCAGCATCTCATACAAAAATTACAAAAAGCTGACTCTTCAGACACAATTTGTTGTTCTTTGGGTACAGTTCCAGAATTGTTACAGGATTTCAGAGATTGGTTAATGATTTTGGTGACAGGACAAGTTTAGAGGCTGTTCAGCTAAAATGCGTATAATATTCAGCTTGTTTGTGATCTCACAAGCTTTTTTGAAAGGGCATAGTGAGCCATATTTTGGTTGTCTTGCCTACCTGGTGAGTTTTAACTCATCAGATGATCGTTGCAACTTTATACCACTACGAAAATTCAGAAATCACATTCTTGGTTTTATTGGTTTTTGTCATTTTGTTTGGTTTTTTTTACTTGACATGACTTCTTTCACTATTATATTTTCTTTTTTCCCACTTACATAATTTAAATCCTAATATGACTAGGAATAGTCATGGATTTAATACAGGAAAATTTTCAAAATTACGTTGCATATACTGAAATGTGAAAACAAAAATAGATCTTCATATATGTGTTTAACAGAATATTTATTTTCTTTCAGATCAATCGTAACTGAAACAGCAATTACTAAGATTTTTTTCTTGTCCTTTATAAATGTATTTTAAACAGAAACCACTTGCTATTTGTCTCACCCCCTCACAACTTGAGAAAATGTCTGAAATTACAGCTAAAAAACTGGGGATATATAAGCATATGTCTAATATATCTATAGGCAGTTGCATTAAAAGTGGATGGTCTGGTCAAATTAGTGAAGTTAAATGGAGGTGGCATGTGAAACTTTGTAGCAAAACTCGTATATATTCTATATATTTTACCTAGGAGATTCTAAGTTACAGTAAAAGGTGGTTTAAACAAAATAGCTCAAGATAAAGGATCTTCAATTTAGTAATTATTTTTCATTTTTGTATCCCTCTGGACATTTTTTTTCCCACCTCCAGACTGATGAAGGTTCCTACATGCAGACATCATAAGTGGAACAGTTAATTTGTCTCCGCACAACTCTCTCTTACAGTCAGTGGGACTGTTGCCATGAGTCAGAGTTTGCAAGTTTGTTCTCATCATCTTTCTGGCAAGGAGTACCAACAGTTTCACAAGAAAGTCCAATTTCCCAAATCACGAATCAGCCCGATTTTGCTGACAAGTTTGTGTTTTTTAAAGTATTTGAAAGCTGAAGGTTTGAGTTTTACCAGATAAAGAAGCCTGACCCTCTGGGGTTTGCCTTTTACTTGGCTGGAGCAGATGAAACAGTGACTTTCAAATTCTTTGGACTATACTACTTCTTCATGAGCCTGCTCCTGTGTCGCCTGTGCCAGACTGACCCTGCACATTAAAAATGCTATGCCTGCTCTCCCACCTGTGAGCAACGTAAATTTTAGTCTTGCCGATGCTCTGTTCTCAAGGATGGAGCGAAGGTAGCCGGCTCAGAGCGTCGCATCGCAGGAACAAAGTTTTGCTGGTTTTGTCACTGGTGTTTCAGGACTGTTCTTAAAAGCATGCGCACGCACACACACGCCAGTTGTTGTTTCCTCACTTTCTCTAACAAAAGGAGAGCTGTTGTCAACATTTTTTTCTGCTCTCTTGGTTGTATTTGTCGGGCAAAGATCATCATGCTCTGATTTAGTGTTTTCAAATAAGTGTGCCCTCTGGTGCAGCGCTCTATTGAGAGACAACACAGCCCAGGCAGGAGAGTTCAGCATGGCCACTAATAAAACACAAGTGCTGCTTTGTCAGGCCACGAGTGATTACTTGAACAAGTGCCAACCAAGAAACCAAACATTAGAGCGCAGCTCTTCAGACCCTCAAGACAAAGGGCCAATTGACTTTCCTCATTAGTTTTTGTGCCAAACATGTAAACACAGTTTCCTCTCTATCTTTGATGCTCAAAACATGCCAGCTTGTTAACATCTTGGGTGGTACGGTGGTTTATGAGCCTGTAAAGACTATTATGCAGTGGTGGGTTTTGTCCTAACTGAAAAGATTGGCTTATCCTAAGGAAGCCCGAAACTGGCATCTTTTTGACAATTCAGAAATTCTGTCTTTGCTCTAATAGACTGATCAAACTGCCTAAAAGAAATTTAACATGCACAGGACCTTCCTCTGCCACACATATACATTCAAGTTTTGTTAGGATTAGGATTTGTCTCCAGCCCACTGAAAAATAAAAACAAAAAAACCTCCGTGAGTGATAAGAGCAGCTTTGGCTACATAAACTGCCTGATAAAACCTCATTTGTAACTGCTGTGCAGGAAGCTTACTGAGATTTTTTTGCTTGATATTCTTTGTTTTACACTGCTTTTATTTTGGGGACCTCTGACATTTTAACTTCCTTTGCATTTTACTCCAATCTTTCTTGTTTCTAAATGCTGTGACTGTACAAGATAATGGAAATTGGAACAATTTCAAACAACCTGAAATGTTTGTGAAAGGTGTTGAATTTTACTGCGCAGGGAATGTTTTCTCTCTTGTAAATCCCCCTTCACATATGGTGTGACTGCTGACGTGAAATTTTAGCAAAGTAAAATACTGAGGGTGTCTTAAAGCGGTCACTTTGTGAATGAGGGTGCAAGGTGGTGAGCTGTGTGAACTGTATTCTCTTTTTGGTTTTGCAAGTGATATCCATATCTTTTAACTGAAAAGCTGAGTTTACTTTTTTCCCCCTTGTAAGAAAATATGATGAGGTTTTAAAAAATAAGTCTTGTTATTAAGAAAAAAAAAAAACCCAACAAAAAAACCCGTACCTAGCTCACGTTTCCAGATAAAATTGAAAGAGGCTGATTTGCCAGCCTCTGGCAAAAGCCATATAATAACCCATTCATGGGTCTAACGAGAACTTCGTTATTGTCAATGAAGAAACTGTAAAAAAAAGGCACGAGTAAACTATTCTGGATTTTCTTTCAAAGTACTAAAAGATAAGAAAGAAAAAGAAGAAAAAAAGGTGTTCTGGTGTTTTCTTTCACTGTCTCACACACAGACAGATAAATCTGTCTTTTAAAATAACGGAAGGAGGATGCGTGGAGTTATCCGCAGGCAGAGCAGTGAGCACATTGTGCTTAGTGGGAGCCCAGATACTGCTGGGCTCATGAGAAAGAAATGAAAGAAAGAAAGAGAGGAAGAGAGGAAGGAAGAGAAGGAGAGAAGAAGAGAGGAAGGAAGGGAGGAAGGGAGGAAGGGAGGAGGGGAGGAAGGAAGGAAGGGAG
>VWZZ01005946.1:252358-291072 GCA_013399095.1 Psophia crepitans
AGGAAGGAAGGAAGGAAGGAAGGAAGGAAGGAAGGAAGGAAGGAAGGAAGGAAGGAAGGAAGGAAGGAAGGAAGGAAGGGCGGGCTAGATTTTTGGTGGAGCGCTGGCAGCCAGTGTAGAGGCACAGACATGGCTCTCCTCCTCCCTTACGCTGAGATTCTGGGTGACACTAAGAAGAATGAATATAGGTTGAACAGGAAAACAAATGGAATCTAATGGCATCTAATACGATATCGAATAACAAACATACAAGGTTTTCCTCCTAGGCTGCCCCACAACCAGGAGCCCCTGGTGCTCACGTCCCTGGATCTGCAACTTCTGGCTTGCAGGGTGCTTAGCAGGTTCCCAGGCTCCTCACCCCTTTCCTGTTCCCACTGCAGGGTTGGCTGCTGGAGGTCTGGAGTTATGCTCTGCAGCTTAAGATTTCTGCCTGGGCTCTATGTGATTTAGGTCTCGGTCTGCAAGCTCTGTTTGTTCGAGGTTTCCCTGCATCATCTTGAATTAACCCTCCCCCAGGAGTAACAGCAGAGGGCTGTTAATCATCCTCAAGTGGACTGTTTGTGGACAAACAAATAGTTTCCACCCAGAGCAAGCTGGTTTTCCAAGGCAGGGCTGTACAGGAACGATAAGGAAGCAAGCAATCTCTCAGCTACAGATATGAGCCACCTGAGGGGGCTGATGGTGGGAATCCTACGACAGATTAAGTTTCAGATGTTTTCAAAGAGTGGTACCTGTGCTATTCACCTTGAGGGGAAATGAAGCAGAGAGCGACCTGCCTTCCTGAAAACAAAACCATCTTTGTTATGCCACCAGGGAAGGATGAGCAAAGCTGAGGGGAGTTTGGTCTGGGGAAGGTATTAAAAACACTACAAAGTTGTGTTTTCATGCCCAGGTGCACTGTCAGGTGTTTGAACAGGGTCAGAATGGTGTCCCAGAGGGCCTTCATGTCCCCAGCCTGGGGAAAGGGCAGGGTTAAGCCATAAGGAGGTCCTTGGGGTCAGTGCTCAGTCCAGGAGGGACTCTGAAACGGAATTTCATTTCCCAAGAAGGTTTTACTGAATTGCTTCCTCATACAAAATTGCACTGAAAGACTCCAAGCCAGGGCAGTGTCTGGACTCTTCTGAGGCTCTTAAGACTGAAATTTCTCTGGGAACAATTGCAAATGGGACCAAACACTGCAGTCTTGTGAGTGTCCAGGAAGTTCTCAGATGTTTCCGTGAGGGCTGGCGGCCAAGTCTGAAAAGACCTCTGAAATTTCCTCAGTGTTTCAAAACTATACCTGTCTTTGGTACTTAAGGTGTTCTCCCTACCAGTGAAGCTTCTTCTAGGTTTCTAGGTAGTACAGGTAAAATTAATTACCTTGTGCTGCCAAAGCAGATTCTCAGTGCAAGGGGCAGTGACAGATTTGGAGGCAAAGAGCTGGGAACGTTCATCTGAGTAGGGTGGGCAGGTACTGGTGAAACAAAAGAGTCCATGATATTAAAGGTGCTTGTGGTGATGGTTCAGAGAAATATGGGTGGGGATATCTCCTTCTCTCTCCTCCTTCCTCAAAGCCACACTCTGTCTCTCTTGCCCATTGCCTTGGGTTACAGGAGTCTCAGTTTCTCCCCATATTCATCTATCTCCTTCCTCTTCCCAGATCTCTGCTTCCTCCTTCAGGCTGCTGACCTCCTTCATCTTGAACCTCTCCAGGAATCAGTTCCTCTCCCATACCAATGTCTATACCATGTGCTGGGAAAGTTCGGTTATCCACATTCTGCCACATTCCAGACGGTGCCTTCCCTGTGAGTGTGAGGATGCCATAGCTTACTCAGGAACAGATCTTCCAGATATTCCAGATTTTTGGGATAATTTGAGTCTGCTCTCAGAATAAGTAAAGCCAGATATTGTCTGAGGCAGGTGATAAAATTTTTTACTCAGGACTGAACTTGTATATGTGGCAGTCTGGGTCAGAGAGCTGTAGATATTGAAGGACTGTCTGTGTTATTATTTATATTGTTTGTTGTGGTTGTTGTTGTGTGGGTTTTTTTTTTCTTTCCCTCCTGAATGTGACTGAAATATCATGCAAACAACCTTTTCTGTAACATGATGAATTTGAACCAGAGCGGAATTTGGTTCAGTGTACTCTGTATCAAATGTTACATTTGTAGTTCGTTTTAAATTCCTCTCTGCCTTTTTAGCAAGTTTCCCTTAAAGAAATAGTCATTTCAAAATGTGTTTCCAATAGCCATACATTTTTGATTGCCTGATGTTCTGGGTGAGTACATTGATAACGTTCAAAATGTAGTTTGCAGTTTTTCTGATATCTCAACATTCTAGAATTTCAGCAATTGTATTTGACCTACAGAACCCTTCGCGCAAATCCCTTGAATCGATCGAAAAGCCAAGTCTGCTGTAGCGTTGCTGCTAAAGGGAAAATTGAAGAGTATGGTACTGGTGCTCTTTTGCTACCAAGTTCATCACACCAAAATCATGAGCTCACGGTAGACCACATAAGTATAATGAAACTCTCAGCATTTTGATGTATAAGCCAAGACCAATGCCTTGACCTTTCAGGGCTTGTAAAATGGATACAGGAATTGTGGAAGAGATGTATTTCTTATCCTGAGTCAAGAAGTGTATATAGAGATAGGGTCATTGTGTGCAAGAAACACCATTCTAGATGTGTTCAAATGGTTTCCTACTGAAGTTCAGCATTGTACTGAAATGGCAAATTTCAGGCAAAAACGAATTTCAGACATCACTGTGACAGAATGAGCAGTGCATGGGGGGTGGGGGAGAGAGTCCATGTGAGAAATCGCTTTCTGTTAGTTTTGTCACCAGCTAACTCTGTAAAACAAAATGATCATCAGTAGAGCAGGCAGTTGAAGGTTAAAGTTAAAAAAAGGTATAAAATATATGTATCTACCTTGCTTCCAGATTTAGTCTCTATCTGAGTGTTACTCATCTGATCATCTGCAGCAGTTTGTCGTTAGAGATTTGTATGTTCTCAGAGACAGGGAGACTGCTCCAGCTCTAGCAGAAACAACTGGTCAAAGTAAGCATTAAATCACATTGGAAACAGGTGCAAATTACTTCTTTGATTCTTCACGTTTTTCTCATTCTTTGTGTATACAGCAAAGTAGCACGAAATGCCATTTATGAGGTCTACTGGTGAGAAGAAAGTACATGACTGTAGGTGTCAGATTCTTTTCTTGGTAGGGTTCATCCTCTCTTCTTTAAACCCACAGTGATTATGTAGTGAATTATTAATGGCAAGGTAAATGCAGTTATTCTGGCGGAAAAGAAAAAGATGTGTACTGTTATTATGACTGAGAAATTGTCATTTACAAACCATTTTGGTATTTAAGGTTCTCTCATTCTCTTGTTCCTCTCTAAATAGTTCGAGACAAAAATGAGAGACTGGGACAATGACGAAATCTCTCATATAAAGGTCACTCGGTGCAGTGGGGAGACTCCTGTTGGGCTCATCCTTGCAATGAGTTCTGCACAGGCAAAAGCCCGTGCTGGCTCAGAGAAGGATCGTCTCCGATCCCCTTTGGGTCAGGGCAATAGGACTAAGGACTGTCCACAGGCATTTGGTAAAGCGGAAACTCTCACACTTGTTTTTGTAAGCCCAGTCAAAGAAGTGAAAGAGAGCCTAAAAATATGATCCCTGGAAAAAACAGTCTATGACTACTGGTATTGAAATTATACAGGAAACAAATGAAATACCCTTTCTTTCTTCAGTCACCTCCCTAGGCTGTGGAGGAGTTACAAGCGTTTAGTGATACAGACTGAACGATTTATCGATTTGGGAATATTTTCTGCCTGGTGTAAAGAAACTATTTTAAATTATCAATTTTTTCTTCATCACTTAAAAAAAATCTGAAGAAATGAATATTTTCCGATTTCTGAATCCTTTATCACCTGTAGTTTGTGTATGTCATATACTTTTATTCAATCTCCCTCTTTAGCAGCCTTTGTATGTCGTCTGTATTCAATCCAGAACAAATAGAACCATGGTGTGATCTCTTTGTCCGTACGATTACTATTTATACTATATCGCCATGATTTCTTCTTCCACAGCACCTGGCAAAATGGGATCCCAATCTGCTTTCACGCTGTAAGACTACTTACTACAATGCAGTAGCGACACATTTAGTTTCTAGATGCCTGTGCACATATATAAAGAAGTTTTGTGGGATTCACAGTAATATGTAACTCTTCTAGAAAAATAGTATTTTTCACCGAAGTCAAGCCTTTCAAGGAGTTAAAAACTTCATTTTTTTTCGTTGTAACGTACAATTTTATTCTACTTCTGGAAAATGATCTTTCTGCTTTATTAAACCCATAAAAACTTGAAAGTTACAAAACCTACTGGAGAATGTTTACTCTCAGCAATGCCTTTTTCTAAGTAGCAGTGAGGGTGGCTGCATAGTTTGAGTTCTGATCTGATCATTCGTTTAAACTATTTCATGACTGAATTTTGATCTGGTTTGTATTCAGGCAGCTTCTCCAAATATGTTAGAGATATCATACATTGAAATTCCAAAGTGGGTGCAGGGCTCCCTACTTTTGTTCTTCTGCACTGATAGTTTTTAAAATGAAAGCTTTAATCTGTATTATATAGGATCATTAATTTCTGCATTTTACACTTGAGCAACGGCATTCTGATTATCTGCTGCAATGAAAAATAAGCAGCCCTGCTCCTGCAGACTTAATTACTTACTGCAGGGCCCATCCCTTCCTAGTTATGGCACGCAATCTGCAAATGGGGTCAAAAACATTATTAAAAACCAAATTACCCACTGGATGGAGAAAACAAACATGCAACTGTGACCTAGAGGACCTCACCAACACAGGAGGCAAGCCTAGCTGCACATATTACGCAGCTCTACAGAATTTCCTAAGGAGCTCTGTTCTCAGTTAAACAGCAAAACAAGCAGCCAAATGAGCTCATCGCACAAGATAGCTGTGCGTGCTATCATGGTACAAAGTGTTTTCTGGCGAAATATTTTCTAAACGGGGAAGGTGACTGATGTAGAAATACACTGATGTGCTTTAGAAAATGTGCCTGCTGATTAGGTGCCTGGATACAGTGTGAGGTTTCTAGAAAATCTGACTTTGACAGCAAGGACCAGGAACTTGTCCCTAAAATCTTGCTCTGTGGCCCTCTTGAAAATTAAGCTTTGTATGCCAGATTCTTCTAAAAAGTGTGATTCAGCCTGAGAAAAATTATAAATAGACTTTCAATAAAGTAAATATATTGTATCTACCATTCTGTGAAAATAGCGTTGGTTGCATTTAAGAGCAAGCAGTAGGAGTTATGAAGGATTTGGGAGATGTTAAAAGTTAATAAAATACACTAGTGCTTACAGAAATACATGAAAATGGAATGGCAAACACGGCTGCGAATGAGTCCTTTGAAAAAATAATAACCTATTTGTTTAAACATAGTGTAGAAGAACATGGCATACTATTTATATGATTTCCTTAGTTGAATGGATGAAAAAATGGATCTGAGATAAAATTTTCCATGTCTAAAAGTCTAATGGATAGTAATAGAATTGTAACCTATAAATGAAATGCTGATCTATTTATATTAACAGAGATACAGTATTTACTTACAATATTTATAGCAGTAGTATGCTGACCTAATTTATAAGACAATGGGCCAAGGAATCTGTTGTTTCGAAATCACGTAAAAGCAATAATAAAAGAAAACAATAAAATATTTAAAGTGCATACAAGGAAAATAAGTCCATAAAACACACAGCTAACATTAAAAGATCATTCAATACCATTTGGAATTTGTCTATTTGAATACATTGTATTTAATTAATTGTAAGCACTGAAAATTGCTGAAGCTTAAAAATATGATTCAGGCCAGCACATAATAGTATAATATTTTTTCTATGAAATAAAAACATTACAAATGATAAATAATAAAACTCTAGGAAAATGATCAGGTTACAACGAAATAGTAGTAAGTTATCAACATGCAAAAATACAAGAGCTGCACACAGTATATAATTATCTAGATATCAAGAGCAATTCCATAGCAAAGTTTGTCCTTTAATTTAAACTTCAAGCAGCATTAAAATAATTTTAAAAATTTGCATTGGCTGAATTCCATCTGCAAGTCCAGCAGAATGAATCTTCATGGGGTAGGATTATATTTTTTTTTCCCCTTTAATCAGCTACTAATGTTTTTCTATGACCCTGTGCCGCTGAGTTGCTGCTCTGCTTTCCTGACAAGCCCATCTGGATAGATACCCACGATCCAGACTTCGTGCCCACGAAATTGCGGTTTCAGCCAGAAGTCACGCGGACATTTTACTATTGAACACAGAAGGGCTTGTCCTCTTTATGCTGGAGGCTTTGGAGCTGTGGGCCTCTTTTTTTTGCTTCCTGGTGCTGCACGTCTGTTCCCAAGCTCACTGGCAGAGTCAGTGAGCCCCAGAGAGGATGACGATGGTGAAGGGAAGGATAAGGGTGTGCATGAAGAGCTGGGGGAGAGCTGCAGTGTTTCCAGCAATCCAAGGGGTGGCACAGGGAGGTTGGAGAAGGGAAGATGTTGCTTAAGATGGATTTTGGAAAACAAGTGGGAATTTGTTCAAGGGCTGGGAGGGCTGGAAGGACTAGCAGGACTAAAAGGTGGCTTGTAGTGGAGGGGTGAGGGCACTCTTGCTGTGTACGTAGACAAGGAGGCCTGACAGCAGGGAGCTGAAGCTGTGCTTGGGGGCAGAGGAAGAGAAAAGGCCAAGTGCAGCTGAGCAAAAGCAAGGCAAAGACGCGCCGACGGCTTCCTTCGCTCTGTGGATGCAGGTGACAGCTGGTTCCCCAGCGTTTGGCTCAAAATCACTTGGCTGCCCCAGCCCGCCTACACAGCCCTGTGTGCAGAGCATCAAAGTGGACCCAGCTTTAGAGACTCAGCTCTCGGAACGGAGACGTCGGTGTCTGAGAGACCCCGCTCCAGCTGGGCAGAGCAGGGAGCTGGAAACCCCCACCTCCTCCTGCTGCACACCAGCAGCTTGTGCTGCTCCCCGTGGGGACTGCTGCAGGTCACCCTGGCAGGAGTCTGCGAGCAGAGCCCGCACCCCAGCCGGGGTGTTGCTTTCCCTGATGCCCCCTGCCCTGGCGTGGCTGGGGGTGGCACGCCTCCGGTGCTGCTGCAGGGCCCCAGCGCTAACCCCCAGACCTCCACCTGCTTTTGCACGTGAATCCCTGACATCAGAACAAAAATGCAATAGCCCTGTCAAGTCGCTGAATTGGGGATGAGGAGAAATGTTTCAGAAATACAAGAGGATCAGTGCAACAACCTGAATAATTGACAGTCCGCTCTATTTTTATTTGCCTGATGCGATCCATTGTTGCAGGAGCAGCCTTTCAAGGAGAAAGCCTGAAGTCCTGTTCTTGCCGTTGTTACAAGCATTACTCGTTAAAATGTTTTTTAATATTTAAGCCTGTCAGGTCAGTGTCTGGATTTGCAGGCCAATACCTGATACTCACTTTCATATTCCTAAGGCCAAGGAAACCGCAAAGCCATGAGGTAAAAGAAATGAATGCAACCTATGACCAACGCCTTGCTACATGCTCCAGGAGGAGCCTTAAATCAAATCACAACATTTCCTTAACATTTACACAATGGCAGTAGAGTTTTTGTTTACCCCTCTGTCTCAAAATGTTCCTGGAGCAAAAGACGCAGCAGCGGTTGCAAAGCTGGGTCCTGCAATAGCACTGGGAAATGTTTGCAGAGGCCCCTGATTTTTAACTCTTTGAGGTAAGAGTGGGAGGAGGAAAATACTTCAGTTTCTTACGTTCCTCTGGAGGGCTTTTGAACTTACCTTGGCTTGGAGGACCAAAGACAACTTCAACTCCTCTGCACATTCAGTGGAAGCCAATGGTTCCTCTCTTTTTTCCTCCTTCAGCAGAACTGGGGGTCTCTCTGTTTCCCTCAAGTCCTCCAATTCTCTCACAAATCATAGAATCATAGAATCACTGAATCATTAAGGTTGGAAGAGACCTCAAGGATCATCTAGTCCAACCATCCCCCCACCACCTATTACCTCTTATTGCTATTCCCTGAGATTTTTCCCTCAGTGTCTAGACCAGTTTAGCTCTATTTCCATCGTCCTTGCTGTGGCTTCTTTAAATACATAGCAGTTTCTCCCTAAATTCCCAAGGTAGGTATTACTGCCTTTGCTGAGGAAAGATGATTTTTATTGGCCAGTGAGCAATCATTCACAGTTGAGATTTATTTTTTTGTGTCTTGCTATCTATGTGTCATTTTGCTGCATAATAAATGTTTCAGTATCTTGCAGTTTTAAATTGTGTATCAGCCCACTTTTAAAGTATGTGTAAAATGGCACTAGTTCATTTCAGTTATTGACCACCCCGCAAGTGAACCACTTTAAGATACACTGTTTTGCAGGTAGAACTGAAATTATGTCCAGAAAGCCTCTGTGTTTGTGATCACACAGACCCATGAGCCCCAATTTTTGTTACTAATTACATGGATTTTAACCTTTCTCATGGAACACCGGGTCCTGCAAATCTGAGGAGAGGAGAATCTGAGCTTTTGGAAGGAATTAAAAATACACAAACCATAATATTGTTGTGATACAAAAAGCTAGAAATTAGACTGTAAAGCCTCAAAGTCTAAACATTTTAAGAGAAGGATCCCAGGGTGGGGATGGAGGACAGAGAGTGCTAATCTTACAGTTTATAAAGAAGTGAATTATGGCTTGTAAATGCTCAGAGTCAATAAGCTTCTCTAATGTATGAAATATGATGCTGAATGCCCATGAACAAAGCTGTATGGAAACACTGGCTGTTACCTTTTACTTAGTGCTGTGCTTGTGTTTTATTTTACACAGATATTCTTCCTTTCTCCTTTGCTTTCCCTTTGTTCCTCTCCTGGTCAGCAGCGTATGTCTCAATCTGGACTCATAGGATTTGGCTTCTTGCACCACTAAGAAGATGCTTTGCAGGTACTTTGTAAGTTGTCTCCCAGTCATGCCATTTTTAGAATAAAAGCTCAGCAAACAGCACCGAGGCATCCATACCATGAGACTAAGGTCTAAACACAGCTCCAGGGAGAAAGAAGTCATGTTTCATTCACAGCTGGTGCTGGGTCAATGGGTTTTGTGAAAATGAGGGTATGGGGATTGTGCTATGCCTGATCCAATTTTCACTGGCAAAACAGTCACGATATCCCTTACACAAATTCCTGACTGAAATAAGACATTTCTCAGGTAGACTAAGCCAGGCTTGGGTTTAAAACCTGTACAAATAGCGCAACAGGGTCGTTTTATTCTGATTTACTTTTGAGTGATCTGACTGATTTCTCAGTCTCTGCGATGTCTACAACTTTTGTTAAAACAATCTTACTTAGAAATTCTTTCCTCTATGGTCCATTTTCTTTATCGTCCTGTGCTGTGATAACTGATGAAACATACTGTCAAGGCTTGGGCCCAGGGAGGAGGAGAAGGTGAATGGATTCTGCAGGAAGACTTGTTTAATGCTGTGCTTATAAGTGTTTATGACAAATCAGTTAACTGAGGTGTTTTGAAAGGCTGCAGAAACAACGTCCAAGGGCTTAACAAAAATTTCTTTGAGGTTTAGAAGAACAATTATCTCTTGGAAAGCTAAAATTGCTTCATTGTAGGAATCAAGCAACACCGATCTGATTTCAGAAACCCATTTGGTATTTGCATTAATGTCTTCTAACAAAACAGGTTTTTTTCTGTTTTTTTAAGCTGTAAAGTAAAGCCAGCTCAAAGAAGCTTCTAAAGTCTATTTGTGAAGTTTCATGGTAGACTCAAAATTAAAAAATAATGTGACCAACTTGCATAAAAGATAAATTAGGCCCATCTTAGCAATTAGGATGATTTCTGTTACAAACATAATGTTTAAAAGTAAAAGCACTGTTAAAAGCAGTGGATATCTTAAGTTAATATTTTCAGAATATTTTCAATTTTTTCAGGCCATTAAATAAACATAATATGTGAAATGAGATGATGAACCTTGCAGAGTGTCTATCTACTCTGATAGAACGGACCTAAATAAAATGTCAATAGATAGAGAATGCAAATGGAAGCAAATACTGATAAAGACAAAACCATGCATGTCAACAACACTGTTAAAACCAGTGTACTTAATTAAAAAAGTGAAGTCAATTAAAATCAAAACAACAGTGCAGCATGTACAAATGCTGGAATAATCATTAGGTCTTGCTGAATAATGGAGGAGTATAGAAATTTTTTTTAAGTGAAACAGCGGGGGTGATACATTACACAAAGCAACAATCTACCACAATATGACAATTGAATTACTTCAGCCCCATTAGGCAGGTGCAGGAGAATAATTAACATGAATTTCTTCAATGGGAAGGAAAAAAAATAAACTTTTGTCTAACACAAACTGCTATTTTTTTCCCTCCAAAATGATGAGAAAATATGACAATGAGCAGACGGATTAAAACAAAATCTTTACTTTTATCCTCTCTGTGAGACTGGTTAATCATGGGATAAAATGTGTACACAGTGTCTTTTCTCATAGTCTGACAATGTTAAAACAGGCCATGATGGCTCACATCAGCTTTTCGTCTTCTGCTGAGGTATTAACACTGATTGTTCAGATTAAAAATAAAAACAAAAGGCAATAGGTTTTAATTTTTTAAACTCTTTCTGATATAAGAGGCAGTCAGGGCTTGAGCTCCATTCAGTATCTGCTTTTCCATTTCAAATTCAAAACAAATTTATGACTTCCAATTTCAATCTAAGCATCAACTGTTCTCTAAAATGACAAGAGTGAGTGAACAAACTTCATCATATCTCATGAAATGTTACCTGATTCTTAAACTACACTTGCTTCCCCAGTGTTTTTTCCTTTAGAGTTCTACTAAAATAATTCTATTTAGTTCTTCTGCAAGTGATTGATTTGGAGACAGATAGACATGTAGTTTACTGAGGGACATTTGATTTTCTTTCTTTAGAATTAAAGAACTGGGTAAACATTAGCAGTGGTCACGTTAGAAATATATTAATTACAGATATGGACAGAAGACCTCAAGTGATCGAGCTAGCATATCTTCTTAAGAAACGGTTGCTCTGCAGCCAGACAGACTGCAGAAGGATTAATGCTTGTTTTATGAGCTGAGGTTGTGTGCTCTGGTAGCTTTAACTAAGCCATTTTACTTCATGCTTGCAGTAGCTTGTGAGGGGCTGAGGACCCCTGGGTCTGTCAAACAATTTGTTCTGTCTGCACCATCATCCACCACCCTCTTTCCGCATGGCCTTTGGGCAACTGGTGGGCTACTAGTCACATACAGTCTTCTGGCAGTCTGCTACTGCCACCCGCCATCCTGAACTTGGCTACCGTCTACTGTTGTATGTCCAGGTGTCTCATGTAACTGCATACGGCTCACCTAAGGCTGTGTACGCTTCCCCTCCTCTACTACTTGACTAGATGTAGGCCCATAATATCATTTTTCTATATTATCCTAGCGATACATGTGTTTCCATTCACGTGAGGTGAGTTGCTAAGACCACGTATTGCTACAACCGAATTTCCCCTTACTTTGAACCAGGAATACATAGCTACCAGCTCTCCGTCAAATGGGAACAATTCCCACTTGAGAAGTGGGACTCCCACAAGTATTTGAGGTTGCCGTATGGGCTGGGTACATAGATTTTCTCATGATTATTTTTTTTTAATTAAAAACTTTCCAAATTCAATCATCTCTTACGCTTTATTTTCCTAAAAAAAAGTCAAAGACTAGGGAGCTTTAGAGAGCTGGAATGCTCATTTTGGAAAGGAGTCATGCTTTGGGATGATGAACATAATTTTTAGAAATGCGATCAAAACATAATACCTACCAAAATGCAGACAAATGTTTGGTACTTTTTCCTGGTTATTGCAATTCTCCTATTGCTATTTGAATCAGGACATCTTTAAATCACTAATTTCTGGAACTGAGAATGCCATTTTTTTAACTGTCCTGCACCTAATACTGTTTCCATAAATATCCATGTTGATAGGCCTTTGTTCTATCCCCGTGCATCTTACGATAAACTCGTATCTGGAATGATCTGTCTGCTTCAATGACCTCTAATGTTCTGAGACCCTGCTGATGGCATCTCATTTTCCCATTTAAATGCTGATGCACTTGCAGATATATCCTAGTTTTGATCCCATATCCTCAAGTTATAAAAGCTATGTGGACAGGCAGAAACCTGATGAAGAAACCACAGACAAAGAATGGACTGGTTCTACTGCAATGACTGATGTGGGAATGCCAGCAAGGACAAGTGTCTCTTAAAGCAAGCTATGCAAAGATAAAACTCCCAGGACAGTTTCCAGTGCTACAAAAATGCTCTCAATGAATTAGTACAGGAAGTCCTGCTACTCCTCCACAGGACCACTGCCACAACACTAAAAAATATCACTCCAGAGAAGATGAAATAGCCAGAAAGGGACAACATCCCTTTCCTCACAAACTCTGAAGCAGCCCACAAAGGACAGAAGCTGCAAACCCATGCAAATGTGCAGACCGTAACTGAGGTAGAGAAAGAGGGGAAGAGACATGACTGACAGCATTTTGTGCTGCACTACAAATATATTTGGCTATGGAAGTGTAACGCACATTTGGTAGGTAATTACATAAGGTAATAAATGGCTGGTGATATTTTGGACCTATGTGGACTTCTTAGTGTGTCCAAACCTCCCTGCCATCCATCACTGCTCCGTTTTCTAAACATGGTCCATGCAGCTAGAAGTCAGTTTTACACAAACTGTTTTTCTAAAATGAAAATTTTGGAAATTTCTATTCCACAACCTCTGGCCAAACCACTTTTTTTTCTAGATATTTTCAGGCTGCTGTATGACCCTTCCAGCTAACTGCTCTCCCCACTCACCACACCAAAGGCATTCAGATGTGCTCTACCCAGGGCTCCTAAAGAGCTACAGCATTTCCTTTTTCTTCCACCACAGATCTCCAAATCTTCAAGTAGGTGGTGTTGTGAGAGCTGAGAGGAGCAAGCATCCAACCATGCTTATTAAATCAGCTGATACAGTATGGAAATGCTCAATGCAAAAAAAATGTTTTGTTTCAGAGATTGAGGAATCCTAGCTACCTTTGCATTTCAGAGTGGCATGCATGCTTACAGGATATTTGGCAAGTTCCTACCTCAGCATCGTTAACCTCTTGGGTTTGAGCCATTACTGCCACAGCAGATTTGTTTTGTAGCACACTGCTTGTAGTCAACAGCTCAAGGCAATAGCAAACATCTTTTTGGGCACAATAGGGGCAATAGGCAGTAATGCTTGTTGCCAGAAAAACCCAGGGTTTGTTCTTGGGGTCTCTGCAGAGGGAGATTAAATAGAAAAACATCTACAAGCTCATCCAGGAGTAGGGAGATGTTGTGGGGTGACTGCCATGGTGACTAGACTCACTGCAATAACCACTTCTTGTATGTTTTAGTTGCTCCAATATCCTGTGGCCAGGAATATGGTCTGCCTGGAGAAGTCTCTGGATCAGGAAAACTAAAAGATAGGAGTAGAGAGGAGGTCATCTCTAGTGGAGAGAAAAGGTAACAAAAAAAAAAAAAAAGGATGATAATAAAGATATGAAGAAAAAACCAAGGAAACAAATGTTTCCTACTACAGAAAAGTAGGCAACTATGGAGAGAGTGGTTTTGTTGAAAGATCCTGCTCTGCACCTCACTTACAACTGTGACATGCAATACAACCTACTGAGAAGGATTCAACCTGACAGTGTCATTACACTGTTCCAGATTCCTCCTACAGACTCCTCCCTTTCTGCATTCCAGCCCAGTGTGAACCTTACTCACCTTCATTTTCTCAAGTAGAAGAGGAAGTACCTTCTGGCAGCTTTCTGTTCCTTGAATCATTGACCTACGATAGGAATATGGTGCATACCCATTTATCGTCAGACCTGAGCAGGTGGGTATACATGCAGTTTCCAGGGCCCAGGAATGGTACTATTTCCATTCAAATTCAGGAGGAATACATTGGGGTTTTGTTGATGTCGATGCGCCACAGAAATAGTCTGTCCTGCTTTGTGTTCAGTGATGACTACAGAGTTAGTTCCTGGGCAGTTACATGTTTCAGAATGACATCCAATAAGAGCAGCCCATGAGAAAAATTTTGCTAATCCAGACTCTAAGATCCTGCCTCTTCAAAAACTTACTACCTGCTTCAGCACTTTGGAGAGATTTTCAGCGGAACAAAGTCACAACGGACACAGACCACTTTTATTTAAAGCCACTTCTGAAAGTAGAAGTCGTAGTTAGTGTGTTTTGATCTGGGGCTCCCTCCTTCCCTCCTACATCCATTCCTGGCCATTAGAAAGAAGAATTAGTCTGTGCTTCCCTTTGTTTCCAGTTCTCTTTATTTCCAATGTCCATACAGTCACTGAAAATTTATAGGAGCATAGTAAGAGACCCATAACACTATAGCCTAAGGAGATGAAGCTCATGAAGGAGAAGACCTGCTTAATGCATTTTGCCTTATGACCAATTTCACATAGAATATGTGAACCTTTGTGTATGGCCCTCCCTATTTCACAGACTTCCTCCCCTGAAGTGGCTGTCTTGATCACTAGATTAGAAAGTAATACTTGCTGGCTTACTTTCCAGCTTTATTTTTGGCTTTCTAAGGATAAAAATTATGAAAATATCTCTCCCATGATCCTGCTGTGAGGGTGCAGCTTCTGGGGTGAATGGGTTTGATTCCCATCTAATAAAGAAGGGAATCGAATCCTGGATACATATCTCATTTCCAGCCTTCGCTAGATGAACCCTCTGAGATTAGCTTGATTATTGTGATGAAGAAAAATCAGCACCTGAGTGGGAGATAATACTTCTCTGTGGTGCTATTTTAGTTGGTTTCTTTTGGGAAGTCTCTATCTGGACTGGAATGAAAAATGGAGACTACATATAAAATCAAGTGGGCACACATCAAACTTGCTCCTGGGTTAATGTTCCCGTGCCAAACCTTTGAATACAACTGCTATTTATCAGCCAATGTTAGACTGACACACAGGGTCTGTATTCATCTCATCAAAACCAAATTCTAATCTGTACTGAATGTGCAAACTCACAGCCGCGGCAGACATTTTTTGCCTTCATCATATGAGTGATCACATGGTGTTATTTTTCATGATAACCTAAGCATCATACTTGGGAGATGAACTATGTTCATGTTATCTGTGAACACCATGTTCTTCCTTCCCCACTTCCCACCCCCAATTTATTTGGAGAATAATAAAAAGGTTTTTTAAAAGTGGAACAGAGTGAATAATCTCCTGAATATTTATTCCCATTAAAAGTAGATGCTTCTTCCTTTCTATGAATATTTTTCAAATAACAATGCTTTCAGCTGGTTTGCTTATAAAAAAAGGATGCAAACATTACTAAAGGAATTGGCAGCTTTTATTCACAAGAGAGTTTTCTCTGGAAGGAAAGGGAAGTGTTTGGTGAATCCTCTTTCTTGCCTACCCCCCAGCAGTTATCACTGCATATAAAGAGGTTGGATGAGCCCTGAAGGTAGTAGGAATGTTTGTCCGTATATGAGCATATTAGAAATGCCAAGTCAGTGTGACTAATGGATAAGACAGAAAGCAAAGCCAGTGATCTAAGATGAATAGAAGCATTAGAGGAAAAACAGGAATGCAAATCTCACATTGTTAGAAACACAGACCTTACGTCTGCTCCAGAGTTTGTTTCATCAGCTTATAGCTCATGGGCTTCTTCACTGTATAGAATAATTGTAAAATCTGCAAAAACTGGGAGAGGTAGAGGCTGTAGAAGCTGATGTTTGTATTCAAAGTTGCTTGATGGAAGCTGCTAAGCAATACTGAAAATGCTGGCAAGAATCCCAGAGTTCGGAGGGAATTTCCATGTGCTGACTCAGACATGAATTTTAGCTCACTGGAGTGCTACACCTGATTCTACTGAGGTTATGAAATCTGGGAACAAAACTGAATTCAAGGTGAACTTCTGAAATTCTTAACAGCACACACAGAAGACACAAAAAGGAAGAGTGACAGATGTAAACACGTAGTAGATAGCTCACTATTATGTAGAGTACTGCTCTGAGGAAAAATTGCAAAGACATTCAGCTGAACACTAAGTCAAGTGACATTATCTGGGAACGAGGGCAGCAAAATCCTTGCCCTTCCAAATTGACAAGACAGATTAACAGGTGTTTGGTCAGCCACAGAGATCTAACTATGATTAAAATATGCTACTGCTAGAAATACCTTAAATAAAGAAGAAAGTAGTGAAGATTTTTAAAGGCTTGACAGTTCTTGGACTTACTTCTTTACATGCTA
Organism: Psophia crepitans; assembly: GCA_013399095.1. Lineage (NCBI taxonomy): Eukaryota > Metazoa > Chordata > Aves > Gruiformes > Psophiidae > Psophia > Psophia crepitans. The sequence continues at coordinate 268,701 of VWZZ01005946.1, forward strand.
CTTTTAGCAAAGCAAACTTCTATACTTACATTCCAGTATGGAAGTTGACTCTTAATAAGGCTATTTTTACATGTTAGGGTACAAGTCCAAAATAACTAATGAGAAATCATTTTCCTAGCAATTCTAGTACAAAATGGAAACTCTGGGATCCAATGTAGATGCCGAAGGAAGATGATTTTTCTGAAAGAGAAGGCCATGCAGAGCCTATACCAGCTCCTGTAAGAGCAATTTAATTGAGCTGCAGGAAAACAACTGGAAAAGGCCCTTCTTTAACTAATGCTTATGTATTCCTATGGGAAACTTACAGAGAATTTCTCACAATCCTGCTTTTTCTATTTTCTTTTTCATTGTTAAGACAAGTTCTGAAGAGCTCCTTGCTGGTTATATTTTTATTATCCAGTAATGCTTTAAAACACTTTAACATCTCTATTTGTATGGGAAACATCATCTCCTTCCTTCCAAAATCTTTGAAAACTTATCATCAACCACAACATCTACTTTTCAGACTATGCTTGGTACTGTTTGTGTCTAGAGCTAATAAAACAATTCAGAAAAATTCATTTGACAAAATAAGTCTCTGTCTGCTGTGGCTCATCAAATGCATAATGATTTTCTCAAATTTCTCATTGATTTGAAAGTATTGTGAAAAAAACCCTGTATAGAGTTCTTAGTCTTTCAATCATTTCTTGGTAATCTCTTGCAAGCACTCAGCGTTTCAAAGTCAAGCTTATGATTGGATGTAAACCAGGAAGATTGCTGAGGCTGATTAGAACCTCTTCCCAGGGCTAACACTTGCAATTAGAAATCTGAAATGTTTGTGGCTGTATAGGAGCTCGGTTAAGTGTTTTTCTCCTTTTTCTGCTATCAAAAAAATTAAAATAAGATCGAGGAAGTTTAATAAGCAGCTGATTATGGGTTTGTAGTCATAAAACAATCTTGCTATTATTGGCAAGATTTTCAGAAGCAAAGGAAAGTTTTCATCCATTAAGGTCAAAGACCTGTTTGGAGTCAGTGGGAGTGGGATTCTAAACACTGCCAAGTACTGAATCAATGGATTTATTTAGAAAGAGGAAGAAAGACTTAACAAGTGGCAGCTTTCAAAGACCTTAGGAAACTGCTATTGTACACTCTATTTTTCAGTGAGAAAGGCAAATATCTATTTTCTTTTATGAAATGGCACTTATCTTAAACATAATAACAACTAGTTTAAAAACAAAACTGCTTTGAAATATCTAGGTTTTTATTTTCCATTTGTCTATTTCAACTTCCATGTCCTCTAGTTTCAATGTCACTTTCTTTTCATTGAGCTGTTTGATTTTTATTAAGGTTTCTTTTTACTTGGTGCTGAAATATTTGTGTTGATGTAATTAGATCTTATGGTGATGAAAGAACACTTATTTAGCTGAATATTTACCATATATTCAGTACATGTCCTGTTTCATTAACAAACTGATCTACAGTTCTTCCTCTCCGGTGATGGAAAGCGGAGTTCATGAAATTTGCAGTAATATTTTTCTGTGAATGAAAACAGCATGTTTTTTGATAGCAGCTGTATTCCCTGAAGCGAAAGGCATTTTGGGATGCTAGCTCTGTGTCTTTTGCTAATACGCAAGAGATTTTCTGGTTTTTTAAAGTTAAAATTCACATCAGACTTTCTTCCCAGAAATAGAGATAACATTGCATTATTTCCACACGAAGCTGGCGTTATTTGTCAGCTAATTCACGCAATTTCTAGAAAATACTTAAATGACACCAGGCTTGTGTTTTAAATACAATGGTCTGAGGGATAAATAGTTCTGTGTGAATATAGCACCGATGTAAGACACGAGGAGTAGCCCCATCATAAGCAGACTGTCAGAAAACATTTCTGCAAAACCCTTTGCAGAGTTACGTCTGCATGAAACAGTTGCTTACTCATGAGTCACCTCCTCATGTGGTGTAGGCGACCTACTGTAACAAGCTAATGTGTACCCAGACCCTTTTTTAGTTCTCTCAACTCCTTTCAATCTGCCTTACAGCTTCCAAGAGCTAGACGCGTCCCTGTGCATGTGAGGAAGCAAAAGCTACAGTTCGTATCAGCTGGGTGGGTATTTGTGGATTTTGGGAGATGGAGACAATACTTGCACAGATGTAAGCGCAGGAAGAGTTCAGTCTTCAGCGGGCAATTGTTTAAGTTCTGATGTAGGTTTGTTCAAACTGACAGGGGACTGTGTGATTTTTGGCTCAGGGATTTACCTCTCTAAAGGTCTGTGAAAGGAAGAAAAAAAATCTGTGATACAGAATAAGCTTCCAGTTTAAAGGACTACACTTCTCTGTGTGAAAACTCACTTTGTTCCTCTAAGATAAGCAAAAAATTACAGTTAATTGGGAAGGAAAAGAATAATATGGGCAGCATAGCTTAACTTAGCTCTGAGATTGTGGTAGGGTACATCTACAGAGTATTTTTTCAGACAGATTTGATCTTACTCTACTCTTTCCCCGAGCCAACTGCAAAACCCAAATCTCTGTATTGGCAGACATGTAGCTGTAGTCCTCACAGCACTCGTTCTAAACTAATAAGTCTGGCAGAGGGAGAGAGTATATTAGCTCATTCTTAGTTCCAGCAGCTACCCAGAAGGCATTACAACACACTTGAGATATATCTCATACAAACTACTGATATGCCCACACTGCACAGAAGTGACTGCAGTGTGCTGTAGGGACAGCTCAGGCACCAGGAGCTGTGACAGCTCAAAGTGAGGTATTATACCTTACATCCCAGGCAGACTATTACTGAGTTAAAGCTGGTTTAGCTGTAGCTTCTGTGGTCGAATCCGTGAAGAGAGTCCAGTTTCTTCCAAAAAAGGGCAACGTGTGTATTTTCTGAGCTCAGCAAGCTCTATTTTAGCCTCAGGTACCTCTGAATATTTCCTGGGTGTGGAGTTCATGTGATAATACTTCTAAAAAGTGACTTGCTTACAATCTGCCAGGCTAGGAAAAAACACAAAAACAAACCCAACCCAAGAAACTGTAGGAGTGGGATGAGCTAGGAGAAAGTATAACATACGGTCAGAGGAAAGAAAGTGGCACTTTATTGTCCTAGCATTAAGTTAAAGAAGACTGCACGCTTCAGAAGCTGATAAGCATAATTTTTTCAGCCACCAGGTAGCATGCCTGGAGGTGTCAGGGAATTCAGGGCTGACATCAGGATTCCTCATTCAGAAGCAGAGTCATCAGTACTGTAGCGAGGTGCTTGTGTTACTCCTCGCAGAGATACAGGCTGCAGAACCATCTCTGCTGTGACCCTGCTGTGTACCCATGCAGTCAACAAGGCCAAGAGCATCCTGGGTTGTATCAAGAGCAGCATGGCCAGTACCTCAAGGGAAGTGATCTTTCCCCATTTCTCAGCATTCCTTAGGTGGCACCTAGAGTACTGTGTTGATACAAGAAAGACATTGATCAAATGGGGCAAGTTCAGTGGAGGCCCACCAAGGTGGTCAGGAGCAGTAACACTTGCACTATGACACAGAGGCCAAGGGGCTTGGACTTTTTTGTCCTGGAGAAGGGAAAGCTCTGGGGGACCTAAGCAAGGCCTTCTAGTACCCCTGAGGAGGTCACCAGGAAGACAGAGACAGGCTGCTCACAGCAGTGTGTGACAGGAGGAAAAATGGCAGTGAGCATACATTCAAATAAAAGCATTTTAGATTAGATATAAGGAAAATCTTTTTCATCCTGAGGACAGGCCAGCAGTGGAAGAGGCAGTCTACGGGCTCATTCAACCTCAATGTTTGGAGGTTTGCAACAGCCAACTGGATAAAGCCCTGAGCCATATGGTCTGATCTCATAGCTGAGCCTACTCTGAGCAGGATGTTGGACTAAAGACCTCAGAGGTCCCTTCCAATCTTAATTATTCTGGGATCCTGTTTCTTCAATGCTTTTTTGGGGGGAGGTAACAGGATACTTCACCAAAGCACTTACACAGCTCAGGCTGCTCCTAAAGGTTCTCCTAAAGAAAGAAACTATAAGCAGACAAATTTTGGTCAGAGTATTAGCCAAAATAGCTGACTCTTTCATTCAGGGTTTACTGTGAGGTAACACTATATCTTTGCATGAGTTTCATTCTTCCTTCCATAGCAGATATCTTTTTTCTTTATCCTTCATCACTGCTTAGTTCCCCACATGCATTTTCCGTCTCTTATCACATTTTTTTCCTTTGCTTCTAAGCTCCCATTACATTAGATATAACTTCTTTATAACTGAAATTCTTTATAGTAGAATCTGATTCAAAAATACACACAGTTGGGTGGATTACCAGACACCCACTGATCTGCAGTGACTGACTATGTCATTGTAGCCCATTGCAAACTTTGTAAGAAGCCTGTTAACTTACGTTTCTTGCATTTGTGTGTAAACTGAAGTCTTGCTTCACCCTTTCCACAAACAAGAGAGCATGCATTGGTGTTCAGTAGTAAGCATTAATGCTTTAGGGCAAAACTACTTGCTTTGCTTTTCTGGGCTCTTTTTCTTTTGGGTTACTGTAGAACAACTCAAAACAGGCTAGTATGATACATATTCAACTGAGAATCAAGGAAGACACTTTCTGACCTTAGTGTCTTCCTTGGTAGGAATCAGCCTTATTAATTAGGATATGTGTATACTTACAATGTATCTAGCTTCATTTATCATGGCATGCTACTTTCATGCATAATACTCTCATGTGTATTGTACATCAGAATTAGCTGTGTGTCAAATCTTCGAGTATTCCATATACAAGCTACTTTGAACATTCAACTGTGTTAAAACTGTGAATAACTAAAGAAAGAAAAAGGTAGTTTGACCTGGGATGGAGAGGAGGGAGCTGACTTAAGAAATGCTAGGAGAAGCTGGCTGTAAAATGGTGCCTCATTTTTTAAAAAAAAGGAGTCACGAATCTATCTCTTTCTCAATATAACGTTGGAAAAAAAATTAGAGATGCTACACCTCGCCATTCTTCTTTCTTCCTTAAGTCTACTCTGAATTTTTTTCTTGTGCCATCTGAAATATATCCAAGTACCTCCCCAGCACAGTTCTGGTCACCTGCAGTTGACTACAAACAGGACTTGATCGTACCACTCTTATTCAGTATAAATTAAGATGTCTCTAGACCTTGAAATTTATATGTATGAAGGAAATTAAAGAATTTAGGTATCTACAGCCCTTGTACTTTTATTATTTTATTGGGAATAACACTGTTGGGTTTGAGAGGAGGTTTCTTTTGAGAATTCCACCCAGAGTTCTTCATCTCCCACATCATAGCTGTGCTCAAAAATAAGGCAGCTAGGCAGCTTTTTTTTTTTCCCCTACTTAAGAGTGAGTCATCCTTAAATTTAATTCCTAAGAAATGGACATGCACCATGAAATGAACTTTTTTCCTTTATTCTCAATTAGACCTGCAGGTACAGCCAAGATTCATTTGTCTTTAGACTGAGATGTTGGTATATGTTCTTCTGCCTGTACAAATATATGTAGTCACTTCTCAGTCATCTTTCTCATTGATCATTTCTATGGCTTTAGCTAACTCGGTAAATGTTGTTGAAGTCAAATGATCAGTTGACCAAATGTCTTGATCTAGTATACTGGCATAACTGGAAGGCTACATAATGCTAACTGTTTAGTCAGCTGGGCAAATGGTATCCTCTGTTATTTCTTGTACTTTGATTTGAATGCAATGAACTGAATTTTATAAGCAGGAAATGAACTACAAAGACTATTCACAGGTCACTTGTAGAAAAGCTTAGCATAAGGAGGTCACTTGCACTGCAACTTAATACTTGAGAGGATTGCTTGTGTCATATTACATATAATTATGTGAACAGCTTGAAAAGGCGGTTCTACAGTTGGAGATGCACAGTGGTACTACTTCTGGATCACATCTTCAGTCCTTGTTTGAGCACTGGTGGTATAAAGCACATGAGAAGGCAACTAAATAGGTGGGCATTTCCCTAAATAAAAGGGACTATCTTAGAAACACTTAAAGCAATCAACAATAACTTACTTTTACTCTCAATCAGTGATAAATTTAGTCATTACTGACTTTTGGGAGAGTTTTCTAACTGGTTACTTTTACAGATCACAATTTAGAGCAACTCCTTGTCTGTTCTAACCCGTGCCAGCCTGACGCTCTTTGGCTTCTGCTCAGCACTCCCCACGGATTAGTTTAGGCAGATCCTCACTTGCCTCACAGGTTCACACAGATCTTATTCTGAAAACCCAAATTATCAAAGGATCATAAAATGCTTTGGGCTGGAAGGGACCTTAAAGATAATTTTGTTCCAATCCCTCTGCCATGGGCAGGGACATCCTCCATTAGACAAGGTTGCCCAGGGAGTGGGCAACCTGTTCCGGTGCCTCACCACCCTCACAGTACAGAATTTCTCCCTTATATCTAATCTAAATATTCCCTCTTTCAGTTTAAGCCCATTACCCCTTGTCCTATCTCTACGTGCCCTTGTAAACAGCCCCTTTCCAGCTTTCTTGTAGGCCCCTTTAGGTACTGGAGGGCTGCTGTAAGGTTTCCCCAGAGCCTTCTCTTCTCCAGGCTGAACAACCCAGACTCTCTCAGCCTGTTATCATAGGAGAGGCACTCCAGCCCTCTGATCATCTTTGTGGCCCTCCTCTGGACTCGCTCCAACAGGTCATACATCATTTTGATTGGAAAAGACCTTTAAGATCATTAAGTCCAAATGTTAACTTAGCACTGCCAAGTCCAACCACTAAACCATGTCCCTAATCTATTCATATTTTAAATACCTCCAGGGATGGTGACTCAATCACTTCCCTGGGCAGCCCGTTCCAATGATTGACAACCCTTTCAGTGAAGAATTTTTTCCTAGCATCCAATCTATGTCCTTTTTATGCTGGGGGCAGCAGAGCTGGACGCAGTACTCCAGGTGGGGTCTCACAAGAGTGGAGAAGAGGGGAAGAATCACCTCCCTCAACCTGCTGGTCACACCTCTTTTAATGCAGCCCAGGACATGGTTGGCAATTTCAGCAATTTCCTTTGCTAAGCCTGCCACTGAAAGTCCTGTGATGTCCAACTGAAATAGCCTTGCCTCTCTGGTTTCAGCTGCAGACTATCACTCTGTGGCAGGGTCAGCTGAGTACATCCTCTGAGCCCTTCTCAGTGGGTCAGTTCACAGTCAGGTGTACTCCCACATGCTTTAACTACACCCCTCAGTAGGACAGTGCTTAGCAGAGCTATATCTTATCCACTTTGCCTACTATCAGTCAGGATTTGTTCTAGTTTATGGGTCTGGTCACGAGTTCTGAGACCATTCATGGATAAGCTGAGAAGCAGATACAGGAAAGGAATGGTCATCTATCTTCAGTAGTGGAGTTCTGCAAAATGGGCACAGCAAAAGTAAGTCACGCTTATGGAAAACAATGAATGAGGAGGACAGGAAGATCTTTCTTGTCAGCAGACTCAAACTTGTTTGTTAGGGTATTTAAAAATAGACAAACTCAGGCAAACTGAGACTTACTTCATATGAATATTCAAAGTGAGAAACAAGATGTGTTGTGCTGCCTTCAGAGTGATGAAGCAATAAGGTATTCAGTGAGGTAACTCTTAGAGTATCAAACAAACAAGACGGTACCTGAGAAAGCCACGGATCAGAGGTTTGATCGTTGTCAGAGAATCTGTCTTTCAAGCTGCTTATCTGTGCTAAAAATTGGTTTGAGCACTTCAAATTGCAAATGCCCAATCTGCATAAAGTGGAAGTAATATGCTGACAAAGTCCTGTACAGGTAGCAATCAGCATCATTCTGGATGAGCTGCAATATTACTAAGATGTTTTAAGGACGACCTGCCAGAGAAACATTACAGTAATTAACCCTGATTGTCAGAATGCTGGTCAGGCCTGAGTCTCAGGAGCTGAAGCATTCAAATAAATAAATAAAAGATTACTTGATGTACATCACTGCTTAGGGACTGTGAGTCTGAAACCGGCATCCTGAGTCCATAAAGATAATAGCTTGCTCAGAATTGATGTGAATGGATGACAACAGGAATCTTTAAAGGTGATCTGCAAAGGCAGTAAAAAAAGGAGGTTGCATCATTTTCACTTCTTTGTAATGACTAAAGAAGGCCTGAAAGCTTCTCCCTCCCCCCCGCCTCCATCTCCCCCTCAAATTCAAATTCGATCTGAACTTCTTTCCTGGATGATTCTACAACAGACTAGAGGAAAAGTATAATTATGACCCCACATTATACCACAGATGTAATACTGAATTACAAAAAAAAAAAAGTCTGGTTTTTTTTAATTAAAACTGCTGAACCCTCTGAGGGTTTTTTATGCAGATTTTTGTTAGCAGCTAGTTAATTCCAAACTTCCTTCTTAGATGTTTTACTTCTCTCTCTTTCAAGGTTCAATACTTCCACTTCTACTATCAAATGCAGAATAAAATGCTAAATCCATTTCTTTGGGTACTTCACAGACATCTCCCAGAAAATAAAACTAAACCTGATATTACTAGTATGTTTAGTCAAAAAAAAGAGTACAAAATAAGTGTGAAGCTGCCACTTTGTGTTGTCACATGGCAAAACAAGGAATGATGGTAAGTGACATAATGCCATTTTCTCTGCCATCTTTGAATCTGTAAATGCTGCAACATTAAAAGATGTGTGTTTAAGCTCTTAAATGAGATCTCATGTAAATAGCATCAATATCTGACACATTAGCATGCAAAAATTGCTGCAGCAGCCTATTTAGCATGAGTAACTCGACAGAATTGAAAGAAACTTGGAGATCAAAAACATGCTGCAGAGAAAAAAGTACACCGCACAAAAATGTATAGAAACTAACAGGCTGGATTTTTCTGGCAAATTACAATCTCATCTGGTTCTCACAAATCAAGATTGGTTTGGGGGAGCGCTTTTGTGACTAATGTTATTGCTCAGCAACAGCATTTACTGCCTGAGAAGGAGAAGGAATAGTCAAAGCTGACCCAAACAGTACAAGCAGATATTCCACATGGGGGAAAATTTTGAATGATTTATGATAGCCAAAGCATTCCTTAAATCTCTCCCAAAATAAGCATAGATAAGGACACAGCCACAGATGTACAAAAGGTCAATCGCAAAATAACCCACAGGAAGTTTAGTGCCCAAAGTAATTGACATAGTCATCAAATCAATTTCTGATGGTACAGACACTTTTGCATTCAGTCTGCTTCACCATGCTGTAGATCATTCGGCATGTCATTCACATCACCGTTGCCCAATATAAGCTTGTAGCAGTTATAAGAGGTACAGGTACTTTCTGGAGTTTACTTTCCAGACACTCACAAAGATGCCAGGTGAGGACCAAGTTATTGTTTCTGGTAGCTGAGCATTTATCTGATATTTACTTTTGAGACGTAGTATTTTCCCCAGTTATTTTCCACTTTGTGTACAGGAATATAGAGCCCTGGGACACTGTAGACCTTTGCACAAGATGTTCTTTCACAATGATTACAGGAAGAGAAGAAAGGCACAAAGGTGTTTGCCAATGTGCTTTTTAGACTCAGCCTTTAGGTCATTAGTCAGAGCAATAGCAGTGACTTCTTCTTCCACAGTTCAAAGATTACTGTGCGAAGTAATAATGGAGAGCATTTTCCAGAGAAAAAATAATCTATTCTTTCAGCATAACTAAAGCACTTTTCAAATCGTGAGAGATTTAAAAGTAAAAAAGGAGCATGTTGCCATATCTAGCAAGATAAAGAAGAGAGAAGGGAATTCAACCTGGAGATACACCCACAGAGGAACTGAATCAGAAACCAAGTTTAATGCTTCTTTCAGGCAGTAGATTTCCAGCTGAGTAGGAGCATATTTTGTTTGCTGGTGTGATCAGTAGAAATCACACATTAGTAATTTCCAGCTGCCTACTTGTCTATAAAGTGCCTACCTATGCACTATCCAGAAGTTTGAAGTTGTTCAGAAGCATAATAGTCAAAAAGTGCTAGAGTTATTGATGGATATTTGTGTCTGCTCAGCTGAGGAAATGAGTCTTCTGCTTATTTCTTTAGGCCTGAGCACAAAACTGTAACATTTTTGGTGTGCTTGTGCAATATAAGGAACATGCTGAGTGTTCCTAGCGTACCTAACACATGGGACCTCATTTGGAAAGATCTTGGTGACCTGGGAATCTGATATGTTTTGCAACTAGTGGAAATTTCTGTCACTTTGGGGTAAGATTGGAGTTTTTTGGACCAAAGAGTCATTCCTGAGTATCATGAACGCTTTCTGCTTGTTTTGGGAAAGAAGGGTATAGAAGGTACAGGCAGGTGCTCCTTCCAGAGGCATGCCAGGATGGAGACAGACCTTCTACATGAAAGAAAATAGGAGGCAGCATTATTGACAACTAAATACAGCAGAGAGAGAGGACAGATTGCCCTAACCTAGATGATATAATTCGTCCTAATAGATTTACAAAGACAGCATAGAAAGTTGAGGTCCCAGTGTCCCACCACAGGCCTCAGCTCACTCACAACATGTTATAAATCTGTGATCTCAAACCTGGGTCACTACAACTGCTTAACAGTCACCTATATCTGGCCCACAGAATAGACCCAAGTATTTCCAGCCCTACAAGTATAGGTTCCTGAACCCTGAGCTAAAGCAAAAATGTTGTGTGTTGTAACGCTGAGGTTTGTAATCCCAAGATACACACATACGTATATCCATATATATATATGCATGTAGATAGGGTGCTACGGCCTTTGCATTTAAAGCCTCACACTTTCCTTCATAATTATGAATGATGTTCTTTCACAGGCCATTTAGGAAAGCAAAACTCACTTCTAACACTAGGACCAAAAAGAAGCCATAACTGGTATCTGATCTCCAGATATATATCAGCTTGCAATCAGGTAGCACAAATAAACAATTTTTTTGTAATCAAAAGAGGAAAAATGAAATTTTCTCAAAAAAGATAAAGACTGAAAATAACTTTCAAAGTGGATTTAAAAAAAAATTTATTTCTTCTTAACCTTCTCATAATACAGAACATTGAAAAACTAACAGGAAATACGGTCGAGATACAGTGTCTGCTTCAAGTAGGGGAAATCACATTTATAAGCCTCAAGCTGTTAGAGGTTAAAATGAAACATGTTAATGCATATAGAGACATGAGGGGGAAAGGGCTTTGCTACAGAGTGAAAGGTGATGGATTCGTAGAAAAAAATAGACTTTCATAGAAAATAAAGTATCATTTGGGAATGCCTGAATGATTTTTTTTCCAAATTCAGATTCATTATCAGAATAAAGAAATACACGATGGATATGATGCATGCAGACCAAGCAGTATTGCAGTAAAAAAATTTACATAATTCTGAACTATGTAGTGTTTATGTGGTTTCACTTAAAGTATAAGTCCAGGATGTTCAATGACGAGTAGTGATTTTGAATGTACAAAATGAAATACTATAATCATTGTGTCCAAAAATGCTGCGTTGATACCCTTCCCCTCATCCTCAATGCTCCAGCCACTTTTCAGATTTCTTTTTTAAACAAGTCAATAGCTTCTTCTCACACCTCTCTCACTGCTGTAAAGGCCTCCCTTTACATCCGCCTGTAGCTGAGGAGGCCCTTCAGGTCACAGAGTCCTGGTGCAACAGCTTAGAACAGCTCCCTCACAGCTACTGCAGTCTATTATTATGTCTGTGTAGGTGCCTTGATGCAGTAAATAAAACAAAATAAAAAAATCTCTTGAAGAATTAGACTGTATGGCTTCTTTGCTAGGTTTAGTGAATAAACTAACTCCCTCCTCTATAACTAGTAATAAGTAGTAATAAAACCTTTTGCTGTCATTTTAAAGAATAGTGTAAAATGCAGGTAAAACACTGCAGAATTGATTTTTCACTTATCAAACAACAAGAAATGTAATTATATTGCATTTCCCCGAGGACAATTTTCTTTTATTTAGCCCCTTTTCTTCAAAAACCAGCAGAATTCAGTGTTCTTCCATGGACTGCAGCAGGATTCAGAAATCCACTGCAATTCCTGCTGTTTTGTTGTGGTTTTTTTAAGAGGGGCCTGTGCTCCTTAGTAATAAACAACTTAAGCTGTGGTTGGACCACTGTGCCTCTCTATTTGTCCCCTGTTATTTCAAGGGAAAGATATGACTGGACCCAATTTTTCTATGGAAGTATGGGCTCTAAAGTGCAGGTGGTTTCTGGGTTTCCCTTAGATCTCCTTTTACAGCCTGCTGCTTTGCAGTCTTGTGTCACTCTGCTAGGACAGGACTAAGCAATTTTCCTCTCGTTCGGTTCTTGCCACTGATCAAGTAAGCCCCTTTGCTATATTTTTGACCAGACACATACAGCAATACACCTGTGTTACACATTCCAGTAGAAGAGAATTTTGATCATATTCATTCTTTTAGCTGCGCATATTCTTCCTGGAATGAAGGGGGACACCCTTTCCCACTGGCGCCCTTGATATGAGGTAATAACAAACCAACAGAAAAAAATTCAGTTCCTATTGCTGCAAGTAATTTCTTTGTACTCCCAAATTCTGCCCCTGTCATGCTGTCAGTAGATGGTGGTTAGCAAGGCATCCTGAAGTTCAAAGCAGAAGTCTTGAAATAATGTTGGAATAAGAAAACCAAAAAATTCTTTATCTAAATAACAGTGAAGATTGCTGACTTGTTGGAAATAAAGAGATATTACTTCTAAAACCACTCGTAAAGACGCCCGTTGACCTCAGTGGGTGCTTGCTCTGGCCTGAGGAATACCCGGGTAAGTTCTGATGCTATTGTATTTTAAATAAAAATCCCAAATGTCAACTAATCTATGATTTCAAAGCATGCAAATGATAGGAAACCAGGTGTCCGTTTTAGCACTACTCTGCAGTTTCTGCAGTATCACAGAGATAGTCCAATGAGTGGAGTTTAAAAATAATAGATAATTTAAAAAGTCTTGAAAAAAATAATTTAAACAGTTTTCATTTCTCCTACGTGCACCTGATAAATGAACATATTAAACTGTGAAGACTCAGGGGGCTCCAAAAGTCTTTGATGTGTATTAGAATAATCTAATAATTAACCTCAGGATTCACCAGCATGATTCATTGAGGTGAAATGAAACACAGCTTCTGATGAAGGGAATTCCAGATCTGCCAGCCCCAAGGTACCAAACTGGCTTCATTCTCCTCCTTTTTGTCATGGAGAGCTTTGGGCTCCCCTTGATCTATCTTTTGTTGCATTCTATTCTTGATGAGAAGTTCTTTTTTCAGTGAAGGTTTGTTTTTTTTTTTAAACAGCTGTGTTTAAACAGCATCATGTTTAAAAAGGCAATATTAAGAAATAATATTTGGCTTACATAATACATACATAAAAAGAAGGTATATTTTCTCTCTGGACTATTTTTGCCAGTCCCTGACATTAGAGAGCATTGTTCATCCCAGAGCAGCTGTTAAATACTCTGTATTAATGAGGTTACCTGCTCTAAATGCGAGCCCTGTCTTTAAAGTGAGAAAGCCTATGTTCACTACTTACCCTGTTTCTTTGGCCAATACAGTATGGATACTAGTCTTTGCTCTAGAGAAGGACAGTACTTCAGCTCCTACAAGTGCCATTGAAGAAGTACCTGTTTTGTGTTAATAAATTGCTTCCCTTGCCTTTAACTGCAAGCATAACAGTTCATAATAATATAACTCCATATTTGTACCAGGGCCAGAACTGGTTGCTGATTTTATGTACTCAGATTAAGTAAGTACTTTCATCCTGATTTTGTAATGTACTGAAAAGCTTCTATGCCAATTGGACCAAATGATATCTGAGGGCACCAGCAGTTCCCTGAAAATGAACGCTCAAACCCTGGAACTGGTTAAGGAGTGGACATTTAAAAACCTGGGCAGCAGTTTCTGTTGTTTGTGACTCTCTGAGTGCTTCTGTATTACGCTGTGGGAGCCAAGGTAGTCTCAGACTCACTGAAGAGGGCCTCAACACCGATTGGCAGCCAGGGTCACGGTATCACTTTCATTCACAATACGATTCAGGAGGGAGAGGAGTTGACAAAAATGTCCACAGATATGTGCAGCAGCAATACTAAGAACAAAATTACACAAGGTAATACTTTAATCTGCTGCTTAAAGACTGCCTCTCTGTAAGCATACCCTCTCTTACAGTTCCATAGGCATTTCCAGAGCCCTCTCCAGAGTAAATCAAAAGACACATTAGAACAAGAAGCAGTGATACCACTTACAGTGTGTTTTCATGTTCACAAAGTGCAACTAGGTCTTTAGAGGGATGTCCAGGAGAAACCAGGTTCCACCAGGTCTTGTGGAACCAAGGAGCGACAGACCAAAGAGGGAAAAACTTTTGAGGTGTCCTAATACTGGTTCCTACCCCTGAACATCAAGTAGTAATTTCTCAGTCTTAACAGAGGTTGTGTTCAACCCATAGTTATAATGTTGTATTAGGAAATAATATAAAAAGATGTAGCTGTACATTGTGCTCTTATCCTTTCTTTTTAGTCAAGGATTCACCAACAGTGATCAAAATGTTAATTTGAAAAAAAAAGAAAAAGTTTAATTATGCCTTGAATTGAGGATAGAAGTCTCACAGAAGCTCTAGAAAGTGCTTCTAAAGAAAGAGGAAAGCTGCTCTCTCTCTTTTTTGGATAGTCTGTGTTAAATATGTCTTCATTGTACACCCACTACCTCTCAGCGCAATTCCAGATCTAGATCTTCAAGATCACTGACACACCAAATTAATCCATAGTTTTTTTCCCAACAGTTACAGTTCTTAGATCATTTATGTCTTTTGAAAGCAATGCAATTTAACCAGGCTAAAGATAAAATGTTCCTTCCATTGAGTTGAAGCAGTAGATTTAGTCAAAATAACACTGGTATTAGGGCAACCTGAGATACAACTGCCTGGGTGAAATTTCCCTCCATCTGTAGGGATACCAAAATGAGTCATACTGAAAATGAAGTCACAATTTATTTATTCCTGTCAAAGGAGCTCCCTTTCCTTTTAGTACTTGAACAAAGTGAAGAGCTTGAGGTGAACTGTAGTTAATAATGTTTTGTGGTCAACTTGGGAGCATGCTTCAAGCAGGGACCATGTTCTGCTCAATATTGTCCATGGTGATGACACTGATGGAGCAGGGAGAGCACCTGTTTTACTTAAGAAGAGGTGCAGCATCTGGAAGACTACACAGGATTCCAAAGCAAGATTAGCATCTTCAGTCTGAAAGCAGCAAAATGGAGATTTGCAAAGGACAAGTGGAGCGTGGAAACTTGGGACTGAGGATTTAAAATGTGCCAGGTAGCAGCAGGGCAGAAAAAGTTTACAATGTGCCACAAATGCATATGAGGCTGCTGCAAAAGAACAAGGCTCATTCTGGGATGTTTTTAAGAGCACTGTTGGATGTAAGACAGAGGAATGAAATTATTCTGCTCTACTTGCCACTGGAGAAGCCTCAGTGGAAGTACTGTATGCAATTTGGGGCATTGCACTTAAAGACAGATGTATACCAACTGGAGATAATCCAGAAGAAAGCAGGAGGAATGATCACTTTCTAACAAACATGGCCAAGGAGGAAAAGCTGAATGAACTAACCTTATTTAATTCAGTACAAAGGAAAGGAAGAGAGAAGGGTGATAATGACCTCCCAATTTGTAAAAGTTTATTATAAAAAGGTGGTCAGTTATCCCCTGAGTCCAAGAGAGGAATGGCCAGAGGAAATCAGCTTGCTTTGCAACAGATGAGATTTAAATTACGTATAAGGGAGAAAATACTAGTCACAAGATTTATGAAAATATTAGAGCAAGATAACAAGGTGCAAGTCAAATTAAAATTAGTGAAGATTTTTACGTTTAAGCTTAAGTGTGGTGGCTTAGGTATGACTGATGCTTGTTCTCTGAAGGGATGTGAAGAAGAGGACCTCTTGACGTCCGTTCCAACACTGCGAGATTTCAGGAGGGTGAATTCCCAAAGGCATAGAGTGGGCGTTCAGAGACAGTGCTGGGATGGCAAGTAAAGACAGTCAATGACCAACATAATTTACCTGGACTCGTGCAAAGCTTTTGACACTGTCCTGCACGACATCTTTGTCTCTAAACTGGAGAGACATGGATTTGATGGATGGACCACTCGCTGGATAAAGAATTGGCTGGATGGCCACACTCAGAGAGTTGTTATCATCGGCTTGATGTCCAAGTGGACATCAGTGACGAGTGGTGTCCCTCAGGGGTCAGTACTGGGACTGGCACTGTTTAACATCTTTATCGGCGACATGGACAGTGGGATAAAGTGCACCCTCAGCAAGTATGCCGACAACACCAAGCTGTGTGGTGTGGTTGACACGCTGGAGAGAAGGGATGCCATCCAGAGGGACCTTGACAGGTTTGAGAGGTGGGCCCGTGAAAACTGCATGAAGTTCAACAAGGCCAAGTGCAAGGTCCTGCATGTGGATCGGCGCAATCCCAAGCACAGCTACAGGCAGGGCAGAGAATGGGTTGAGAGCAGCCCTGAGGAGAAGGACTTGGTTGGTTGATGAGAAGCTTAACATGAGCCGGCAGTGTGTGCTGGCAGCCCAGAAAGCCAACCATGTCCTGGGCTGCATCAGAAATAGTGTGGCCAGCAGGTCGAGGGAGGTGATTCTCCCCCTTTGCTCTGCTCTGGTGAGACCCCACCTGGAGTACTGCATCCAGCTCTGGGGTCCACAGTACCGGAAAGACGTGGAGCTGCTGGAGCAAGTCCAGAGGAGGGCCACAAAGCTGATCAGAGGGCTGGAGCACCTCTCCTATGAGGATAGGCTGAGGGAGTTGGGGTTGTTCAGTCTGGAGAAGAGAAGGCTCCAGGGAGACTTAATCGTGGCCTTTCAATACCTGAAGGGGACCTACAGGAAAGCTGGAGAGGGGCTGTTTCTTAGGGAGTGCAGTGACAGGACAAGTGGTAAGGGTTATAAACTAAAAGAGGGAGGATTTAGATTGGATATTAGGAAGAAATTCTTTCCTGTGAGGGTGGTGAGGCACTGGACCAGGTTGCCCAGAGAAGCTGTGGAGGCCCCATCCCTGGAAGTGTTCAAGACCAGGTCGGATGGGGCTTTGGGCAACCTGGTCTAGGGTAGGGTGTCCCTGCCCATGGCAGGGGGGTTGGAACTAGATGATCCTTGTGGTCCCTTCTGACCCAAACCATTTGATGATTCTATGATTTAACTTTAAAACCAATTATCTGTTGCCATGTGTGCTCCAAACATGCTGTTCTGTATCATGGCACCATAGAGGTTGACTAGTAATTCAGACCCAGGACAGCAAATGCTGCAAGGTTAGGAGCTGAAAGAGATTTGTAATCTGTATGCTTAGAATTTGAGAGTTTGAATTCCTCCTGGTGGCCTAATGTCCATCTGAAACACTATTTAGAATCATCCCAATGCTATGATGTTTCCTTTAATGTTCTTATTGGGGGAAAAAAAACACCAAAAATAAAGAAAAAGTGTCAATTCTGTATGAGAGGAATAGGGCAGATTGCCTGTGTAAGCTGCATTAAGTTTCAGACTGTGGGATGAGACTGATTTTTTTTTTCCTTCAAAAAGTCTTGTTGCGTTTATTGGATCTGAAAATTTTGCCTCAAGATGAAATCATGTTGTCATGAAAAGATATCGCTAATACGACCAAAACAGCCAGCTAAAATTTGCAGGATGACTTTCTACAGCAGGGATCTTTCACAAGAACATCTTTGGCTTTCATAGGCCACAGAACTAAGTGAATATGAAAAAAATAAACTTGAAAATGTTTCCTCTCTAGTTATTCAGCAAACAAAGATGGAATCTCTGAATCAGCACCTTAAAGCCATTTCCCAATCAACGCATACTAATGATTAGTAAGGCCTGGGAAGTGTTATGTAGGATTATTCTGGAAATTGCTGTCTGAGGCTGCCTTAATCTGGATATGACAGGGTTTGAATAGGGATGTGTAAGTCACTATCAATTTTCATCAAGTTGGCCCGAGTCTGTTTATCCTTTTTCTGTATGTGTTGACACGCATTGCAGCCTAGGTGAAATGTCCCATCCGCCTCCTAGAAAAGCTTAATAATTTATTTGTAGCCCATTTCATTCTAGACTAGTGCACACTGCTCATTCTCTGTGCTGCACAGCCAGCTCTTAAAGCAGCAGTACTGCGTGCTACAAACAGCTTTGCCTGACATCCCCCTGTTTTTCATTATATTGATATGTAGCCAGTGTGTGCTGTTAACATTTTCAAAACAAAACAGAATGAAGAATCGATACTGAGGGTGTTTGGGAGAAATGTCATGACCTTGATTACAACTGGTACAATTCAGCAACCGAGCTGCAGAAGCAATTTCTTCCCAGTACCACCAAGGCAAGGATGCAGAAGAAACAAGTTGCCCACTATATAACTTTCATATACTGTGTTAGGGCTGCGAAACTGGTGGCAGCTCCTTAGCTTCCTTCTCTTTCATTGTGCTGAGCCCCTCTTTGCTGCGTGATAATGTGTTTGGCAAAGGAAAACAATGACTCCCTTTTTTCTTCTTTTAAGGAGTTTGTTTTACCAGACTGTTACATAGCTGCACTCCACTGAGAAACAGCTTACGTCGCACCTGAAATCACGGTGGGCTGAACAAGGTGCAGTCATGTAGTCTCACCCCTCAGGCTTTCTGTTTGTTTGCTTGCTTGTTTTTCTACCTGGGCAGTCAGTCCTATATTCAGCTTCAGGCTGTAATCACCAGCTCTACATCCAGACCGCTAAGCTCTTAGGGTGCAGCTGGTACATGATTCAGCAGTTCTGCCTGCAGTAGGTTTGCAGGATCAGGTCCCTTAACACCGTAGCTCCAGTCAACTGCTATGCTGCAAAGGGATCCCATCACGTTTGTCCTATTGACACCTCCTTTAAGTCTGATTTACCTCTGTGTTTATCCCCACCACCACTTTTAAAGCATGGTTTTATATGATTTTGAAAAGTACCACTGTTGCTCTCTGAGCACGGCCAAAGACCCAAAATTCAGGTGAGCATTTCTAAGCTAGGCAAGATTGTTTGGGACTGCGAAAACGAGCTACAGGGCTGCACATACAGCCTCACACACAAACTTCCCTCTTGCATCAAATTAAATTACTGAATGAAGAAAAAACCATGATGACAACTTCAATGACTAGAGGGGCTATCCAGGGCTGGATAACTTTGCAACTATGCGGGCAGGAGGGTTTGGCTCTTTCACGTTATTAGTTTGCCATGTCTGACATCTGTGTTTCCCATCCTCTACCTCAGTTTCTTTGCACTACACTGCATTTCCTCAGATCATCCAGGCATTTTCGCTTCATTGCCTCCCACCTCTTTCAGGGGTCTTCAGTCATGGCAGTGTCAGGTTCCCCCTTTTCTACAGCACACTGTGATTTTTAAGGTTTTGGTCTTCTGTACTAAAGGACCTGAAATTCTGTAGTATGCTTGGAAGAGTTTAGTGGCTTGGGACAGCTAGGAACATCTAAACATTTTTCATGAAACTTAAGCTTTGCCTACAATTTACCAGAGTGGCCTAGGTGAGCATTTCTAGATTCCATGGTGTTACTCCTCACACCTCCCCCTCAAGTGTTTTGATAACTTAGTAGTTACCAAAACCATACATTTTTATGCTAACATCTGGACTGATCGTTGCTGTCTTCTATAATACCAGGTTAGAAAGAAAGCAAAACGCATGTGCCATTACTGGGTAATAGGTCCTAACGTTCAGAGAAGCCAGGTTGGCATTTTTTCCCCATGAACTGATTCTTCTTTCAGACCCAGGCCCAGGCTATGTTCTTGTGGATAAACAAAAAAGGGCCAAGACATTTTCCCTTTCCCGGAGTAGCCAGGCAAAAACATACCTATATAACAAAATTTTCTCATCCTCCAAAATAGCCTCAAACTGTCGACTGGGAACAATCTCTGGCCCATGCTAACTCCCAGCTGTGCCCAAGCATTGCTTGTGAGAGGACCAGCTGGCCCAGACCAAAAACAACATCAGGAGCTGTGCCAACGACCCGGCCGTATGGGCACCCACACACCGGGTTGGGCACCATGCTCTGCGTCTGTCCTCTTTATCTGCACAGACGTAGCCTGAGGGAGCCAGGGACTGGCCATCCCAAGGTATGCATGTATCAGGAAGCCAGCAAGACAGAGCAACCCACAGATCCTGAGGAAAGGTTACACGTCTACTTGAAAACGTAGACACACATTTGCTACGGTAGCAATGGCCGTACAACGGCATGGACACAAGCTTTGCTAACAGCCAGAGGAGACACAGAGGGTCCTCGGCAACAATATGTTCTGATTTGCATTTTGTAGAGCCAGTGCTGTTGCACTCTCAGTGCTTTTTGTACCTATACCAGTCTCAATGACCTAGCAGAATTATACTAGCTCATGCTCTAATTGAGCCCTCATTTTGCTGCACAGACAGCACAAATGCTGGATTGCCTACAGTGCAACCAGGAGCTGCCTCATAAGCACATATTGGCTCAAACTAGAGGTCCCTCTAGCCCATTTCTCTGTCTCTCGCAGTGGCCCATAGCAGATGCTCAGGGAGTAGCAGGGCATGCATCATATATCCCAAAGACAGCAGCTGAGCAAATCTGGGACAAGGAAGACTTGAATGAAAAACTGTGTTTATCATTTTTAGAGTTTGGTTTTCATCCATGTGCTCTGGCAAAGGGGAAGAGTTTTGTGTTTACATGCATCACATCACTTCTGTCATAAAAGCAAATGACTCTTTCGGGCCTGTTGCAATGCAATAGCAGAAGCGGTACCATCCAAAGCAAACTGTGCTGTATCCCTCCACAGCTCTGCCCCTCCACACAGGTGTGACGTAGCCCAGCTGCTCACTAAAGCTCACTGAAGCAAGAGAGAGGCCTTGGTTTTTTGGTTCTTTGGTGGCAAGCTCTATAATGGGATTCAGGACTCGTGGCACCTTTGAGTTTGGGAGTCACCTAAGGGACTGGGATCCACAGCATTATAAATGGTCCAGGTTAGGCTGTATAAAGAGCATCCTTCTCCAGCATCCTTTTCCACCAGTTCAACCCAGATGAGGAGCACTCTGCGCACACAGACTTCTCTTTGTTCTGGCCCTGGAAAGCCTTGCAGCCCTGGGCTTCTCGGCAGCAAGTCCGTGAGCCAGCCCTGCTACCGTCTAGCAGGCCCCAGTTTTCTCGTTGTTCTGGTGAGCTGATGGCAGATGTCCCATTGTGTGTGGAGGAGTATACCTGAGAGGGACCATCCATTCTGCAATATTCTGTTCTTTCTAAGAATCAGGAGATAACAGAGCAGGACAAAGGGGTTTGCCTGAATATACAGGAGTTTCTGCTACTGCTTCCTGAGGCCAGCCCCTGGAAGCATGTCTAACAGAGGAGAAAGGAGGCAGGAAGGTGGGCAAAGAGAACAGGAAGTAGGAAGCTGATAATGAAATAAATCAATTTCTCAGGACCTAATGACAGCAGCATGCCTAGACAGTAAAACAGGACCTTTGGGGATCCTTGTGTGACATGTTAGACCCCTAAAAGAGCCTCAGCAATTTAATAGATTTTTGTCTTTGTTTCACTTTTTCTCTACTTTCCAAACCAGTGTTCCTCAAACTTTGCCAATAAGATGGTAAAATACAGCCGCAACCCATGCAGAGATAGCTGCTGCCCATACATGTGTATGTGGAGAGTGTTTCCAACTACGTGGGTTTTTGCCCTGGTTGTTCACTGGAAGATTTGGGTTAAAACATCACATTTCTGAGCTTGATCTCAGTTAGGACTTCAGTAAGCAAAAGGATGCAAACTCTGGTTTTGAAGCTGCTCCTGCACCTAACTGATAGTTTCACTATCCCTCAAAGTTCCTGCAGCCCACATCATATACGTAGCCAGTATTAATTGCCTCATTAGAATAGAATCATAGAATCATAGAATCACTAAGGTTGGAAAGGACCTCTGAGATCATCAAGTCCAACCGTCAACCTAACACCACCGTGCCAACTAGACCATGTCCTGGAGCACCGCATCTATGCGTTTTTTGAAGATCTCCAGGGACGATGACTCAACCACCTCTCTGGGGAGCCTGTTCCAATGCCTCACTACTCTTTCCATGAAGAAGTTCTTCCTAATATCCAATCTGAACCTGCCCTGACGCAACTTGAGGCCATTCCCTCTTGTCCTGTCACTAGCCACTTGGGAGAAGAGACCGACACCCTCCTCACTATAACCTCCTTTCACGTAGTTGTAGAAAGCTATCAGGTCTCCCCTCAGCCTCCTCTTCTCCAGGCTAAAGAGCCCCAGTTCCCTCAGTCGCTCCCCATAAGATTTCTTTTCCAGTCCCTTCACCAGTTTTGTTGCCCTTCTCTGGACACGCTCCAGCAGCTCAATGTCCTTCTTATATTGAGGGGCCCAAAACTGGACACAG